>JAZGLO010001623.1:0-167027 GCA_036873155.1 Biomphalaria sudanica
TGAATGAAGAGCGTCGTTTAGGGCTAACTCCTATTTTGTGTTATGTAGACCTCTTGACCTGACGACAAGAAGAATTGACTTCCAGAGAGTCAAGTTCAGTATTTCTACTTGCCGGATGCCTTTTGCATTATACGCCGTGGTGCTTCTTGTTACTTTGCCTTTACCTCTGAGGAAATATCTTAGCTCTTCAGACATGAAGGATGAACTTCGTCAGAATGTAAATATGAAGGCGTGCCGAAAATGCTGAATAGGTTTGTAAAGCATCTAATTACTGTTTGAGTAGACATGTCAGGACATGCAAATGTAAAAGGAAACCTTGAGTATTCATCAATAATTGTCAATAAATATTTGATTTTAGTGGTAAAAGGGAGTGGTCCCTTAAAGTCAACACTAAGTCTCTCGAATGGTGATGTGGCTTTTACTAAGCTGCCGGTAGATGGTTGATAAAAACAAGGTTTTATCTCTGCACAGTTGGAGCAATTGTTTGTTACAGTTCTTATTTCTACAACTGCATACGGGAGATTCTTTGACTGAACGAAATGGAGCATTCGCACTATGCCAGGATGACAAAGAGTGTTGTGAAATTCTTTTACAGACGTAGGGGGGTGGTTTTACTTGCACAGAATCCACGAGAAAGATCATCGGCGGCCATGTTGCCGGGAACACACATCAAACCTGGACATTGATAGTTCTAGTCTTCACCTCTGAAGTTTGTCGTTTTTGATCGTACCGTGATGACGAGGTTTAAGCATGAAGGTTACGACCTTTGATCCGTGCTGAGTTTGAAATGCGAAACTAATAGAAAATGTCTCCATGTCTTGATTGATTTAACAATAGCCATTGCTTTGACGATTGACGTCTCTCGCTAAGAGATAATGTTCTGGAGAAGAAAGCAACTGACCTTTTTTTCTGGGATAAGGTAGCGGATATGGCGATAATCGATGCATCTGTTTCAACCTCCAGCGCCGTTTTGTGGTCTACATTAATGACAACAGCCATTTCGAGTTCTTCTTTCAAAGCTTGAAATGTATCTTTGACTCTCTCAGGGAGTGGGAAAGTCCTGTTGTGTACTAAAGGATGGATCTTATCTGAGAAATGTCCTATCCAGTTGGCATAGTAGGAGGATAAACCTTCATTTATTTGCATTTATTCCCCTTATTTCGAAAACAAAGTAATTAATCATCAACAGTTAATTAATTATTTACATTTTGATTGATTTATGTCTTGTCAGGTTTAATGAATAGTTGTGAAAAGTTTTAACTTGATTCCAGTATGGAAAATAGGAGAAAAAGCATATTCAAACTTTTTACTACACAGACAGACACACAGACAGACAGAGTGAGTTGATATAAGCTTGTAAAAAGAGATTCGAAAAATGTGTTCCATTTTCTAGAAGTACATTTCTAGACTCCCAATATGTCAATTAATTATTTATTGTTATAAAAACATATCACAAGGGGATTTTTTTTTTGCTGAATTAAATTTCTAGTCTACATACATGTATAAATGAATGGGTACAGTTTTAGAAGAACGTATAGGCGTATTTATTAATTTTATTATAATTATTACTTTATCTTATGCTCAAAGATGCATTTAAAGATGCATTTAAAAAAGTGATAACAGCAAAAAAATAAGATAACATGATAAGAATAATAAAATAAATTACAGCTAAATATGCTGCATAAGTATAGAAAAAAAAAGTTTATTTAATATTTCTAATTTACATGGTATAAATTAATGAAAGGTCATATGTTTTTATCGATGACAATAATTGAAATTACCAAGTGACAGCTCAATAATCAAATACTTTCAATTATCCTATTCTCAGATGCAGTCAACTACAAATGTGGGATAGGAAGACCTACCAACGTTTTGTAAAGTTCAGAACTCAATTCTCTAAGGCAGTGATGCAAAAAATTACTCATCCTGCGGGCCATTTTAACTTCCAACATTCGTGTCGCGGGCCACATCAACAAAAAGAGACAGCAAGATACAGAAATGCAATATGTAATTCACCTGAAACTATTAGAAAGTAGAAACATGCGTAGTTAGTACCCGCAGTTTTAACAATAGTTTATTCGCTGCACAAATCATAAATGCCGTTTAAATGCTTTTCAGCCACACTTTTAAGAAACAATTACTTGTTGTCTTTGTATAATTTTTCGCAAACAAGTAAAGGACGTTAGGACCTGTCACTTTTCCTTGTAGATTCTACATTCAGAGTCCAATCTCATAAACGCACAAATGTGAAAGGTCATGGTACACAAATGTGAAAGGTCATGGTACACAAATGTGAAAGGTCATGGTACACAAATGTGAAAGGTCATGGTACACAAATATGAAAGGTCATGGTACAAAAATGTGAAAGATCATGGTACATAAATGTGAAAGGTCATGGTACAAACCCATTAGATAAAACATTAGAGCATTAACATAGGTAAAAATACATTTTTGAACCACTTAATTTTATACACCGACATTTTGGCGGGCCGGATAAAACTATGTCTCGCTCCGGATCTGGCCCGCTGGCCGTATTTTGGGCATCACTGCTCTAAGGTATTTCAACTTGTTATGCCACAGTCTATGTTTAAAACAAGTGATGTTCTGTGTTTTTTTTTCTTAAATTTTATTATAGTTAAATAAAATTTTCGTAACTAAAAGAACATTATTAATTATTTCATTCATATACACATTATCTGATTATCATACTATCTTATCTTATCTTATGTAATACAGACGTTACTTCAAAAAAGAAGATGATTAGGTCCTACGCGTCATGCATTTAGGCTTTCTAAATTTAGTGATTTTACTAATGGTGTTACTCTAGTCAAATGTGAATATTCATTTGTTATGAATCTCACTGCTCTATTTTGTGTTTGTTCCAGTTTCTTAATGTTTTCTTGAGTTTAGGGGTCCCAAACGGTGGATGCATATTCTATTATTGGCCTAACCAAGGTTAAAAAACATTTTAGTTTTATGTTCTTATTTGATTTATAGAAATTTATTTTTATAAACCCTAATGCTTTGTTTGATTTTTTTTATAGTTTCATCAATATGTGGATTCCATGACAGTTTTTCATTTATTATAACACCTAGGTATTTTGCGTTTTTAGTCTGTGTTACTGGTTTGCCATGAATAAGATAAGTGGAATTAATTTGTTTTAGTTTTTTATTACTCTTGACAAATGACATTTTTCTGGGTGGAAAGACATGCTCCAATTTGATTCCCATTTCTGTAATTCATCTAATTCTCTTTGTAAAATATCTGTGTCTTGTGTTGTTTTTATTGTTCTATATATTATGCAATCATCTGAAAATAATCTGACTTTTGTTCCTGAACTAATGCAATTTGGTAAATCATTTAATCCAAAATCTTTAATCCACTGATGCAGTGGACCATTAGTTTGTATTCTATTTGTTCACTATTTTCTAAACCTTTTGAAAAATCATCAATTAGTCCTATTAGTTGTGTTTCACATGATCTATATTTCCTAAAGCCATGTTGGTATGGGGTGAGGACATTATGTTTGTCTATGTGGTTTATGATGTTGCTACATATTATGTGTTCTAGGATTTTACATGTGATGCTGGTAAGTGATACTGGTTTGTAGTTTTCTGGATCAGATTTTTCTCCTTTTTTAAATAGGGGGTTGACATTAGCTTCTTTCCAGTCTTTTTGTACTCTGCCCTTGTTAAGCGATGCCTGAAAGAGTATTTTGAACACTGGGGCTAGCTCATTGCTTAATTCTTTGAGTAATCTAGCTGGAGTACCATTAGGTCCAGACGCTTTATTTGGTTTGGTGTTGGATAATAGTTTTGAATTCTATTTTCTTGTACTACTAAATCTTTTATGTTGTCTACTTGGCTCAAATTAAGAAATTTGTGTTTGTCTCCTAGGGCTGAGAATGCTAATGCAAGTATTTGTTTAGGATGTTTGCTTTAGTTTCATTATCATTATGTATTATGTTATGTTCATCTTTTAATGGCGCTATGCCTGTTGTTTCCATTTTCTTAGACTTAATATATGACCATAGGTTTTTGTTGTTAACTTTAGATATTACATTGTTTATGTATTTACTCTGCAGCTGTCTGCTTACTTTTTGGGTAAGGTTTTTAATTTGTATATACTTTTTGTAAACTCTTTCTGCCTTGGTTTCTTTAAATTTTCTATATAGGTTTTCCTTCTGTTTGCAAAGCTTCTTTAGTCTATTATTAAACCAGCATTTTTTTATTTGGTTTGATGTGTATTCAGTTGGTATATGATTTTCTATAATGCTTTTAAGATGTTTTTTAATGAATTTCCAGAGGTCATCGACTGGTTGGTTAATGTCTTTTTCTAATAAGAATGTTTGTTGAAAGTTTAATGCAGCTTGGTGTAGTTGTGTTAGGTTACATTTATTCCAGAGTAAGATTTTTCTTTTGGGTTTAACTATCCGCTTTGATAAGTACTAATAATTCTATTTTTAGAACGTTTGGAAATGTAACTTTGGGAAAATTTGTGTTGTTAAAACCTACAACAAGGAAGTAATTCTACTCAGTCTTCACTCCAATGCTGTAAAAAATTAATTTCAAATGGATAAATGGTAAGCGCTGTTCAACAGGTAAGTTTTATGTCTGAGATAAAAGATAAAAAAAATATATGGTGGATATATTGTCAACAAAAGTTTTAACTAATAATCTTTTTATTAAACATTTTGTTAGAATGACTTAAATAAACAAACACAAATTATAAACATTATTACTTCTGTTAAAGTGATGATTGTACTTCACATGGCGATATTATACAAAATAGGCCTACTAGTCAGAGCATATTTCATAAGAAATACAAATACTTTATAATACATTAATTTCTAGCTGGCTACATAAATATAAAGTGGGGTGACGGCTTATTAAGTAAAGTGCTTCTCTTCCAAACTGGAGGTTTTCGAGCTCAAATCCTGGCGATTTTTAATTTCGGGATCTTCAAGGCCAACCAGCTTTAATGGGTACTTGATATTATTTGGGGAAAAGTAACAGCGGTTGGCTGTTGTGCTGGCAACATAACACCCTTGTTAACCGAGGGCCACATAAACA
Organism: Biomphalaria sudanica; assembly: GCA_036873155.1. Lineage (NCBI taxonomy): Eukaryota > Metazoa > Mollusca > Gastropoda > Planorbidae > Biomphalaria > Biomphalaria sudanica. Next base: position 5,074 of record JAZGLO010001623.1, read on the forward strand.
AATCTATAGATTGCTATGTCTGAAGAGGGATTTTTTTTTATAACGATATAATATATATAATATTTAGTTTTTATATCTAAGTAAATTTGTTTTTACATTACACTTAACAAAGTATTAGAACTCGAATATCTCAAACATGAAGCAATGTTGAGTTTACATCGGAAAGTTGTATTGGATTCACACATTGAAATCTGATGTTTCAATCATCTTCCTAAATCCTACGTTTAGTTTAACATGTTTACCTAATGTCAATACGGAACTATATTATGATATTGATTTGTACAAGTGACGGGATACTTTTTTGTGTATGCAATACTCTCCCTCCCTCTCTCTCAGAGCATATCTTTTTAAGCGGTCCCCGTAAGGGGAAAAGCCGCTAATAGGTTTGTGCGAAATGTCCGTCTGTCGTCTATCACACTCAGATCTCGAAAAGTAGAAGAGAAATTAAAATTATTATTTAACCATGCGATGCGGCTTGTAATGGCTACTTTTTCTTTTCTAAAAGCAAACCGTTTAGTTTATAAACTTAATTATCCAAGCGATTTTTGTTCTGAATCTTTAAAACATTATTACTTTTGACAATCAAAACAAAATCACGTCTTGAATATTCCTTGTGAATAGGCGGCTCTGACAGGGATCCTACTCCGTCGGGGGCCACCTTTTAGTTTGTGTGATAACATAAACTCTCTTTGTAATCTTGTTTTTCTTACTCTATTTTATCTTCCCTTCCCTTTCTGTCTTTGTTCTTCGTTTCTTTATATTTTCTCCTTCTTTAGTCTTGGTCTGTTCTAGAATGTTTCTTTCTGCTCTGCTCTTTTTCTTTTTTTTCTCATTCTCTTTTTATAACCAAGAGGGGCGGTGGCCGGGAGGGGGGGGTTAAGGCGCTTGAGATTTTTTATTTCGGGATCTTTAGGGTCCATCCAGCTGTAATGGATACCTTTACCAGAAATTAGTTTGAGAAAAGTAAAGGCTGCTGGTCGTTGTGCTGGCCACATGACACTCTCGCCGTACGCCATAGAAACAAATGACCTTTGCTTCATCTGCTCTGTAGACAGCATGGTCTGAAAAAATAACTTACTTTTTATAACATATAATTGTATAAAGAAATATTGGCTAAGTTACAGATTATGTCTTTATTTAAGATTAACTTTAATAATCAGAGTAAGTCAGAGTAAGTGATACTAAAAAATCAAGTATCCATTTCGCGTTCTCTTAGGCAGATGATGTAAAATTCATCAATTTTGATGGCCAAAGGTGTCATGTGGCCAGCACAACGACCAACCTCTTCACTTTCGCTAACTACTGCCCGGTACCTATGAGAGTATTTACAGGGATTTAAACCCCGGACCACTCGTTTCGGAAGAGAAGCGCTTTACCACTCAGCAACCACGTCCTACGACGAAAGGAGAGACGATGCGATAAGCCAAGACAGAGTGAGATACAGAGTGAGTTACAGAGTGAGATACAGAGTGAGATACAGAGTGAGATACAGAGTGAGATACAGAGTGAGATACAGAGTGAGAAACAGAGTGAGATAGATACAGAGTGAGATACAGAGTGAGAAACAGAGTGAGATACAGTGTGAGAAACAGAGTGAGATACAGAGTGAGATACAGAGTGAGATACAGAGTGAGAAACAGAGTGAGATACAGAGTGAGATACAGAGTGAGATACAGAGTGAGAAACAGAGTGAGATACAGAGTGAGATACAGAGTGAGATACAGAGTGAGAAACAGAGTGAGATACAGAGTGAGATACAGAGTGAGATACAGAGTGAGAAACAGAGTGAGATACAGAGTGAGATACAGAGTGAGATACAGAGTGAGATACAGAGTGAGAAACAGAGTGAGATACAGAGTGAGATACAGAGTGAGATACAGAGTGAGATACAGAGTGAGATACAGAGTGAGATACAGAGTGAGAAACAGAGTGAGATAGATACAGAGTGAGAAACAGAGTGAGATACAGAGTGAGATACAGAGTGAGATAAAGAGTGAGATACAGAGTGAGAAACAGAGTGAGATACAGAGTGAGATACAGAGTGAGATACAGAGTGAGATACAGAGTGAGATACAGAGTGAGAAACAGAGTGAGATAGATACAGAGTGAGATACAGAGTGAGATACAGAGTGAGATACAGAGTGAGAAACAGAGTGAGAAACAGAGTGAGATACAGAGTGAGATACAGAGTGAGATACAGAGTGAGAAACAAAGTGAGAAACAGAGTGAGATACAGAGTGAGAAACAGAGTGAGAAACAGAGTGAGATACAGAGTGAGATACAGAGTGAGAAACAGAGTGAGATACAGAGTGATATACAGAGTAAGATACAGAGTGAGATACAGAGTGATATACAGAGTGAGATACAGAGTGAGATACAGAGTGAGATACAGAGTGAGATACAGAGTGAGAAACAGAGTGAGATACAGTGTGAGAAACAGAGTGAGATACAGAGTGAGATACAGAGTGAGATACAGAGTGAGAAACAGAGTGAGATACAGAGTGAGATACAGAGTGAGAAACAGAGTGAGATACAGAGTGAGATACAGAGTGAGATACAGAGTGAGATACAGAGTGAGATACAGAGTGAGAAACAGAGTGAGAAACAGAGTGAGATAGATACAGAGTGAGAAACAGAGTGAGATACAGAGTGAGATACAGAGTGAGATACAGATTGAGATACAGAGTGAGAAACAGAGTGAGATACAGAGTGAGATACAGAGTGAGATACAGAGTGAGATACAGAGTGAGATACAGAGTGAGAAACAGAGTGAGATAGATACAGAGTGAGATACAGAGTGAGATACAGAGTGAGATACAGAGTGAGAAACAGAGTGAGAAACAGAGTGAGATACAGAGTGAGATACAGAGTGAGAAACAAAGTGAGAAACAGAGTGAGATACAGAGTGAGAAACAGAGTGAGATACAGAGTGAGATACAGAGTGAGAAACAAAGTGAGATACAGAGTGATATACAGAGTGAGATACAGAGTGAGATACAGAGTGATATACAGAGTGAGATACAGAGTGAGATACAGAGTGAGATACAGAGTGAGAAACAGAGTGAGATACAGTGTGAGAAACAGAGTGAGATACAGAGTGAGATACAGAGTGAGATACAGAGTGAGAAACAGAGTGAGATACAGAGTGAGATACAGAGTGAGATACAGAGTGAGAAACAGAGTGAGATACAGAGTGAGATACAGAGTGAGATACAGAGTGAGAAACAGAGTGAGATACAGAGTGAGATACAGAGTGAGATACAGAGTGAGATACAGAGTGAGATACAGAGTGAGATACAGAGTGAGAAACAGAGTGAGATAGATACAGAGTGAGAAACAGAGTGAGATACAGAGTGAGATACAGAGTGAGATACAGAGTGAGATACAGAGTGAGAAACAGAGTGAGATACAGAGTGAGATACAGAGTGAGATACAGAGTGAGATACAGAGTGAGATACAGAGTGAGAAACAGAGTGAGATAGATACAGAGTGAGATACAGAGTGAGATACAGAGTGAGATACGGAGTGAGAAACAGAGTGAGAAACAGAGTGAGATACAGAGTGAGATACAGAGTGAGAAACAGAGTGAGATACAGAGTGAGATACAGAGTGAGATACAGTGTGAGATACAGTGTGAGATACAGAGTGAGATACAGAGTGAGATACAGTGTGAGAAACAGAGTGAGATACAGAGTGAGATACAGAGTGAGATACAGAGTGAGAAACAGATTGAGAAACAGAGTGAGATACAGAGTGAGTTACAGAGTGAGATACAGTGTGAGATACAGAGTGAGATACAGAGTGAGATACAGAGTGAGATACAGAGTGAGATACAGAGTGAGATACAGAGTGATATACAGAGTGAGAAACAGAGTGAGATACAGAGTGAGAAACAGAGTGAGATACAGAGTGAGAAACAGAGTGAGATACAGAGTGAGATACAGTAGGAGATACAGAGTGAGATACAGTGTGAGATACAGTGTGAGATACAGCGTGAGATACAGAGTTAGAAACAGAGTGAGAAACAGAGTGAGATACAGTCTGAGATACAGAGTGAGATACAGAGTGAGATACAGAGTGAGATACAGAGTGAGAAACAAAGTGAGATACAGAGTGAGAAACAGAGTGAGATACAGAGTGAGATACAGAGTGAGATACAGAGTGAGATACAGAGTGAGAAACAGAGTGAGATACAAAGTGAGATACAGAGTGAGAAACAGAGTGAGATACAGTGTGAGATACAGAGTGAGAAACAGAGTGTAAAAACAGAGTTAGATACAGAGTGAGAAACAGAGTGAGATACAGAGTGAGATACAGAGTGATATACAGAGTGAGATACAGAGTGAGAAACAGAGTGAGATACAGGGTGAGATACAGAGTGAGATACAGTGTGAGATACAGTGTGAGATACAGAGTGAGATACAGAGTTAGAAACAGAGTGAGAAACAGAGTGAGATACAGTCTGAGATACAGAGTGAGATACAGAGTGAGATACAGAGTGAGAAACAGAGTGAGATACAGAGTGAGATACAGAGTGAGAAACAGAGTGAGATAGATACAGAGTGAGAAACAGAGTGAGATACAGAGTGAGATACAGAGTGAGATACAGAGTGAGATACAGAGTGAGATACAGAGTGAGATACAGAGTGAGATACAGAGTGAGATACAGAGTGAGAAACAGAGTGAGATAGATACAGAGAGAGATACAGAGTGAGATACAGAGTGAGATACGGAGTGAGAAACAGAGTGAGAAACAGAGTGAGATACAGAGTGAGATACAGAGTGAGAAACAAAGTGAGATACAGAGTGAGATACAGAGTGAGAAACAGAGTGAGATACAGAGTGAGATACAGAGTGATATACAGAGTGAGATACAGAGTGAGATACAGAGTGATATACAGAGTGAGATACAGAGTGAGATACAGAGTGAGATACAAAGTGAGATACAGAGTGAGAAACAGAGTGAGATACAGTGTGAGATTTAGAGTGAGATACAGAGTGAGATACAGAGTGAGAAACAGAGTGAGATACAGAGTGAGATACAGAGTGAGATACAGAGTGAGATACAGAGTGAGAAACAGAGTGAGATACAGAGTGAGATACAGAGTGAGATACAGAGTGAGATACAGAGTGAGAAACAGAGTGAGATACAGAGTGAGATACAGAGTGAGATACAGAGTGAGATACAGAGTGAGATACAGAGTGAGAAACAGAGTGAGATACAGAGTGAGATACAGAGTGAGAAACAGAGTGAGATACAGAGTGAGATACAGAGTGAGATACAGAGTGAGATCTAGAGTGAGATACAGAGTGAGATACAGAGTAAGAAACAGAGTGAGATACAGAGTGAGATACAGAGTGAGATACAGAGTGAGATACAGAGTGAGAAACAGAGTGAGATACAGAGTGAGAAACAGAGTGAGATAGATACAGAGTGAGAAACAGAGTGAGATACAGAGTGAGATACATAGTGAGATACAGAGTGAGATACAGAGTGAGAAACAGAGTGAGATACAGAGTGAGATACAGAGTGAGATACAGAGTGAGATACAGAGTGAGATACAGAGTGAGAAACAGAGTGAGATAGATACAGAGTGAGATACAGAGTGAGATACAGAGTGAGATACGGAGTGAGAAACAGAGTGAGAAACAGAGTGAGATACAGAGTGAGATACAGAGTGAGAAACAAAGTGAGATACAGAGTGAGATACAGAGTGAGAAACAGAGTGAGATACAGAGTGAGATACAGAGTGATATACAGAGTGAGATACAGAGTGAGATACAGAGTGATATACAGAGTGAGATACAGAGTGAGATACAGAGTGAGATACAGAGTGAGATACAGAGTGAGAAACAGAGTGAGATACAGTGTGAGATACAGAGTGAGATACAGAGTGAGATACAGAGTGAGATAAAGAGTGAGAAACAGAGTGAGATACAGAGTGAGATACAGAGTGAGATACAGAGTGAGATACAGAGTGAGATACAGAGTGAGAAACAGAGTGAGAAACAGAGTGAGATACAGAGTGAGATACAGAGTGAGATACAGAGTGAGATACAGAGTGAGATACAGAGTGAGAAACAGAGTGAGATACAGAGTGAGATACAGAGTGAGAAACAGAGTGAGATACAGAGTGAGATACAGAGTGAGATACAGAGTGAGATCTAGAGTGAGATACAGAGTGAGATACAGAGTGAGAAACAGAGTGAGATACAGAGTGAGATACAGAGTGATATACAGAGTGAGATACAGAGTGAGATACAGAGTGATATACAGAGTGAGATACAGAGTGAGATACAGAGTGAGATACAGAGTGAGATACAGAGTGAGAAACAGAGTGAGATACAGTGTGAGATACAGAGTGAGATACAGAGTGAGATACAGAGTGAGATACAGAGTGAGAAACAGAGTGAGATAGATACAGAGAGAGATACAGAGTGAGATACAGAGTGAGATACGGAGTGAGAAACAGAGTGAGAAACAGAGTGAGATACAGAGTGAGATACAGAGTGAGAAACAAAGTGAGATACAGAGTGAGATACAGAGTGAGAAACAGAGTGAGATACAGAGTAAGATACAGAGTGATATACAGAGTGAGATACAGAGTGAGATACAGAGTGATATACAGAGTGAGATACAGAGTGAGAAACAGAGTGAGAAACAGAGTGAGATACAGAGTGAGATACAGAGTGAGATACAGAGTGAGATACAGTGTGAGATACAGAGTGAGATACAGAGTGAGATACAGAGTGAGATACAGAGTGAGATACAGAGTGAGATACAGAGTGAGAAACAGAGTGAGATACAGAGTGAGATACAGAGTGAGAAACAGAGTGAGATACAGAGTGAGATACAGAGTGAGATACAGAGTGAGATACAGAGTGAGATACAGAGTGAGAAACAGAGTGAGATACAGAGTGAGATACAGAGTGAGATACAGAGTGAGATACAGAGTGAGATACAGAGTGAGATACAGAGTGAGAAACAGAGTGAGATACAGAGTGAGATACAGAGTGAGATACAGAGTGAGATCTAGAGTGAGATACAGAGTGAGATACAGAGTGAGAAACAGAGTGAGATACAGAGTGAGATACAGAGTGAGATACAGAGTGAGATACAGAGTGAGATACAGAGTGAGAAACAGAGTGAGATACAGAGTGAGATACAGAGTGAGAAACAGAGTGAGATAGATACAGAGTGAGATACAGAGTGAGATACAGAGTGAGATACGGAGTGAGAAACAGAGTGAGAAACAGAGTGAGATACAGAGTGAGATACAGAGTGAGAAACAAAGTGAGATACAGAGTGAGATACAGAGTGAGAAACAGAGTGAGATACAGAGTGAGATACAGAGTGATATACAGAGTGAGATACAGAGTGAGATACAGAGTGAGATACAGAGTGAGATACAGAGTGAGATACAGAGTGAGATACAGAGTGAGAAACAGAGTGAGATACAGTGTAAGATACAGAGTGAGATACAGAGTGAGATACAGAGTGAGATAAAGAGTGAGAAACAGAGTGAGATACAGAGTGAGATACAGAGTGAGATACAGAGTGAGATACAGAGTGAGAAACAGAGTGAGAAACAGAGTGAGATACAGAGTGAGATACAGAGTGAGATACAGAGTGAGATACAGAGTGAGATACAGAGTGAGATACAGAGTGCGAAACAGAGTGAGATACAGAGTGAGATACAGAGTGAGAAACAGAGTGAGATACAGAGTGAGATACAGAGTGAGATACAGAGTGAGATCTAGAGTGAGATACAGAGTGAGATACAGAGTGAGAAACAGAGTGAGATACAGAGTGAGATACAGAGTGAGATACAGAGTGAGATACAGAGTGAGATACGGAGTGAGAAACAGAGTGAGAAACAGAGTGAGATACAGAGTGAGATACAGAGTGAGAAACAAAGTGAGATACAGAGTGAGATACAGAGTGAGAAACAGAGTGAGATACAGAGTGAGATACAGAGTGATATACAGAGTGAGATACAGAGTGAGATACAGAGTGAGATACAGAGTGAGATACAGAGTGAGATACAGAGTGAGATACAGAGTGAGAAACAGAGTGAGATACAGTGTGAGATACAGAGTGAGATACAGAGTGAGATACAGAGTGAAATACAGAGTGAGAAACAGAGTGAGATACAGAGTGAGATACAGAGTGAGATACAGAGTGAGATACAGAGTGAGAAACAGAGTGAGATACAGAGTGAGATACAGAGTGAGATACAGAGTGAGATACAGAGTGAGATACAGAGTAAGAAACAAAGTGAGATACAGAGTGAGATACAGAGTGAGATACAGAGTGAGATACAGAGTGAGATACAGAGTGAGAAACAGAGTGAGATACAGAGTGAGATACAGAGTGAGAAACAGAGTGAGATACAGAGTGAGATACAGAGTGAGATACAGAGTGAGATCTAGAGTGAGATACAGAGTGAGATACAGAGTGAGAAACAGAGTGAGATACAGAGTGAGATACAGAGTGAGATACAGAGTGAGAAACAGAGTGAGATACAGAGTGAGATACAGAGTGAGAAACAGAGTGAGATAGATACAGAGTGAGAAACAGAGTGAGATACAGAGTGAGATACAGAGTGAGATACAGAGTGAGAAACAGAGTGAGAAACAGAGTGAGATACAGAGTAAGATACAGAGTGAGATACAGAGTGAGATACAGAGTGAGATACAGAGTGAGAAACAGAGTGAGATAGATACAGAGTGAGATACAGAGTGAGATACAGAGTGAGATACGGAGTGAAAAACAGAGTGAGAAACAGAGTGAGATACAGAGTGAGATACAGAGTGAGAAACAAAGTGAGATACAGAGTGAGATACAGAGTGAGAAACAGAGTGAGATACAGAGTGAGATACAGAGTGATATACAGAGTGAGATACAGAGTGAGATACAGAGTGATATACAGAGTGAGATACAGAGTGAGATACAGAGTAAGATACAGAGTGAGATACAGAGTGAGAAACAGAGTGAGATACAGTGTGAGATACAGAGTGAGATACAGAGTGAGATACAGAGTGAGATACAGAGTGAGAAACAGAGTGAGAAACAGAGTGAGATACAGAGTGAGATACAGAGTGAGATACAGAGTGAGAAACAGAGTGAGAAACAGAGTGAGATACAGAGTGAGATACAGAGTGAGATACAGAGTGAGATACAGAGTGAGATACAGAGTGAGATACAGAGTGAGATACAGAGTGAGAAACAGAGTGAGATACAGAGTGAGATACAGAGTGAGAAACAGAGTGAGATACAAAGTGAGATACAGAGTGAGATACAGAGTGAGATCTAGAGTGAGATACAGAGTGAGATACAGAGTGAGAAACAGAGTGAGATACAGAGTGAGATACAGAGTGAGATACAGAGTAAGATACAGAGTGAGATACAGTGTGAGATACAGAGTGAGAAACAGTGTGAGATACAGAGTGAGAAACAGAGTGAGAAACAGAGTGAGATACAGAGTGAGATACAGAGTGAGATACAGAGTGTGATACAGAGTGAGATACAGTGTGAGATACAGAGTGAGAATCAGAGTGAGAAACAGAGTGAGATACAGAGTGAGAAACAGAGTGTGATACAGAGTGAGATACAGAGTGAGATACAGTGTGAGATACAGAGTGAGATACAGATTGAGAAACAGAGTGAGAAACAGAGTGAGATACAGAGTGAGATACAGAGTGAGATACAGAGTGAGAAACAGAGTGAGAAACAGAGTGAGATACAGAGTGAGATACAGAGTGAGATACAGAGTGAGATACAGTGTGAGATACAGAGTGAGATACAGAGTGAGATACAGAGTGAGATACAGAGTGAGATACAGAGTGAGATACAGAGTGAGAAACAGAGTGATATACAGAGTGAGAAACAGAGTGAGATACAGAGTGAGATACAGAGTGAGATACAGAGTGAGAAACAGAGTGATATACAGAGTGAGATACAAAGTGAGAAACAGAGTGAGATACAGAGTGAGATACAGTGTGAGATACAGAGTGAGATACAGTGTGAGATACAGTGTGAGATACAGAGTGAGATACAGAGTTAGAAACAGAGTGAGAAACAGAGTGAGATACAGTCTGAGATACAGAGTGAGATACAGAGTGAGATACAGAGTGAGATACAGAGTGAGAAACAAAGTGAGATACAGAGTGAGAAACAGAGTGAGATACAGAGTGAGATACAGAGTGAGATACAGAGTGAGATACAGAGTGAGAAACAGAGTGAGATACAGAGTGAGATACAGAGTGAGAAACAGAGTGAGATACAGTGTGAGATACAGAGTGAGAAACAGAGTGAGAAACAGAGTTAGATACAGAGTGAGAAACAGAGTGAGATACAGAGTGAGAAACAGAGTGATATACAGAGTGAAATACAGAGTGAGAAACAGAGTGAGATACAGAGTGAGATACAGGGTGAGATACAGAGTGAGATACAGTGTGAGATACAGTGTGAGATACAGAGTGAGATACAGAGTTAGAAACAGAGTGAGAAACAGAGTGAGATACAGTCTGAGATACAGAGTAAGATACAGAGTGAGATACAGTGTGAGATACAGAGTGAGAAACAGTGTGAGATACAGAGTGAGAAACAGAGTGAGAAACAGAGTGAGATACAGAGTGAGATACAGAGTGAGATACAGAGTGAGATACAGAGTGAGATACAGTGTGAGATACAGAGTGAGATACAGAGTGAGATACAGAGTGAGATACAGAGTAAGATACAGAGTGAGATACAGTGTGAGATACAGAGTGAGAAACAGTGTGAGATACAGAGTGAGAAACAGAGTGAGAAACAGAGTGAGATACAGAGTGAGATACAGAGTGAGATACAGAGTGAGATACAGAGTGAGATACAGTGTGAGATACAGAGTGAGAATCAGAGTGAGAAACAGAGTAAGATACAGAGTGAGAAACAGAGTGAGATACAGAGTGAGATACAGAGTGAGATACAGTGTGAGATACAGTGTGAGATACAGAGTGAGATACAGATTGAGAAACAGAGTGAGAAACAGAGTGAGATACAGAGTGAGATACAGAGTGAGATACAGAGTGAGAAACAGAGTGAGAAACAGAGTGAGATACAGAGTGAGATACAGAGTGAGATACAGAGTGAGATACAGTGTGAGATACAGAGTGAGATACAGAGTGAGATACAGAGTGAGATACAGAGTGAGATACAGAGTGAGATACAGAGTGAGAAACAGAGTGATATACAGAGTGAGAAACAGAGTGAGATACAGAGTGAGAAACAGAGTGAGATACAGAGTGAGAAACAGAGTGATATACAGAGTGAGATACAGAGTGAGAAACAGAGTGAGATACAGAGTGAGATACAGGGTGAGATACAGAGTGAGATACAGTGTGAGATACAGTGTGAGATACAGAGTGAGATACAGAGTTAGAAACAGAGTGAGAAACAGAGTGAGATACAGTCTGAGATACAGAGTGAGATACAGAGTGAGATACAGAGTGAGATACAGAGTGAGAAACAAAGTGAGATACAGAGTGAGAAACAGAGTGAGATACAGAGTGAGATACAGAGTGAGATACAGAGTGAGATACAGAGTGAGAAACAGAGTGAGATACAGAGTGAGATACAGAGTGAGAAACAGAGTGAGATACAGTGTGAGATACAGAGTGAGAAACAGAGTTAGATACAGAGTGAGAAACAGAGTGAGATACAGAGTGAGAAACAGAGTGATATTCAGAGTGAGATACAGAGTGAGAAACAGAGTGAGATACAGAGTGAGATACAGGGTGAGATACAGAGTGAGATACAGTGTGAGATACAGTGTGAGATACAGAGTGAGATACAGATTTAGAAACAGAGTGAGAAACAGAGTGAGATACAGTCTGAGATACAGAGTGAGATACAGAGTGAGATACAGAGTGAGATACAGAGTGAGAAACAGAGTGAGATACAGAGTGAGATACAGAGTGAGATACAGAGTGAGAAACAGAGTGAGATACAGAGTGAGATACAGAGTGAGAAACAGAGTGAGATACAGAGTGAGATAAGAGTGAGATACAGAGTGAGATCTAGAGTGAGATACAGAGTGAGATACAGAGTGAGAAACAGAGTGAGATACAGAGTGAGATACAGAGTGAGATACAGAGTAAGATACAGAGTGAGATACAGTGTGAGATACAGAGTGAGAAACAGTGTGAGATACAGAGAGAGGAACAGAGCGAGAAACAGAGTGAGATACAGAGTGAGATACAGAGTGAGATACAGAGTGAGATACAGAGTGAGATACAGTGTGAGATACAGAGTGAGAATCAGAGTGAGAAACAGAGTGAGATACAGAGTGAGAAACAGAGTGAGATACAGAGTGAGATACAGAGTGAGATACAGTGTGAGATACAGTGTGAGATACAGAGTGAGATACAGAGTGAGAAACAGAGTGAGATACAGAGTGAGATACAGAGTGAGATACAGAGTGAGAAACAGAGTGAGATACAGAGTGAGATACAGAGTGAGATACAGAGTGAGAAACAGAGTGAGATACAGTGTGAGATACAGAGTGAGATACAGAGTGAGATACAGAGTGAGAAACAGAGTGAGAAACAGAGTGAGATACAGAGTGAGATACAGAGTGAGATACAGAGTGAGATACAGAGTGAGATACAGAGTGAGAAACAGAGTGAGAAACAGAGTGAGATACAGAGTGAGATACAGAGTGAGATACAGAGTGAGATACAGAGTGAGATACAGAGTGAGATACAGAGTGAGAAACAGAGTGAGATACAGAGTGAGATACAGAGTGAGAAACAGAGTGAGATACAGAGTGAGATACAGAGTGAGATCTAGAGTGAGATACAGAGTGAGATACAGAGTGAGAAACAGAGTGAGATACAGAGTGAGATACAGAGTGAGATACAGAGTAAGATACAGAGTGAGATACAGTGTGAGATACAGAGTGAGAAACAGTGTGAGATACAGAGTGAGAAACAGAGTGAGAAACAGAGTGAGATACAGAGTGAGATACAGAGTGAGATACAGAGTGTGATACAGAGTGAGATACAGTGTGAGATACAGAGTGAGAATCAGAGTGAGAAACAGAGTGAGATACAGAGTGAGAAACAGAGTGAGATACAGAGTGAGATACAGAGTGAGATACAGTGTGAGATACAGTGTGAGATACAGAGTGAGATACAGATTGAGAAACAGAGTGAGAAACAGAGTGAGATACAGAGTGAGATACAGAGTGAGATACAGAGTGAGAAACAGAGTGAGAAACAGAGTGAGATACAGAGTGAGATACAGAGTGAGATACAGAGTGAGATACAGTGTGAGATACAGAGTGAGATACAGAGTGAGATACAGAGTGAGATACAGAGTGAGATACAGAGTGAGATACAGAGTGAGAAAAAGAGTGATATACAGAGTGAGAAACAGAGTGAGATACAGAGTGAGAAACAGAGTGAGATACAGAGTGAGAAACAGAGTGATATACAGAGTGAGATACAGAGTGAGAAACAGAGTGAGATACAGAGTGAGATACAGTGTGAGATACAGAGTGAGATACAGTGTGAGATACAGTGTGAGATACAGAGTAAGATACAGAGCTAGAAACAGAGTGAGAAACAGAGTGAGATACAGTCTGAGATACAGAGTGAGATACAGAGTGAGATACAGAGTGAGATACAGAGTGAGAAACAAAGTGAGATACAGAGTGAGAAACAGAGTGAGATACAGAGTGAGATACAGAGTGAGATACAGAGTGAGATACAGAGTGAGAAACAGAGTGAGATACAGAGTGAGATACAGAGTGAGAAACAGAGTGAGATACAGAGTGAGATACAGGTGAGAAGAGTGAGATACACAGAGTGAGAAACAGAGTGAGATACAGAGTGAGAAACAGAGTGAGAAACAGAGTGAGATACAGAGTGAGAAACAGAGTGAGATACAGAGTGAGATACAGAGTGAGAAACAGAGTGAGATACAGAGTGAGATACAGAGTGAGTAACAGAGTGAGATACAGTGTGAGATACAGAGTGAGATACAGAGTGAGAAACAGAGTGAGATACAGTGTGAGATACAGAGTGAGATACAGAGTGAGAAACAGAGTGAGAAACAGAGTGAGAAACAGAGTGAGATACAGAGTGAGATACAGAGTGAGATACAGAGTGAGAAACAGAGTGAGATACAGAGTGAGATACAGAGTGAGAAACAGAGTGAGAAACAGAGTGAGATAAAGAGTGAGATACAGAGTGAGATACAGAGTGAGATACAGAGTGAGATACAGAGTGAGAAACAGAGTGAGATACAGAGTGAGATACAGAGTGAGATACAGAGTAAGATACAGAGTGAGATACAGTGTGAGATACAGAGTGAGAAACAGAGTGAGATACAGAGTAAGAAACAGAGTGAGAAACAGAGTGAGATACAGAGTGAGATACAGAGTGAGATACAGAGTGAGATACAGAGTGAGATACAGTGTGAGATACAGAGTGAGAAACAGAGTGAGATACAGAGTGAGATACAGAGTGAGAAACAGAGTGAGATACAGAGTGAGATACAGAGTGAGATACAGAGTGAGATACAGAGTGAGATACAGAGTGAGAAACAGAGTGAGATACAGAGTGAGATCTAGAGTGAGATACAGAGTGAGATACAGAGTGAGATACAGAGTGAGAAACAGAGTGAGATACAGAGTGAGATACAGAGTGAGATACAGAGTGAGATACAGAGTGAGATACAGAGTGAGAAAAAGAGTGAGATACAGAGTGAGATACAGAGTGAGAAACAGAGTGAGATACAGAGTGAGATACAGAGTGAGATACAGAGTGAGATCTAGAGTGAGATACAGAGTGAGATACAGAGTGAGAAACAGAGTGAGATACAGAGTGAGATACAGAGTGAGATACAGAGTAAGATACAGAGTGAGATACAGTGTGAGATACAGAGTGAGAAACAGTGTGAGATACAGAGTGAGAAACAGAGTGAGAAACAGAGTGAGATACAGAGTGAGATACAGAGTGAGATACAGAGTGAGATACAGTGTGAGATACAGAGTGAGAATCAGAGTGAGAAACAGAGTGAGATACAGAGTGAGAAACAGAGTGAGATACAGAGTGAGATACAGAGTGAGATACAGTGTGAGATACAGTGTGAGATACAGAGTGAGATACAGATTGAGAAACAGAGTGAGATACAGAGTGAGATACAGAGTGAGATACAGAGTGAGAAACAGAGTGAGAAACAGAGTGAGATACAGAGTGAGATACAGAGTGAGATACAGAGTGAGATACAGTGTGAGATACAGAGTGAGATACAGAGTGAGATACAGAGTGAGATACAGAGTGAGATACAGAGTGAGATACAGAGTGAGAAACAGAGTGATATACAGAGTGAGAAACAGAGTGAGATACAGAGTGAGAAACAGAGTGAGATACAGAGTGAGAAACAGAGTGATATACAGAGTGAGATACAGAGTGAGAAACAGAGTGAGATACAGAGTGAGATACAGGGTGAGATACAGAGTGAGATACAGTGTGAGATACAGTGTGAGATACAGAGTGAGATACAGAGTTAGAAACAGAGTGAGAAACAGAGTGAGATACAGTCTGAGATACAGAGTGAGATACAGAGTGAGATACAGAGTGAGATACAGAGTGAGAAACAGAGTGAGAAACAGAGTTAGATACAGAGTGAGAAACAGAGTGAGATACAGAGTGAGATACAGAGTGAGAAACAGAGTGAGATACAGAGTGAGAAACAGAGTGAGATACAGAGTGAGAAACAGAGTGATATACAGAGTGAGATACAGAGTGAGAAACAGAGTGAGATACAGAGTGAGATACAGGGTGAGATACAGAGTGAGATACAGAGTGAGAAATAGAGTCAGAAACAGAGTGAGAAACAGAGTTAGATACAGAGTGAGAAACAGAGTGAGATACAGAGTGAGATACAGAGTGAGATACAGAGTGAGATACAGAGTGAGAAACAGAGTGAGAAACAGAGTGAGATACAGAGTGAGATACAGAGTGAGATACAGAGTGAGATACAGAGTGAGATACAGAGTGAGATAGCTCTATAGAAAGAGAACAAGAGAGATTTTATTCTTAATATTCTTAACTTTTTAGTTTGACTTTTCAGACATTACTGTATGGCATATCATTTTGTTTTATCAGCGATGTTGACTGGAGCCATCGTTACATGGTCCTTGGTTTGTTTCTTCTTTGGCAATGTCGGAGCCGGTGAGTTTTTAGTAAAATAAAAAGAAATCATCTTTAAAAATTTAACAACTTTTTATGTTCTGAAATTATTTGACACACCTTTTCTATACATCTGTTTGGCGGTCATTGACATTTAGTTCAGTGCCAGAGTTGAGTAAGTGGAAGCTCTAAGAAGGGTTTGTTTCTTGTGACTCCTAAGCTCTTAAAGCTTCACTGTAAACCACTTATTAATACTAATATATCTTTTAAAAATGTTCCATTTGTGACGAATGGCATTTTAAATGTATTTATTTTCTTTTAATTTTTGTACTCATAATTTCTTAAAATGTGAATTAGTTTAACATGTGGATGTTCCATTTAACAGTGATGGTGATGACCAAGGAGGCTGTCTAGTTTTGCACTGTTTTAAGTCTGACCCTGCGTCAATTTTACATTGCGAAACTCACAAAAACAAACCAAAATAAAATTCAAATAACATACTTTCTCACGTGACACATACATCGACCAAAATGAGACCATTGTTATTATCAACTGACATCTATTTTTAGAATTAAGAATAAATTATCAGGAGGTCTAACTTGGATGTTCCTAGTCACCTGAAACACTGCGATAATCCTTAATCCTGGGGATCTAAAATATTGTCATTGTATATAATATCGGTTTACATTTTGTCTCAAAACAGAACGCACTTTGTAAACTATTAATAGCAATGGATAGTGAACGCAACGAGAGTAATACATTGATTTTACTTTTAAGAGCGAACAAAAGTTGAGAATGATAGGAGATTAATGTACCATTTGTTATCATTTATCATTTCGTACAGAAATGTGGGCACCTTTAGCGTAGCAAGGGTGGGGAATCGAAATTCGAAAGTTCCCCGCGGGTCGCCACTTGAAGCGGGCCCCTCCTCATTTATCTTCGGAATCGAAGACGAAACTTATTAATTACCCTCCTCTGCCCAAACAAAATAATACTTTTTTATCAGAATATCTAACTTTCTAACATTTTACTATTACAACAGATAACAGCTGCAGTGCTGGATGGTTTGGTAACTATTGTCAGTACAAATGCCATTGTAACAACTCGACCTGTGACACTAATGGTGACTGTGTGGGTACCACGCCTTGTGAGAGAGGATGGTTCGGTTACAAATGTCAGTATCGTAAGTAAAATTGATAAATTAATTAATACTGTAATAATGAACTGTTTTCTTTTTACAAACTTATATCAACCCACTTTGTCTGTATGTATGTTTGTACACGTGATTTCTCCCACACCACATCTCGGAACTAAATGAAATTTCGCACAATTATTTCTTTCACCTGACAACGCAAGAATCAATGAAAAAAGTGTAACCAATTATTTAATAACTATTGGTAATTTATTATTTTGTTTCATATCTTGAACAAGGGAAAGAAATAGTACTTGATAGACGTGGTGGTATAAGTTGAATTAGTCCCCTTGAGCATGTACAAAAACGATCATGTTAACAATCACCTTCTTCTTCCCTTCTCCCTTTCCCAACTGGTCCAGAGAATTAAAAGTATCACAGAACATGGAGAAAGCTAAAAGCTAAACAAAAACAATTGGTACAAATATAAAATGAAATTAAATATTTCTAATCGCGCAAACGTTCCACTACCCATATCCTATGTATATCTTGCTGAATTTATTTTTGTTTTTGTCTCGCAAAAGCAGCCAACAGAAAAAGTACGTTACAGTTGGTCAATGTCAGTCGATTATATTTGTATATTCAAAAGGCCCAACACAAATGGCCGTTAGGCATGCATTGGACTAGCCATTGCTCTTTGTTACATAAATATTTCTCAATAATTGTCGAATCGCAGGCAGGGTACAAGGGTCGGTTCTTCGCTAGAATTATCCTAAAATTTCATTTTATTTTAATTCACATTTATCTCATCAATAATATAGTCTCTAGTGCCAGTCGCGTAGCTAGGGTGGGGATAGGGATGTCAAATTTGAGAATCCCTACAGGCCCCCACTTGAGGGGCGGCAAACGAGTGTCCGAAATGTGTGTTTACATTAAATATGAAATATTACACCATTATCCCAAGTCAAGAGGTCAAGCCCCCCCCCGGGGGCACCAAATCCCTAGCAACGCCAATGCCTGGTGCTGTCTACTTTAGATATGAAATATTTATGGATCATTCATTGTTTTAACACTTAAGATCCTGTTATTTTATGTATATTTCTGATATCTTTTCCGCACCCTGCTTTTTTTTTTGTCATCGAAACTGAAAGTTTAGTTCCCTTTGCAACTTCTAGAGCTAAAAAGGCTAATTCTTGATACACAGCTTTTGATCACAGGCTGGGCATCTGTAATCACCAAGGGCTGTGGCAATCAACTACTGTTGTGTATGGCATCTTCGATCCAGGACCTTTCCTTTATGCTTGCTTTCCTTTTGTATCTATCCAGTGCCACGTTTTGCCTACTGTTAGTGTCGATTTTGAAAAGGTTCATGTCGTGTTTGCATACACCAGTATACCATGAAAGTAGCTGACCAGCTGCTCTCCTACCTTCTGTTAGATGACTATACAGAATGTCTTCTGGCATTCTATGACATTCCTAACTTGACTATCACAATAGACCTAACTATAATGCAGTTGATTATGTTCTTTTGTTCATAGAGGATCTAAGTTCTTTAGCAGACACATCACAACAAAGACTTATTGATGGTGATGACTCAACATGTAACGAGGACCTCAATGTGACGAGTGTCTCCTTCAATCTAAAAACACCTTTCCTATTCAGTTGGATGAGATTAGTTTTTCATTTAAAAGGTACAATGCGTTCATCATTTACATTTGTTTTCTGTAGTAATTATAACAATCCGTGTGTTAATTGAAACAATTTTTAAAAAAAGGTTTCATACTAATTGTAATTTAAACAATTATGAGCGTATTAAATTGTATCATGTTGAATGCTATACTAGCAGTATTTTAACTGTCATTCTCTTCATATGAAATCATTTGCAATAATTAATTTACAGTTGACAACTAACTAAACTTTGTACTGCGATGCATCAACCATATGCGTATAGATAGATAGATAGCACATCTAAATATTGATGTAATTCTTTACTGACCTTAAAGGCTACCTTTTTTCTCGACCTTGCTAGCTTTTGACTAGATTATCCAAAGTTCAAAGGGGAGTTTAGTAAGTTAAAAGCAATAGAATTAACATTATGTGAATAGTAGATAGCTATACGTCTATTCCTATACATCTCTTCTTAATTATCAAATGATGCGAAATAATTTACCACTATCAGAGACACTGAAAAAATTGACGATAGAATTCAAAACGATGAATGGCACCATCAAATGTCAAGATCCAAGAATTTTGCAAGGCAGCGATACCACATTTGATATTTATTGCACTATAAGTGTGAAGATACAAGTAATTAATATCACAGGAGACAGTACGAAATATTTGTGCTCTGTCTATCTCAGTGGAGGTAGGTACACGTAATAATTTAAAACTTAAATTGAGTTTGAAGCTTTACTAATGAAATAAAATAATCAATAAATATATCAGAACGTTAACATAGCATATTATAACATTCTCTCTCTCTCTCTATCGGGGTGTATAGGGTTCTGTAGGAGGAGTATTACCTCTGTCAACTGGGCAGTCGGGCTCTCTGGGCAATTCATTGACCTTGGTCTCCACTCAGGGCCCAGCTCTCACCTGTGGCTCCAAGCAGTTGTCTGCATGCGGCTACGGCCTCACCCCGGCAAACCGTCTCGACTGACGGGCCAAACCAGGTGAGGGTTAGCCAGAGCTAGTGTCTGGTGAAACTATGTCTCTGTCCACCACCAGCATGTGTCTAGTTGCAGCTGCATGGTGCTCAAGTCAAATTGGACTACGAGGGCGATCAGGCGTCACCTAGCAAACGTTTTGGAGCACTGTGGGACATGTAGAGTACACTGGTCATCTACTGTAGCCCAAACCAGCTCCAGGAGTCTGGACTCTGTTCTTCCACTGGATTTAGCTGACAAAGGACGAGAGAATGAGGCTGATGCAGCGCAAATCTCTCTCACTTTAATAAATAGCTACAAACCTACACGCAGGCAGCCCAGGCCACGTTTGCGGCCGGCCTTTTAAAGCGAGGATTGAACTTTGCAAGTCATCTTCGAGTCTATAGGAAATGAGATATGTGCTCATCTTCGATTTACGAAGGAAGAGCTATTTAGAACATATCAAACCAGAGCAACACTAGAGTAGAATAGTCATTTAGAGCAGGCCATGAAGAAACAATGTCAAAACACTTACATTATCTTATCACCAATCGTATATTTCTCGAAGCAGGACTTTTTGAGCTCACCTACATTTTCACCCTTATTACTACAAAATTTAACTTTTCTTTTTTTTTTTAGGGGGGGGGGTCTGAATGATCGATTAAGTTGTTAGCCTGGTGGCACTAATAGGTGTTAAATATTTCCGAGATCATTGGCTTTGAGTTTTCTTTAGAGCTAATCCATGTTTGACTATTTCTTTCATTTTTTTTATTGAAATAACTATCACTCTCATATGTGGACATTTTTGATAATGTTTGTCCATTCTTCAAGTAATAATAAACATCTTGATTTCAGTTTGTGCATAATGTATTTCACCTGAGTTGACGCATTATCAGGGCCAAACAAAAAAAGGTTTAAAAAAATCGATAGAATACAAGAGGATCTAAAAGTGTGACACCTAACTAAAACAGCCAAGTTTCTATTCCATTTACAGCGAGCTTCCCCTTGTGGGGGGTTGTTAGTGCTCCAACAATCGAATTAAAGAACGAGTCATTTCCCCATATAGTTTAATTTCTCCATGAGTTAGGTGGCCAGCTGCGTGGATAGAAAATAGTAACTGAAAGTGTGTGCCATTTTTCGACTGACGAATCTGCCGAATCTGAATTTTACAAGTTTCGCAAATCTTTGTTGATGTTTTTTCAGGACGTAATGTTGCAATTAGACAACCGACACAACAATCATCAAACTTCAAAGATTTTACTGGAATTCCTACTGGATCAGAGAATGCTGTAGATGGAAATGCAGATCGTAATTACGAGAAGGGCAGTTGTACTCACACCGACGCTGGCGATCTAGACCAAACATGGAGTGTTAAATTTAATACATCGTTTGTAGTCAATAAATTTGTCTTATACAACAGAGGTAATATTAGACTTGATTTCTCTCTCTCTCTTTATTTATATATTCTAGTGATTACAAAATCTGTAAAAAAAAATCATCTATAACATTTCCAAATGTAGTTTGGAGGCTTTAACATTGTAAGGCTTGTACATTGTTTCTTACGGTTTCAAGTTATTCGAGATTGAAATTCTAGTCTCTACTTTTCTATTAGATTTTCCATCAACTTCTAATGTTCCACGACGGCTCCAACATTTTATACTTTTGGCTCTTAACGAAATTAAGCATCTCGAGATGCAATACCAAGACCAGGAGGCCAAAGTCTTACAAGTCTACACAGTGAATGAATATATAACAAATCCAATCTCTCAAGTGAATATTTCTACCGGCAATAAAACAGACAACTATCTCACTCTGTGTGAGGTGGAGATATATGGAGGTACGTAGTGTTTGACTTCATTTTCATTCGTATTTCTTTGATGGTATTACTGTATTCTTCTGTCAGCATGGAATTAACTTTTTCTTTTACAAAACTGACTTGCCAAAAGTTTGTAGACGTTAACCCTGCGACACCCAATCTCGGGTGTCGGAGGGTTAACGTGTACAAAGAAAATAATTGTGCTAAATCTGAGATTGAGCACAATTATTTCTTTTACCTAACAACACAAGAAGAAAAAAAAATGAGTTAATTAACTCTAGGTAATTTTTTTTTTTGGTATCTCAAACAATGAAAAGAAGTTGTACTTGACTGAAATGGTGGTATAAGCTTAATTAATCCCATGTACATTAACTTGTCATCTGAGGCTTAGTGAATACAAACATGAAGTAGAAAGTATAGATAACTATACAATTTTCCGTTTCCATAAACTCTTCTCTAGCAGAGTGGTTATTGTGTTGCCTTGAGAAGCCCGAAAAGGCTTAAGCCCACAACTTGAAATTTAGGTCCCTACCCTTTTCAAACTGGTCCAGATAAGTGATAAGTATTAGGATCATAGCGTAGTTAGAAAGCTAAAAGCAGCTGAACAAAAAAAATATTTCTAATCGCACAGATTTATTATTGTGAGTATCGATCTATATAAAAATGTAATTATATGACTGATCAAAAATAATGAATACACTTAATATACGCGTTTTTGTTTGGGCTTGTTTGTATTTTGCTTGTTCAGTTCTCGCTTCACTTAAATCAAGGATGTCTTTTGTAACCCATGACTTCATTTCGCTTCGCTTTTCCATTGGACCTCAGAGGCTGACTGGTGTATTACTGTTCTGGTAGTACCCGTGAGTGAGAACAACACCAGTCCACTACGGGCCTG
Organism: Biomphalaria sudanica; assembly: GCA_036873155.1. Classification (NCBI taxonomy): domain Eukaryota; kingdom Metazoa; phylum Mollusca; class Gastropoda; family Planorbidae; genus Biomphalaria; species Biomphalaria sudanica. The sequence continues at coordinate 27,744 of JAZGLO010001623.1, forward strand.
GCTATAGAATGTTGACCCAACTGGCCCCTTACCCGCCATCTTGGCCTGAGTTATTTTGAAGTTTTTTTTTGTTTTTTTTTATTTCTATTTCTAATCTAATTTAATTATTTGTGTTTCTAATCTACTTTATTAAATCAAATTAGACTTATTTTATTATTGGGAAGGAAAAAAAAGTACCTGTACATTCTTTCCTTTTATTTTACTGTCACGTGACCAAGTGACCTGGTCTTGGACGAGACAGGACGACCTGGGTATTTTGGGGACAAAGCGGCAGTCGGCGTGGGTTTTTTTACAGCGGGGGTCGTATTCCCGCATCTTGTTTTCCTAGTTTTTTTTAAATTAAACCTCTACATTTAAGACTGACTCGGTTCTGAGCAGCTTTCTTCATTCGCTCCCATGTCATTCCAGTACCCTTAGCGTCACTGATGACTGACCTCTTCCAGGTTTGCTTAGGTCTGCCCACTTTCCTCTTTCATTGTGGGTTCCAGTCAAGTGCCTGCCTTGCAACATTGGTAGCTGGTTTTCGCAGGCTGTGTCCTATCCAGCACCATTTTCTTCTGTGATGTCTTGGGCTATGGGCTTTTGTCTAGTTCTCTCCCACAAATCGATAGTCGTTATGTTTTCTGGCTACCTAATTCCTAATATCCGGCGTAGGCATCTTTTAACAAAGGTCTGGAGCTTTTCCATATTTCTTTTAGTGACTCTCCAAGTTTCTGAACCGTATAGAAGGACAAAGTTAACGTTTGTATTATAGATTCGTATCTTGTTATGTAGTCATTTAAGAATACTCTATTTTAATATTAAGTTTAAAGTCATTTGGATATTTTAGTTTTGTCTGTTAGTTTCATTGATGTATCTATATATACAATGTTGTGGATGGACTACATTAATACACACGGCACACCACATTAGTAAATTTCTACGTTGTTTTAATTATCATTCTGGTGTTCTGTGTTATATGAGTACGTGATTTATATACACAAGCACAAATATCAACAAGTAGAGTTAAATGGCGATAGGGCTAAAGCCACGAAAGATCAATACACAGTTCCAGCGTCAACAGTCGGGCCTCCAGAATCACCCTAGACAACGACCAGTTGAAGCATGCGCCAGCACACTGCTAGTGTCTTGTGACCTCCCACGACGGCCTCAAACTATTCAACTATGTTAGTGTCTTCGAAGTTTTCAATGTATCTAATAAGCGGGTTCTTAGGCTTGCGATTATATTTTAATTTCACAGACATTCCTGTCATGGTCACCGCTTATGTCAGCTACATGTCATATTGTTAGCCATGACTCACTATTAAAAATCATTCTTCAAGGTTAAGCGGAGGAAGCACGAAGTAAAGGTCATCCTAAAAAAGCTGGATAAAGTAAACAAGAACAATACAAATAATACTTTTTTAAAAAAAGCTTATATTAATGTGCATCAACTAGTTAGGGTCTAAGGCAGAAGACAGAGAAGAATGGAGAAAGACGGTCGACAAATCTTGCTCGGTGCCCCAACGGTCCAACAGACTAAAGGATAGTTAAAGGTAAAAGGTAACAATACAAAATCTTATCGATTAGAAATAATTTTTTACCAATTGTTTTAGTTTAGCGCAATTTCATGCTTTTAGCGTTCTCAGTACGCTAGGATAATATCACTTGTCAGGACCAGAGGGAGAAAGAACGGGGTATCTGGGTGATCGCTTTTTTAATTTTTTTTTTTTTTTATAAGGGAACTCCATGAATTTGAACTTGTCGGCTTAAGCCTTCTTAAGCTTCTTAAGCCAACGTGATAACTACGCAGCTAGCGAAAAGTCTATGAACATGGAAGATTGTAGAATTATCTGTTGTTTCTATTTCATGTTTGTGTTCACTGAGCCTGAGACGGCAGCCTATTATAAAGGGACTAGTTCAGCTTATACCACCACTTCAGTCAAGTACAATTTCTTTCCCTTGTTTGATATAGTAAACAAAGTAATTCATTACCAATACTTAATTTACTCATTTTTTAAAATTGATTCTTGTGTTTCCAGGTAAAAGAAATATTTTTGGGATCCTTAGGGTGCCTCCGAGTTTACCCATCTCTAATTGGTACCATCTGAAATCTGAAGTGTTGTGCGTCGCACTTGGAACACTAAGGCTAGCAAAAGCAATCAAAAGCTCCTTTTTACCACCCTGAAGTGGGCGGAGGTTTCCTCCTTTCCGCTACCCTGTCTGACGGGGGGGGTCAGACTCGGGGTCAAACTTAGATTTTACTTCCAATACGCACTGACACTTCAGACGCGCGGGCTAGAGACGCGATCGAAGGCCGCCCTACTGGTACCCCCGGCGTATTCCTATACTATACCAGGCTGACCGTTGACCAGCCATTTATGTAACGGCCCCTTGTGAGACGGCGCCTGGACGTTGATAGATCGCTGCGGGAGCTTTTTTACATCCCCGCACAGTGCAATGGCAATGCTCTCACACCCCCCTTGATATTTTATCCTCTAAGTCTTCTTTTCGATTCAATATATTACGAAATCAATATTTCACGTGACCGTTCAAACATGGTTACGACCTACATATTTTGCTACAAACGATGCTGAAAAACACGTACTATGATGTGGGAATAACTTTTTTTTTCGTCCTCTGCACCTCTATTCGGAAAGGCCTTCAAATGTTGCACCAAGTGAGAGCTCTTCAGCTGTCTTTTTCACATGCCATCTTTTACCAGCCTTGATAAGTGCCCAAGCAAGTTAGTCCTTACCATATATGTTTATCATGAATTAAAACAATTTATTATTGTTGTTTAGATTGCCCAGAAGGTAGACACAATTTAGACTGTAATCAAAATTGTGACGCCGAATGTGGACACCACTGTAACACATATGATGGTTCGTGCAATTATATATGCCTAGGTTTCAGCAACCCACCTGAATGTAATAAAAGTGAGTAGAACTAAATGACTATCCTCATTTGGACATGCCAATAGACCTGAATGACTATACGTTCTATGAAATGTAGGTCTCAACAGATGAGATCACAGTTTTCTGTGAGTAGAACTAAATAAAAATCCTAGTCAGATCCGGTCTTAAGCCGCTGCAACCTATGCGACCGCAGTGGGCCCGCACTTTCATAGGCCCCGCGCGATGCGAATTCTAGGTGTAAATTATTAAATTAAAGCATTTTAACTTATTATTAAAGGGTTCCTGGAATTGTCCTGAAATTATAAAATATAAGAAAAAGTCATGAAAATCTCCTGAAATTATTAAAATCTTCTGAAAATTTATGCAAATGTACTTAAAACTGACAGCATTGTCATTTCGGGATGTCATTCAATATGGAAAACGCCAATCCAACTAGCGATAAAAAAACGGTATTATCAGCTTTTATTTAATAAAAATGTAATAGTAAGCTAAATTTTAACCAAAAACAAGAAGTTTCAATAATTAATTTACTTTAATAGTCAATTGCATACAAATATAGATCCAAATATCGACCTCTTAAAAACATCAAAAGCGAGAGTTCGATAGTAAATGTAAAAGACAGATCTGAATGTTTATCGCTTTTTGTTGGAAAACTAATTAGACACTGATTTTGTACTTAGTAAAAAAAAAATAAAAAGCAAAGTCGAATTTACTTTCTTATTTTCACTTATTATCCCTATCACAACCCAAATTAGGCCCCGCGCTATCAGTTTCGCATAGGGCCCTGCAATCTGTAGGACTGGCTCTGATCTTAGTTTGTACACGCATACATAAGGACTATATCTTCTAAGAAATGTTGGTCTCAATAGATAAGGTCATAGTTATTTGTCAAAAATATTTCTGTTTCTTTTTTTAAAGAGTAATAAACGAAAATAGAATGCTCCAATAGCGCGGCCAATTTAGTTGTTTTTATATTATTAATTGCAGGACGTTTTAGTGTTTCTGTGCTAAGATTTATGAAAAATATTTATATTGTAAAATCAACTCTTATTCTGACGTAAGTATTTTAGAAATTCCCAGGCACTTATTTGAGTGGATTGGAATTTTCAATAACTGTTAACCTTTAGCTGTCTTTAAAGATCTTTGGCCCTGGAGCTTTTTCAACAAGCAAACACACAACTTAGCCATAAATAGAAACAAAATAAGAAAAAAGTTGTGAAGTGATTATCAGCTATACAAATAAGGCTTGTATTCAAGACCAAAGTATTAGTAGTGTAGTATTACAGCTGACAAATCACAGACGTGACCTACAACGAATCCATACAAAGCCCTTGTTCCCCTTGGGTCAAATTTACATATGATTTTCTCCGTCTCTGCCTTTCTTCTGCCAGATTATTTCGAAGATTCTCAAATTAAAGATAAAGATACATTTGTAATTTCTAAAAGTGTAATTATTTTTTTTTTTTTTGCGAAATCTTTTTTCTCCCGAAGAAACTACAGCGGTTGAGCATATTGCACAGGGTGTGGCATTAAGATCGTTCATATTTTGAATTAATCTACCATACAAACCCAATTTAAAAAAAAAGATTATATTTCTGAAAAGTACATAAAAGGATTTTAATTTTTTTTTATTCGACCTTATACAGTTGCATTTTGATCTAGTATAATAAGTCGCTATTACAGATTGTTTTCATTATACGCTATAACGAAGCCACTATGTTCATATGTCCGATTAGGCAGACCCTACTTCCACTACAGCCCCAACATAACCAACACCCTGTACGGCAGTGCTGAACAACTGAAGAAAACAGCACACTTTTTTTCCTTGGCACAGTCTGCAAAAGAGCTCACAGCTCTGCAGCAATAAAGCTGGCTAGAAGAAGAAGAATGTCCAATTCATGATGGGGTGGGAAAAAAGAAAAATTGTTAATAAAAATGGTAGAGCCAAGCCTACTGAATTCAACGTGTCCCACCTATCTACTGTCTCTTCAGCCACTCCAAATATGAGAGATATTTATACCTGACCCTGGACATTGTTTCTCAACTAGTTTAAAATGTGAAAGTTATTGGTTCATCGCCTGTGTTTCATTCTCTTCTTTCATTCCAAACCAGTGAGCAATAGAAATGAAAGAACAATTTCAGACAAGTTCTAAAGGAGTGACAATTGTAGTTCAAATAGTTCATTGGCCATTGTAATAAATGGCGGGAAAAGTTTGAAAGAGCTAGTTTTTGTTGTATCCGGTGTACACAATAATGGAAATGTTTCTAAGTTATTTTTTTCAACACGTGTATTGTTCACTTTCTAGCACTGTTAAATTAAATTATTTAATCTTTTTTTTTTGTTACACAAAACAATTTCATTGAAGAGGAGGTATAAGACTTGCAGTTACGATGCGATTGTGTTGATCACGCAATGCGTGTCGGATGATTACATTTTTTTCTTCTATATTTAAAATGTTCTCCGATTAGAAAATTTCAGAAGTCTCAAACAATATCGTGATTTCGTTGATACTACTTAAACTCAAAAATGAAATCTTCTTTAAATAAATACAAAGTCTGGAACTAAAATCACTTTTATAATACACACACACTACCGAAATGTACATTACAATTTAATTTCAATTCTTTGACTCTAGTAGCAGTTTTACTCTCCAAATTGAATCAGTCAGTCTTACAATACTACTTCTTGCTACCCGTCTAGAAACGTCGAAACTGTTTTTAAAGCTTACGAAAAACTGTCTTCGTTGTCAACAACATACAACCTTAACCTTGCGCTGCAAATATACATGCCATGAGTAGTTAAATAGCTCAGTTCTTTCGTATTAGTTGGCAACAGTGACGTTTAATTTAGTGTCCTTGACATTGATTAGTTCATCGAGAGAACATCCAATAGCTAGAATAAATGCACTGAGTCAGAGTCTACACTCTTTGAGATGTATAAATAAGATACACTGTATTACGCTGTCTCACATTGTTGCACTCTGTATCACACTGAATTACATTGTATAACATTTATCACACTGTATTACACTCTGTTACACTCATATATCAAAGCGTATGCCCACATCTAAGACTAAATTACACTAATAACACTTGAAGTTTTTGATAAACTTCAAATTTTAACTAAAAATAAAATTATAATCTTTCAGTTTTGATCTAAATTTTTAAACTGCAAGCTCATTTTCCATTATTTGTAATAAAACAGGAGAACGTTTCTTTATTTCTAGATAAAGCTTTCAAGTTTATCTCTCAAGTACGCTTTTTTTTAACCCTTTTATATACTCTCTTGTTTTCTTTACCCAAAGACTAATCTTTTACATTAAACAAAAACATATTTTACCTTATATAAGTCCAATTTGGGTTTGTATTTGTCTAACACTATGCAACAAGAATGGATAACTCCCAATAGAATATTTATTCTTTGTCTTTTCCATGACTGAAAGATACACAAGTTTAAATAGATTTTAATGATATTATGGATAAGAATTATATAAACTGTAATAATAATCAAAATCTTAAATTGAAATTTCTCATTTCAAAGAACAACAGAAAGTGTTTCTTTTATGACTGCTAACATTCCTACTGAGACGTACCAGTTCTGTTTTTCAAGAGTACTAAAACACACATTCATGCAACTAGTTTTATTCTGGTGTGCAATATAAGTATCTGTATTTAATGTGCCTTTTCCCACTTTACTTTGAGATTCTTAATTTGTTTTAAAAACATTTTTTAAATTCTTGTTCTGTATCTTTAAATTAAGCTTGTGACCGAGGCAAGTGGGGCATGAACTGCAACATGAATTGTTCCCAAAACTGCTTTAATTCCAACTGTGATAGAGAAACTGGAATTTGTGTATCTGGTTGTAGAGGTTTTTCAGATCCACCAAGTTGTACGAAAAGTAAGTACATGTCTCATTTAAAACATTGGACCAACAGTTTTTCAGATCCACCAAGTTGTACGAAAAGTAAGTACATGTCTCATTTAAAACATTGGACCAACAGTTTTATTTATAGTAACATGATAAAATGCAAAGATTACTTTAAGATTTGGGTGGTCTTTATATCTGTTTTGTTTCACATCTTTTGTCCTTCTAGTTATTATACGACACTAAGCTTGAAATATGTTTGATTACAAAATGTTACTTATAAGAATACAATTTAATAAAATTGTATAATACTCAGAAAAAAATAAAATAATAAATTGTATAGTGAAATGTGGGCCTATTCAGGTAAATAATACCGAAAAGTATTAGAAAAATTGCAGAAATGGGAATCAAAGTTGAGTACGTCTTTCCACCCACAAAAATTCTAGTTATTAAAAGTAACAAAAATTAAAATTAGAACATCTAAAGGCTACATACTTTTTTATAGCAAATCAGTCACATAGGTTAAAATAAAAAAAAATATCTAGGTGGAATAATAAATGCAAAGTTACCATGGAATCCTTGTAATGATAAAATTATTAAAAAATCAATCAAAACATTAATTTTTATTAAAAGAAAATTTTACAAATCAATCAAAAACATAAAACTAAAATGCTATTTAACTTTATTGAGGCTGATTTTTTAATATGCATCATCTGTTTGGGACCACTCAACTCAAGAAAACATAAAGAAACTATAACAAATACAAAATAGAGCAGTGAGATTCACAACAAACGAATATTCAAATTTGATTACAGTAAGCCATTAGTAAAATCACTAAACTTAGAGACACTTAAGGACATAAGAATAAAAGTAACAAAGCTATAATACATACAACACTAAACCATAATTTACAAATAGAAAAACAAAACCTAATAAAATACTCAGACACAAAGATAGTAGCACATTTCTTATTCCTTACGCTTGAATTAATTAGCACCAGTGCTATTTCTCCCCTAGTGTCATTAGAGAAAACATTAAATAAATATTCAAAATTTTTGCCGAGTTCACATTCAATAGCAAAGAATCGATTTCTTTTTTTACTCTGCTAGAAAATATGCGACCATCTTTTTATCTTACAACTTTATAGTATGTACTTTTTACAGAGCTTATATCAACTCACCCGAAGATAACCCTAATCTAAAACAATTGGTAAAATTTAATTGTAATCGCACAGATTTATTATTGTTACTCTAGATCTATTACAAATTTAATCACATGACTGATCCAAACTAATTGATACAATTACGCTTTCTATAAGATATATTAAAAAGTTTTTTTTTTATTTAAGGACTATATTTAGATTTTCATGTTGCATGCATATTCAAAGACACATCGAGTGATTTTATTGCTTTCAAAATTATTATCAGGTTGTCCTAGTGCCGTGTGGGGAGTAAATTGTACACTATCATGTAACACGCTTTGTAAAAACTCAAGCTGTAACAAAGTTACTGGACAATGTAACAATGGATGTTCAGCTGGTTATCAAGGTCTGTGGTGCAACGAAGGTAAATAAATTATTTAAACGTAAACATGAGCAAATTCTTTTATTTCTTTGTGTCAGGCGTACCAGATTGGTTCCTTTGGTATACGCAATTTTACATTTGATCATTTGAATTAAAACTACCCATACTGAGCTATGGGCTACATATTTTGCCCAAGTCAACACAGACGAAGCCCTTGTCTACCGGGCATCGGTTTAAGTTCACTTTTAGAAGTCTTCGCCTATCTTTATTAGTAACTTTAGTTTTGGACTTAAATATGCTCCTATGCCTTTGAACGAATTCTCCAACTGCCTCTTTAAGAAATAATTTGCAATTTTGAGTTCTCTCAATTCCAGTTAGGCGATTAGGCTTATGAGCTGGTATTTAAATCCGACTTATTAGGATATCATTCCTAAGTATTTTATGGCTGATAAAGGCCAATTGCTTGTTCCATATGCTAGGAAAATTAGAGCATGGAATGGGTTGCCTAAATCAGCCAGGAAAACCAACGACTTTCTCAGAATTTAAGTCTTTGATTAACATGCATGAATACATTGATCTGGAAATACGCGTAGGAAGTAATCATCTTCTTTTTTTGAAGTAACGTCTGTATTTTAGAAGATAATATAAGATAAAATAAGCGGTTTTATTACATATCAAGGTTTATTTTTGCATCTCTTTCATGATTCTTCATAGATGAAAATTATTACAGTCTAGCCCAAACCTTGCGATAAACTGAAACGATTGTAGCGTATAGAGTTCGATCACGTGACCATCAAAGCGACAACACAAAGCGCTTGCCACACTACCGGTCAGCCATTCAAGAAATTATCGTGTGATCTAGATCAAATCATTGATGAATTTAACAAAAGGTGGTAAAGATATATTTTGTATATGTAGTGGCGTTATCATATGACATAATGTGTTCACTTTCAGAATGTCCCGAAGGCCAATGGGGAGATGACTGTAGCAACAACTGTTCGTCAAACTGCTGGGGTGAAGTGTGTAATAAACTGTCTGGACTTTGTGAGTCTGGATGTCATGGATTCAGCAATCCGCCTGATTGTACACAAAGTTAGTATGTCTTTTTTATAATCACTATGTCTCGTTCCACTGCATATATATATATAAATGCTACCCGGCTGGTTTTAACTGGTCCGGCTTGAGGTTGACTAGTGTAAGTCTAGTTCCAGGATCAAAATATAGGTCAATATTTTTGCAAAGCTTATATCAACTCTGTCTGGTAAAAAGTGTGTACACGTTATTTTTCCGACACCCATTCTTGGATTAAGTTGAGACTTCGCAAAATTATTCATTGACATACACAAGACATGAATCAATAAAAATAAAGTAACCAACTAGACATTTAATTAACGGTGCTCTAACAGTTTGTTGAATAGCAACAAGGGAATCTAAAACTTCAGTATTCAGTTATAGCTAAATTTGTTGGGTTTAGTCTCTTTGAATAAACGTTATTTCTCCCTCAAGCATTCTCCGATCCATTTGATACTTTAAACAATTATTTATTGTACCTAACAAAACATGAACTAATAACAAAAATACTCAATTTGTCGATTTTGTATTGGTAATTACTTATTTTGTTTGATATTGAATAATGTAAATAACTTTTACATTATTGGCAGACATACTTTTAAGAACGGAGTTCTTCCTCTTTAGATAAGCTTTGCTTTTCTTTAAAAAATGATTTTTTGTTAATTTGTTTTTGATCAGACCAGAACGTTAGAAATTTTTTAAATTGATATTTATGAAATGAATATGTAAGTCTACGTTGTACAAGAAGTCCTATGATGTTCTATCTAAGGGGAAAAAATTACGTATTTATCTTGAAAAATGGATACATTAATAAAACAACCAGGCTCGACATTGATCATTTGGTCATTTGGTCATTGTTTTGTTATTTTTTAAATCATTAATTTTCTATTGGTCCTTACCCTTTTTTTATTTTCCGATATTTCTTTTTGCCAGTCAATCAATGCTACAACTTATATCATTTATCTACGTGATTTCTGTTGTATGTTAATTGTTTTAAATTACTGAAATAGTTTATAATTGAGTTATATATTAAACTCAATGAAAATTTTACTTAAGCCGTGAATCAACACTTCGTATAACTATAGCTTCACTTCCAACCAACAGATGTTACTTTACTTTGAGAGACATAAAAAATTTGAACAATAAAACTCGGAAACAAAAATCGTAACAAAATCTATAACATATAGAAAATTGTCAACACCTATATCCAGCAGCGAGGGTCCCGGGTTTGAATCCTGGTGAAGACTTGGATTTTAAATTACGCGCTTCTGAGTTAACCCAGCTCTAATTCGTCGGATAAAATTAAAGGCGGTTGGTCGTTGTGCTGGCTTCATGACACCCTAGTTAACCGTGGGCCACAGAAACAGATGACCTTTACATCATCTAACCCATAGATCGTAAGGTCTGAAGCGGGGACTTTTCTTATTATATCCAGCAGAAGTGCCAAATTTCCTTTCCATTTTTTCAGGCTGTCCTGATGGTTCCTGGGGTCTGAATTGTCATTCCAAATGTAGTACTCAGTGTATCAATCAAATCTGTCACAGTGTTACTGGTCACTGTATGTTTAATTGTACAGAAGGATGTAATTATCTAACGTGTACTGAAGGTTCGTTTCTTAAAGTTAATTTAACTCATGATATTTTATTACTGTAAAAATGTTTTTAACTTGTACAATTTTCATAGGATATTAAACTTTTGGAAATAATCTCTTGCAGTGTTTTCTAAACTTTTTTTTTCGTAACGGAACACTTCGCACATTTTCAGTAGGCCTACTTATCGGAACACTGCTATTTTTTTAATAATGAGATATTAATTAACATGGTGGGTTACTACTTAAATATTCCAATTATTCGAGATACATTTATCTAGTTATTGCAAAAAATTAAGGTTCCGAGGAACAGTTTGGGAAACTGATCTATTATATTATTTACATAAGCCTAATTGATTCACTCAGCACTTGGCCTACCACTTGCGCGGATCAAAAAATTCGAATATTTAACCTCTTATCTACTACTGTGGATTTAGGATAACTTTGTTATTTTCATTTTAAAAAATTAATTTACCAACAACTAAATTTTATTTGCAATTTTGAATAAATATTTTTTTAAAAGCCGACATATTGAAATTACGAGATTATACTACAGCTTTTAGCACTTAAAGTTTTCTTAGATTTTTTTTTTTTTGACTTTTTGTACTTTATATAGATATGTATACTATGGAACGATAATGAACAACATCTTGGACTTATATACTTCCTCTTTTTATTTGTCAAATTGGTTGAAAAGCTTGAGAATAATTTAGATTCTTGAAATGAATCGTCATCCTTCAATTACTATGTTTGTAGTTCTGTTGTACAGTCTATTGACATAGACTTGGTTTTTACATTTTGGGTTGATCCCATAAAGCTTACAAAGTTTAAATCTAATTTCTGACCTGGGTAATTCAATTTTATGGTGCATGTACGCAAATGAAATCTACTTCTTCTTATGAAGAACCAAGTTTTTCTTAATTCTCTGTGAACTTATAAAGAGCTATTTGTCTTTAATTCTGAGATTTAATTGTTGCTTAGGTAGTCTTTTTAAAAAAATAAATATATATAAATATACCAACCTGCAAAAGTTTTTTTAAAAATTAACAACTTTATCTTCACCTATCCCTTAGTGTTAAGAACCGCTAGGGCACCACGAAAGATCTGTCAACAGTTTTTCTCCATTTCTCTCTGTCCTTTGAATTGGATTGAATTTTCTCTTTGTCTGTCTGCTTCTTCTTCTTGTTCCCGGTAATGCGAGCCCAGAGGATATTGCGATGTAGCCATATAATTTAAGTTAATGCTTTTTAACAGTAGTTAGAAGTCATGACCTTTAACACTTCAAATCTGATAATGTATTGTTGTAAATGTAAACTATTGTCATATAACTTACTTTAAGCCTTCATTTCAAGTATTTCGGTGTTTTTAATGCCACAGTAAAAGAAACTGGAAAAAATGAAATGACATTTGGAGCTGGAATGGGAATTGGATTTGTATTAGGTATCGTTGTCATTGCAGTATTAGAGGTTATCATGCTGATCATTTATAGAGTCCGAAAGAAAAGTGCAGCAACAAGTCACGAAAACAAAGATTTAAGCAATGATAAACTGCAAGCTTATGACGGCGTGAATGAAATGAATGTGTATACACATTCGTATGAGACAACGTGTTCACCAGGTGAGTTTGTGTTTTAGTTTACTTTACTTAACATTAAGCTTCAAATTAGTTTTTTTAAAAAAAGCTTCCGGCCGGAATTCCGGAAATTTCAGTCCTCTAAAGTTTATTTTTTTAGAAACAAAGTATGTCATTCGGAGAGAAAAATGTTATCCCTAGTGTAGTGTGACGTATGTCTGGGCATGTTCTATACTTGTGCACAAAGTACATGCTGCACAAACATACAAAGATTGAAGAAGATGGAATATTAAAGTTAATTACTGTAGCGAGGTCTCCATAGTCATCATCGACTCTGACGTCAGTCTAGCTTTACGAATGCACGCTTATTTATAAAGGCAACATTTTTTTATTTATAAATGCTTATGTACTTTTACTTACGATGTACATAGACTATGTACATTAATTTTTAAATTGTTACACATATAAATTGTATGAAATTAACAAATGAATTTTTTTACGATACATTTTATTAACTTACTTTTTATTCATTTTTTGTCAAGAATTAAAGGGAGATAATAAAAATGACTCTTCACAGCAGACGTCAGAGTACAGTAACCTCCAATCAACTGTTTATGAGACTTTATAGCATATAAAGAGATTTGTTTCGTTAACACGTCTTGTTCTAAATACTGTGAATCATTTGTTAAATAGCAATAGAAATACAATATAAAATTGTTGATACTTGCCACTCATTTATTCATTCACTCATAGTATGTAATGACTAAATCTCCCAAGTAAGTATAATTCGAAAATTATAAAAACATAGCTATATTTTATATTCTATATCAAAAACTCGAAGTCAAAAAAAATCTTACAGTAAATATAAGTGTGTACACTAGGCACCAGTATGTGTACGTAATTTGGGTGTGGGAGATATGTTATTCTAAATAAGGAACCGCCCTAAATCTAGAAAGGGGGGCGCTCGGCTTCTGAACCTGAGGTCCTGGGTTCGAATCTCGATGAAAACTGTTATTGTGAATGTTGGATTATTAGAGCGTCCCTGAGACCACCCAACTAAAATAGGTACCTGACGTTAGTATGGGAAAGTAAAGGCGGTTGGTCGTTATTCTGGCCACATGACACCCTACTCGTAAACCGTTGGCCATAGAAAAGAGATAAATCTATCATCCGCCCCATAGATCGCATGGTCTGAAAGGGAAACGTTACTTTGTACTAGATCTAGATCCATGACTGATAAAATCAAAATACATATGTAACTTATTTGTGTAAGCAATATATGTACTTATTGTTCTTATGTTTTCATCAACGTCTTTGACACATGTAAATATATAAATTTATAAATATGTTTGCATCTTAACCATTTTTATTTCTTTACCATTGCTTTTACATTGGTTTAAATTGAAAAAGGAAAAATAATTTGGCAAAAATAAGGCATATTGTATTGTACGTGTGTGTGTATGTATGTATAATCTTAAAGGCAAGATTCAAAGGAATTTATTTATAATATTACGTAAATAAAAGTATACATTAATCATTCTGTTTGTTTGTCTTCGAAAGAAATATTTCGTGTGAAAGATTATACAGTTTTGTTTTCTTAAGACTTTATATGTATAATCTAGGCTGATACATGCAACTTATTATTAAAATACTTTGGAGTATTCCAAAAGCATTGGCTTTGATTTCTAACACTCTGAATAATTTACTTACAATTCTAAAATTCTATTAATTTAAGTTTACTTAAAATGGGGCCGTCACGTGCTAATGTTTAACAAATTCCATTTCCAAACAAATTAGTTTTTATTATGTTGCAGTTGGAATGACGATTGTGTTAAGAAGGTGTATTTTTGTCTTGAGTTCAGTTGCTTGGCTTGTCCAAATAGGCTGCAGCCTTTGGAAATGTCCCCTGCCTTTCCTATTCATTACGCTACATCATGGTAGGCATCTCCATCATATGAAGGGGGCACCCTTTGCTTTATATCCCACTCGCAAAATTTTAGTCTTATCCAAGTTAATGCTGAGGCAAATTTTGGGTGCCTCTCTATCTAGGCTCTTTGTCATTTCTTGTATGCATTTATTTGTAGCCCCGAGTAGAGCAACGTCATCGGTGAAGTCCAAGTCCGTCATTCGGTTTTGTTCACGCCATGGAATACCGAAGGCAGTCTGGTTCATTTCTCTCCTCATTATGTAGTCGATGGCTAGGAGAAAAGGAAGGGAGATAAGATGCACCTCTGTCTCACACCTGTCTCGATGCTAAAAAAACTCGGTTGTTCTTTCTCTATTTTAATGCAGCAACTAGACTGACTGTACAGATGTCGTAGGATCTGTACAAATTTTTCTGGGATGCTATATTCTCTTACTATTTTCTATAGTAATTCGCTGTGGACACTATTAAACGCTTTCTTAAAGTCTACGAAACTGATCGTTAGCCGTTGTTGGTACTCAAGACTTAGTTTTATGATATTTCATAGAACGAAGATCTGCTCTGTACATGGTCTGCCTCTTCGGAAGCCTCCTTGCTCTTCTCTGTGCCTCTCATCTACAGACTGTTAAAGCCTCCTAAACAAAGAATAAAGAATAAAACTCCTTGTTTAACGATGTATAAAACTACTAGACTTTATAATACTCAATACTTTTAGAAGATATTTTGGCTTGGAGCACAAAATATTTTTTACATTTATTTGGGAGAAAAAATCTTTCAAAAAGACGTCATAAACTTTTGCGCAATGTTTTCTAAGTTTAGATATAAAGGCCGATCATTGGAATATTATAAAACATGCCGGACATTAGCCGCGGGCTGCGGGTGTTACTTTGCGTATTGCTGATGTAATCACTGATATAGTGAATTAAAAACGATTAAAGACAATAATAAGGTTATAAGTAAAGTGAAGGCATAAAATTAATGAATGAAAAAATATTATGAATGGAGCTAAAAATAGCTAATTGACATGAATTCAATTTTTTTATGAAATCAATAAATGTTAATTTGATTAATATATGAAATGAATGAACTGTAATTAGTATATTCATGTGTTTAATTATAAAAATATCTTTGTTAAATGAAATTATATCACCTTATAGCTGAAATAGTTTTTTAGAGCTAGGAATAGAGAGTTTCGTAACATTTCGGTCTGCGCATGCTTGACCTTTTGTTTTAGATTACGCGAATGTATATAAAAATTAAACACCTAACCAAAAAAGTAAGCAGACAGCTGCAGAGTGAATACATAAACAATGTATTATCTAAAGATAACAACAAAAACCTATGGTCATACATTAAGTCTAAGAAAATAGAAACAACAGGCTTAACGCCATTAAAAGATGAACATAACATAATACATAATGATAATGAAACTAAAGCAAACATCCTAAACAAATACTTTGCATCAGCATTCTCAGCCCCAGGAGACAAAGACATAATTCTTAATTTGAACCAAGTAGACAACATAGAAGATTTAGTAGTACAAGAAAAGTGAATTCAAAAACTAATATCCAACACCAAACCAAATAAAGCGTCTGGACCTGATGGTATTCCAGCTAGATTACTCAACTAACTAAGCAATGAACTAGCCCCAGTGTTCAAAATACTCTTTCAGGCATCGCTTAACCAGGGCAGAGTACCAAAGGACGGGAAAGAAGCTAATGTCACCCCCCTATTTAAAATAGGAGAAAAATCTGATCCAAGAAACTACAGACCAGTATCACTTACCAGCATCACATGTAAAATCCTAGAACACATAATATGTAGCAACATCATAAACCACTTAGACAAACATAATGTCCTCACCCCATACCAACATGGCTTTAAAAAATATAGATCATGTGAAACATAACTAATAGGACTAATTGATGATTTTTCTAGAGGTTTAGATAATAGTGAACAAAATAGATGCTATCTTACTAGATTTTTCTAAGGCTTTTGACAAAGTTCACCACCATAGTTTGCTTAAAAAATTAAAATATTTCGGCATTAATGGTCCACTGCATCAGTGGATTAAAGATTTTCTGATAGGAAGAGAAAGGATTGAGTTTAACTAAAAACATTTTTCAATGTTCCATTCATACCAGCAACATTCCGCGAACTTTCCGCTACGATAAATGCTTATAAAGCTATTCTTAGAACAGTTGAAAATGCTTACAGTGGGGAAATTTGAGTTTTAAAAACCTAAAACAGGGAAGTTATTCTTATTGCAAACTTATCATTTCAACACTTATCATTTTAAATTTTAGGCATTTTATGACAGGTAAGTTTTATATCTTGGATAAAGAATTAAATGTTGAATATCTAATGGTAATAATTTTTGTACAAGGACATAAATATATAAAAATAGTAATAATAGCCTAACAACCAGTAAAGTTATAAAGTCAAAAACTATATTTTTTTCAATTGTTTAAATAAGTACTATTAAGATAATATAAAAATATTTAGTCTAAATGTAGAACTTATTTTATCCTTCTCTCCGACTCGTATGTCGTGCATAATTTTTGAACGCACTTTATTATTTGCCTTGCCTGTAAGCTTATGGAGTGGTTTTGTTATTATGCTGGTGTAACGTGTTTTTTTTTTTAGATTCTTCTGTGTTCCACTTTTTAGAGTGAGTATCTAAGGCATGACTGCATTTCGAAGTTGTTTTCATTCCATAGTATACTAGACTAGATCTTTGAGTTGTCTTTACTTATGTATCTACAGGGAGTTAGTATGGGATAGGAATTCTACATAGGATACTAGAATGTTGTGTTGTGATTGTGAGCATTAATGTGTTACGATGTGGAACAGCAAGGTATGGAATGATTAGTTCATTCATATAACAATTATATTATACATTCGTTAACTACATAAATATTACTTCATCAAATTGTTTTCATAAAGTACATTCATCTCATTAAACATTTGTATTGTTTTCATCTCGTTGAGTATTTATCTGTAAGCACGAAGGTGCCTGTTGAATGTCAGGGGTCCAGGCAAACAAGCTTTTAACACAATCCTAGCAATATCAATCTCTTTCCAGGCGTTTTAAATTATCAAAACTGCTACCATCAGCTTTTGGTCCACTTTAAGAGGAATACTCCACAATATTTCAGTCATTTGAACATTACCATTGCGACCGCAACCCCCCGCACCCCATAGTGACGCCAGTGGAGTTGGGAACCTTTTTTTTTAGGGTTATCAGTTTCTTTAGGGCTACTATACATACGTTACTTTTCCAGTCAGTACCCAAGGAACATTTATGCCAAGTTTTATCAAGATTGATCAAACGGTTTTTATTTTCATTCGGGACATTCATATATACAGACGCCTTACTTTCTGCTTTATATTATATATCTATCTATTGCAATACTTAGACTAAGGGACAATACAGTTACACGACTGTAAAAAGATATATAAGAACGAGAACGAAATATGTTTAACGTGTTATTTAGGAAAGGTTTTATTACTTAATTATGTAGATAATTAGAAGTGTTGATAATTAGTACTTTATTATAGAAACTTAAACAACAGCTTAAACATAAATGTAACGTGTGATATAAGAATGATATCGCACTTATTTGGTATCAATTTTTCAATTGCCATTGAAAGAAAAAGAGAGCTTTTCATTTTTCGACTTCGACAATAAAGTTTGAAAGTTCGAGGTCTCCATCAACTAGAACTGCAGTAAAAGAAGAAAATTCAATTGAAATAGGGTACTCCCAAATCTCGTCATCATTTACGAACACCTGAAATGTGAATCAATATATTTTTAAAATAATTGAAATAAAAACGTATGTAATTAATGTAAGAAATACATAATGTCAACAATGATACATAAGTGCTGATAAAGTCTTTTTTGTTTTTGATTTCCAGCTTTTTAATAATTTTATGCAGTTTGCTTTTTCTACAGAACTAAACAATGTAATATTGTGGATGTTTTATATTGTGCTGTGTACCCTGGATGTAAAAATATAATAAAACAAAGTTACAAAGAAAGTTTGTGTGGAAACAAACTTAAAATCTGCACAGAAATGGTAGAATCAGAGAGTTGAAATAATTGGTAAAATTCAATTCGTGATTTTGACACTGTCAGGTCCTTGTACAAATGAAAATACTCACTAGTCCTTCTGACATTATATAATTAAGTAATTATTTTTTGGTAAGCAGCTTTAAAATTAAAAAACTTACTTCGTTGTCGTTATTCTACGGCTGATTACACAATGTTTTTTTGTTTAGTCAAATAATATCCCAATTTAAATTCTTTTTTTAAATATAATTTTATCAGTTAAAGTACAGTTTTTCTTGTGTGACCATTTTTCAGCGATACACATCAACAGTTCAGTTCTTAAGAAAAATCGTTAGAGCCGTTTTCCACCCACCTTGTTATTCTGACTTGCATATTTTGTCAAATGTAATCTGAAGAAACATTGCATATTTTGTGTGTAATATTATTAGAGTGTTTATTAAATGTTGTTTAAAAAAAAAAAATATGTGATGATCTAGCTTCGCTTTGCTCTAAATCTCATGGTACAAAAGAAGTAGAATAGAAAATTTTGTGCCCCTACAGTCTAGAAAAATACGTTGCTCACGTCGAATCATTTTCATTTCAGCTTTTTCAGGATGGCTGCCTGATCGTGCTGTTTGCGCGCTGGGCTGTCATTCGGATTTTTGAAAAGTTTCGGGTTCAAACCCTTCCAACTCCCATCCCCTTTCGTCTTGCTGGAGGTTTCAACTAGTAAGTAAATTATCTTCAACTCTGAAGGGACATCCAAAACACAAAAACATTTTAAAATATTTATATTTTTTGGTGCATAAAACAACTGGCCAATTATTATTAACGAAAAAAAAAGTATTTGCAGAGTAACTTATCAAATGGTTACGTCCAGAGAGTTAGTACATGGTGTTTAGGAACATATGAGCAAAACTAATATTACGCTCCGTATTCTTTCTGGCTTTTGTGCGAAACTTCTTAGCTTCTTGTAACATTAATTATGGGAGATCAACGTATGCCAAATACAATTATGAGATGAAAAATTGTCGGTGTAATGGATGTATAAATAAACGCTTTCAAGACCTTATCAGAAATCCCTTTAGTAATATTTATTCTCAAAATTACTTTCTCATAGCACTTGTAAGAACTCGGGTAGTGAGTCTTTTGGTAACCTTTTCCCAGTACAATGACAGTTCCGTTTCCAAGCCGGGACTAGTTACCAGTCTCTCATCTCATTTTCCCTTTCGTCTTGAGTGCAGAGCAAGACACATTCATAAGAAATGTAACATAATGTGTTATCGTCCTCGATGCAGTGTCGACATCGTGTGTCAAAGTGCTCTCTAAACCGCCTGAAGTAAACACCTAGTAGGCGAATACCAATACTTAACTGTGCTAGGAAGGTCTGTTCCTCGCGCTTAAGTTGCTAAGATAATGATGTCATTGAATTTCAATAGACCATTGACTAGGAAATAGTCCAGACATACTAAAAATTATAAAGTGTATATCTTATTTTCATACTTATTTATAACATTATACATATAAACCTCAAAATAAATAGGATTGGCGTTTTCCATATTGAATGACAACATTGAGCAGTGAGATTCATAACAAACGAATATTCACATTTGACTAGAGTAACACCATTAGTAAAATCTTTTAATTGAGAAAGCCTTCAGGAGACTCAAAAGTAAAGTAGAAATTATTCATAAAACACTGAACCGTAATCTTCAAATACAAAAACAAAATTTAATAAAATACTCAGAAAGACACAAAGAAAATGGCATAATTCACGTTCAATCTCCTTTTTTCCGAAGTACTATTAGAGCAGCGGCTCTCAACCTTTACAGTGCCACGTCCCCCCCCCCCCCTAATTCGAATCTCCACTAGACAGCGACCCCCAACCGTATTTTTGTTTCGTTCATAAGCCTAGGTTAATGAAAATTGCTAATGTCATAAAATTGTTATCGTAATTTCCATATCTGATGTATGCCGTATGTATTTTCATTGGTAGAAGTCAAACACAGAAAAAAAGGCTTTATGTAATTGTAAAAAGTGTAAAATCAATGTGCTTATAATAAAATTACCGACAAAAATTTGATCTTTATAAGTTGCATTTTTAACTTTTAGTTGTTTTTTTTTTTTACTCTTAAAAAGCTGACATTTTTCGAAGGTGGAAAGACATGCTCCAATTTGATTCTCATTTCTGTAATTCATCTAATTCTCATTGTAAAACTTCTGTATCTTGTGTTGTTTTTATTATTCTATATATTATGCAATTGTCTGCGAATAATCTGACTTTTGTTAACTTGATAACCAACAGGCTGGAAAACACTGCTTCACAAAGGTAAAGTCTTCTCTTGGAAATGGACGAAGAAGGCGTAACACAATATGAGAATGGGATATTACTGCAGATACTTGGTCCAGAATAATGTCACGGATTTTGAAAAGCAATAATTTTTAACTTCATCACTTTTGATGAGTTCAATAAACTCTGTCTCTGGAACATATTTAAATTAAACTTCTAGAACGTGTAAACAGGATGTAACGTAGATTCGGAAGTTTATTGAAATTTCACTCACACGTTAGTGCAAATGTTCTTTGAAATAAATTACCATTGTAAACGGTCTGTCAAACTCAAAAACCGTTTTTTCCTAAAAAAAATGAGATACGGTTGGCAACATTTTTTTTTCTATTCATTCTTGTTTGCCGAAGTTGAAGTTTAATTTAAACGAACTGATCTTTTGAGACAAAACGAGGCATAATGTATTTGATTCTAGCATTGAGACATTTAATTTTTCAAAGCAACAAAGACCAGGTCGAAGATTAAAAGTAAAACTTTTTTAGTCCTTTGCCTCTTGACAAACTTGTGAAATAGCAGAACACATTGAACGCAGTTATCCATTTACAAATAAGTAACTATTATATCAATGAAAACAAAAACATGTCTACCTTCAAACAAAGATGTTACCATTACTAACTCAAAGTAATATCTGTATCCACTAACAAAATATCCGTCTTTCTAAATATATCAAACTTATTTTTTTATCTTATTAAATATATATGTGATAGTCGTTTCGTGATTTGCAATCGCTGTAACAATTTGAGTAATGTCCATTACTTTTGTTATTAGAAATGAACATGTATACCTATTATGTTGTAACTATGCTTGTTAAATACGATTTTAAAAAAAATAATACAAAATTGTTTTTAGATGGTCTTGGGTGACCCCTGACAAATGTCCATTCGACTCCCAAAGGGGCAGCAACGCATAGGTTGAGAACCCCTGTATTAGAGCATGAAATGGGTCGCCTGAGCTAGCATGACGTGAATGACGTAATTATCTTTTTTGAATTAACATCTTTACTAGATAAGTTTCAAGGCTAGTGGTAACATTGAATTTTCCAAAGGCCCCATTTGAATTTCGTCCTTCCAGTTTCTCTCACTACATTTTTGTATCTTTGTGTCATTTAAACAAGAAAACCATTTTTTAAAATGCATTTCAAATTTACAAAAAAAAAAAAAAAAAAATCCACTATATACATTAAAATATTATTTTAAAAATATAAATAGTCTGGATTTTTTAATGCTTAGAAGTATTCTTACATAATAAAACAGAAAATACATTTCACATAGCCCATTGACATCCAGGTCAATGCATTTACCTTCAGTGCCTTTTTTTCGTCGTTTTTGCTTATCTCCATTGCAAAGGGAGTCTGAGTTTTGAAGGGAAAGGTACCAGAAAACACTTGACTATTATTCTTACTCCCATTGGCATAGGTATAGCCAACAATCTCATTCTTACGGCCTTTGTAATCGAAACAGAATTCAAAGGTTACGGCGACTTCATCGTTATCACCGTTATACGTTCTGTTATTGAAGTTAACGAAGAAGCTGAAATTCATAGGATTAAATAGTGTTAGTAAAACTAGTAGTGATGAATGATGCTCTCGACCACTTAATGTCAGGACTAAGTTCTGATCAGCCTGGGTCTCCTGTTTACTTCAGAAGAGAAAGGGGGCAATTCAGATTGTTGAATTTAAGACTGTTTTTGTTTTGGATTGTTTTATGTTATGGAATGGAACTCATAATAAAACAGTGTGCGCTTTGCTCCTAGTCCAGTACATTTATGTTTAGGTTATAGAAATATAGATTCTAACTATTACTGTGTAGTTATTATTCAGTCTTATAGGAATTATAGTATGAGCACTTATATTTTCATTGATACTTGACATGGGCGTAGCCAGGGGAGGGGGGGGGGTTGAGGTTTGCGGGACATGTCAGTCAGTCTAAGTCAGTAAGAATAGCACATTAGGTTTTTGAAATACAACATTTTAATAGAAATTGCACTGTAAATACCTCAGAATATGCATTTTGTTGGCATTTAATACCAGAAATAGTGCTTGGCGGCGCGTCTCCGACCCGCGCTAGGGGAGCTACTAGCGCTCCCACAGACTGGCAATGTCGGGGAGTCTACATTTTTTCCACTAACTCCAGGAAGAACCTTTTCTAGGGCACAATATACGTCTTCCGAAAGAATGAAGGGTCAGAATGTAATAAAGATTATGTACACAAACAAACACATACATACATACATACAAATATTTATTTCACGGGCGGGAGGGGCTGGGGGGAGAAAGGCACATGAAGGCACATGTAATAAACAAGTCATATGTTCGTACATTTGCATTTGGAATATGTCACTATATGTGTCGTGAGGGTATCGTTACATCATTTAATCAGCATTGAAATACATAGACATATAGTAGATAGGAACAAGAGACTTGACATTTATATTGCATAAACACGTAATGTAAATGAAACAAGATTGCGTTAATTAACTATTTCTAGCAGATTATAGCCAAACATTGTATTTGATACTGTAGTTCATTATTTAATTCACTTATAGTGGGAGGTGTTTTTATTTTAGAAATAAAAACTTCTTTTTCTTTATTTGTTTACATTTTAGTTTGAAAGTTGGAACGTACGCTCTTTAACCAAAACAATGATATAAATCGGAAATAACCAAGAAGAGCAATCTAAAAAATGTGAAATATAAAAATAAAATAAGATTTAAAGTTATTTGAAATAAATAGAAAGAAATAATGTCAAATACGCCATATTGAAGATTCCTTTTAATTCTTTTTCTCCCTAATTATTTACCACATTCAGGTGAAATCAACGCTGGTATCGTCAGTTCGGAGAAAGATATAAACAAAGAAAAATAACATGCTTACTAGGATCCTTGTGTCAAAAAAATCTACTTACTGAAGCCCAGGCTGGCTTTAGAAAAGGTAGATCTACTGAGGATCAGATCACCTTCATCACAAAGGAGATTGAAGATGGATTTCAAGAAAAATGTCAACACCGATTGTCTGGGTTGACTTGGAAAAAGCACTGAATAAACTCTGGTAACATGGCGTTTTACTCAAATTAATAGACCACCACATATCCCACAGAATGTACAACTGAATAAAAGAATATCTGAACAATTAAAAAACCTTTATTCTTAATGCAAGAGCAAAGACGTCAGTCTGCGGGAATAAAATAAAATTGCGTTCTATGAATCCCAAACACTCTTTCTAATATACATCGATTATCTAAACCAAAACCTACCAAGAAAAAAATAAAAGCATGTATGTACTCTGTTAGAAAGTTTATTTTGTAAGATTTTATTAGGGACAAACTGATGAGTGTAAATATTTTACTATACTTATTTTATTTGATAGGAATGTGTGTTTACACAACTACGTTCACCGTCATTACATTATGACTTTATTATTTATGTACATTGTGTTACTTTGCATCGATACTATGTCTTCATATAGTATCATTAATGGCCGCTGTGGTTATCTACATTTGAAACCATGGTTAGCATTTTTTCTTTGTTATATTGTATCCATTCCTGAATCTTAGTGATTAATGTAAAAGATAATCTTTCATGAATCTAATTGCTAAGAACTTAGATCACAGTGCTCTAGACTTATTTCACATTTCTATTATATCCATCATAAATATTATTATGTCTCACATCCTTGTGAACTTATAGTTCCTTGAATGAATAGGATTTTGGTTAATTATATCAAACCCTTATTATTGTGGCCCTATCACCAGTATTTTATTTTCATCTTATCATTTAGTGTACTATGCTCATTTCCCATTTTACTTTAACTGATTACTTATCGACGTAATCACATTCAATGGATAAATCTTGACTAGTATCATCCTACATTGTATGGTAACACACTTTTGAGGTTATTTTCCTTGTATTTTGTTTTTTATTAAGTTATATGCATGCTTTAAGATTTTATACCTAATTGTCTCAAATGCCTTAGTGGGATCGATACCAATGCCTGCATCTGAATGATTGCATGGCATACGAGAATCCCTACTCAATGCCATTAAGAGGTTCCTAATTGTCTATCATATCCACAGCCTGGTAGCTGTTTCTGTAACTAATTGCTGATCTCCACTCAAAGCTGTAACTAGGAGCCGATTACACCAGATTTACCCCCCCCCCCATTACTCACCAGTCAGCAAAAAGGCATTGCCTACTGTCCTTGGCCATAGAATATTGCCCAGTGTCCACAGTGCCTACTGCTCAGTA
Organism: Biomphalaria sudanica; assembly: GCA_036873155.1. Classification (NCBI taxonomy): domain Eukaryota; kingdom Metazoa; phylum Mollusca; class Gastropoda; family Planorbidae; genus Biomphalaria; species Biomphalaria sudanica. Next base: position 52,824 of record JAZGLO010001623.1, read on the forward strand.
TCATCTGCCCAGTACCTGCTCCAAACTGTTCACTGCTCAATAGCTACTGCCCACTGCTCAGAGTAATCATTCTACAGGAATACACTGGTGTGAGTCAGCACGGCTATCTACAAGCTAGAGACCACAGCTGAGAGGTCTACTACTATTACAAACATAGCCTGCTGCACCAACCCTCTCAACTGCTAAACTGGCAGCTGCCTTACCCTAGAGCCAGCTTGCCTATAGCACAGAAGACATCCCGAGCCGACGTCCTAAGACAGCAGCTAAAAATATAAGTAGTCATGCATAGGAACACTATCTTTCACGCATTAGTCTGCAATTCATGATGAGCAATTGTTTTAGATATCAATACACCCATTTCACTTCTTGATGGTATCTTTTTATATCCAAGTTACCTTTTGTAAACTGGTTTTCATTAAATCTTTTTTAATTTATAAACTTAAAATATTTGTCTGTTCTTACTGTTAGTTGCGGTGTGCCTGTTCAAAATCTTGTATATGTGAGCGGTATAAATGAATAAAATTTCCCCTAGACTAATAAACCAGCCAAAAAACAACTATTCAAACATATCGTCACATATAACAGTCCCTCCTTTTTTATTCTATGTATATTTTATGTAAATAAATATCCAATGAATTTGTAAGTTTTGTATCTTTCTCCGCTGTCTGTTTTTGTTGCGTGCCTGCTTCAGATATATCTCTGTTGGCCAGTGTGTTGCACATTCAAAATGATCATCTCCTAGATATCAAACAAGCCACACATACATGCAATAAACGAGGTGTCCGTCACACTTCTTTAGACCTCATCGTATCAAATCAGATGTGATCTGATCTTTTCTTAATCTGATCTGATCGGATCGAATTGAATCACAATCGTATTGGATCTGCATGAAACGAAATTGTTAAATAAAACCCCATTGGAACGGATTTGCACTTATCCGGATTTAATCGGATCTTATCAGATATGTTCGCATCAGCTATTATCCATATATCTCAAATAAGATAACGGATCAAACGATAGGATGGGATCATGTTTAAATGAATGAAAGTTTTTTTGTTTCGCCACATCTTCTCCCCCCCCCCCGAGAAAGAATCGTGGTTAAGCTAATGTATAGATGTACTAAATTTTATAATATTCTAATAAAAGGCCTATAAATTTTGACTTACATGAAGATGCATGTGTGTATGTGTGTGTGTGTGTGTGTGTAATACATCGTCCATCGTAGTTCGACGACGACCACTTTAGTGCGAGATCAGACATGAATCGACTAATTTAATAGTTTTAATACTGGATTGTGGTGACACAGTTATTGTACGATATGGGTGACCGACCGTGACACACGGTCAAGAGAAGTGTTCCTGTGTGCGTTGACAAAATTGTATAGTGTACCTGTCCTGTTGGTTGACTGAATAGTTAGCGACGTGGATGTGCTTGTTGACAAGTAGCCTTTGGAGCTAGGATTGGAAGAACGGTGTGTAAAGTCGAAAATATGATATGGTGTAGCTAGAAAGAATTTGATTGTCTAAATATACGTTGTTAGTACTGTTCCTCTTTACTCTTTAATAATAGAGCTTAAAGAATATAACACAATAATTATAACGATCCCACATTAAAAAGAGAGAGCTCGCATCACCACAAATACAGGCCTCGACAAGAAGGTTTACAATAACAATGATATACTTACAACCCAGCCTTGTCATTTGGGGTTCCTCCAATTTTGAGACACTTGAAATTGCCATTGTTAATTTTTTTTTTTTATATGGCATCGGTAGCTGGTGAATACATTTAGATACATTGCAATTAAATCTGAGATAATACTTAAAGCAAAATATACTTTCTATTTTTAAAAATCTGACTTTTTTAATATGATATTAAAATCGAGTTTCATGTGACCTCGTTTTTACTGCCTAATGAAATTGAGAACCGCTATTTATTTTTGTTACTTGTAATTTTCTCTTATGCGTTTAAGTACCTATTATCGTCAACGGATGTCAAAATTTAGATTTTAGTATTACATTAACTATATTGATTACATCATTGAGTCTCTTTTCGTGGCAATTGATTATGTCATGTCTAGAAATACAAAAATTTAGTTTTAGAAAATTTGATTAAAAAATGTACGTCTTTACATATATATTTTCACTTGTATATGCAGAACCCAAACACTATTTTCCGGAAAAAAAGACTAGTATTTATTTACATTTTTTTGTTGTAAATTTGGATTCTAAAGATAAAAATATCAATGTAATATAAAATAAAAAACAACCGTTTCTTTTTTTTTATATTCTTTTCTCCTCCAGTTTCATAGCTGGCTAACGAAGGGATGGCGATGTAGCTTTGTTGTATTTGGGGCTGCCACAGGTACAAGTTTGAGAAACACTGAACTAGAACAATTTCACTCCACACGTTTTTATACATATATCAATATTGGACGTTTTATATCGGCCCCAGTAAGGGGAAAAGCCGCTATTAGGTTGGTCCAAAATGTCCGTCTGCCACACTCGAAAACTAGAAGAGATATGAAAAATATTATTTCCCCATTTCATGCCTCTTTATGTTTTCTATAAGTAAATCGTTTAATTTATAAGATTTATTCTGCAAGCGTTTTTTTCATAAAAATACACCAATTCTAAAACAATTACGTAAATGTATTTTCAGTATCACTAAGTCAAATATAATTTTAAAATGTACAGGAAATATTTAAAACAAACTTAAATATTAGTTAAAAGTGTTTTTTCTGGTCAACATTTATGTTTGTTTATAAAGGCTTTCAATGTAAATATCACGCACATTTTTTACAATGGACTTTTTATGAAGCGACTTTAGTACAGTAGCGTAACTCCACGGCATGACACAGCACTAAACTAATTCCATAAAAATTTCTAAACAAGCAGATTTGTCTTTATTTTTTGTTTAGTGCCCCCTCTTATTTTTTTGCGCTTTGTCTGTTGATCGGTCTGTCAGTCACGTTTAGATTTAAAAAAAAACACAACACTAAAATCAATTTAAAATCTGATTTAACCTTTAATATTCCTTCAGAAATATTGCAATAGTTTTAAGTATCTACAATAGATTGTTCCGGATGGTTTCGTGAAAACAAATCAATGTCAACGAATAACTGTTTGCTCTTCTACTTTATATTTTATTTAATTTTCGTGTTTAAAGGTCGCAAAACACTTGAACAATCATATGTTATTCCGTTTTTTTTATTTAAATAGCATATAAATGCTAAATTAAAATCTCCATATGGGCTTATATTTCATTAACTATAAAGTTGTTCCTAAAATTGATATATAAAAAATAAATTATGTGAAATTAAGTTTTGAAATCGCATCATTGACTTACATTACACTTCTATTCTTCGACAATACGTCACTATAGTTTAATAATCGATATCAGATCGTTCCGTATTTTCAAAGTAAAACAAATGTAAGTCAAATAACTTTTTAAAAAATATAGTCAATAGGTTGTTCCCTATTTTAAATAAGAAAATAATTTACAAAAAATGATTATTAAAAATCACTTTTAGTGGCCTCCGTAAGGGAAAAGCCTCAATTAGGTTTGTTAGACTTATTTACATTTAAGTGTCTTGCTAAAACATAGCAAAATCGGTAAAAAAAAAATCCAGATTTAGTTTGGAAAGAATAATCGACCTACATAACATTAATGAATCTTTGAAACATTGTTACTTTTGACCATCAAAATTAATCACGTCTTGACTATTCCTTGAGAATAGGCGGATTCGACAGGGATCCGACTCCGACTGGGGCCGCCCTAAGTTTGTGTGATAACACAAACTTTCTTTGTAATCTTGTTTTTACGGGATTTACGTTTAAGACCTTTCTTCAAAAAATAAAATGCATTTCTGTTTTAAACCTCCAAAACAACAGTTTCATGTAATTTGTGAATGTTATTGTAGATTAGATCAAGAAGAATGTACGAAAACTGTATTGCCAAAGTTGTTAAATTATTACATTTATCAAATTATTCAATTCACAAAAGATACTTACTGTACTCATTTTCTCCTGTTAATTGTAGTCTGAAAAAAGTGTAAATGGAAACTTTACTTTAAAATATAATTTTGAAATATCTAATATTAGCGTTATGTTGAATTTAAAAGAAAAGGTAGAGCCTCTACCGTTCATCCCAACGCACAAGCCAGATAACACCGTTCCTCCCAAAATAAAAACAATTAAAAAAATAACGCCAGCACCAGAAATTTATTGTAAGTCTCATACTGGGAAAGTAAGTGCCACTCAGGGCTTATTTAGCTGGAACAATAAAGAAACATGATCACCAAATTTCCGAATCTGATCCTAAAAATTTCATAGTCTTTCACTGCAACTTCCGAGGACTTAGTCATAGGACTATTGAAATAACTAATCACAGAAAGAGTTAGTTGATTTTGTGTGACTTACTACAAGAATAGAATGCCTGATAGATGGCTGCCTGGTTGTCCGGACTGTCGTTCAGATTTATCGATGGTCCCGGGTTCAAACCCTGCCCGCTCCCATCCCCTGTCGTTCTGCGGGAGGTTTGGACTAGGAAGTTATTTTCTTCAACTCTGAAGGAACATCCGAAACATGTACAATATTTTACAAACACCTCATGTCTCCAAACATTAAATTTTCAAATGAGCAAACATGCACAACATCTATGCTCTTCTTACACAGAGAAAACCACATTGGATCTGAAATGTTACTTGCATGCCAGATTGAAGAATCCCTAAAGACATCCCTTATGCTGAGCATGCAGAGGGAATCACATCAAAAGCCGCCCAAGACAAAACTATAACCTGTAAGCGAGATATTAGAACCACAGGCATTAACGAAAATATGTGGAAGAAGATGGCCAAGACCAGACAGCATAGAGGCAGACTATGCATGCTGGTACGATCTTCAATGAGATAAAAATAAATGAAGCTTCATTATTCAAGACAGATTTTTAAAAAGTGCCCTATTAGAAAGCTCAACAAAAGATGCATGAACATAAACTGTGGCTCTTGAATTGGCTTGAAAAATTCACACCAGATAACCGTCGCAAGAAGAAACTGGAACCAGGGATTCATCTGAGCGCATCCACTGTATTTCGAGACAGAAGGAGCCATTTTACGTGTCTCCATATATGTCGAAATTTTTTTGACAATAATCTAAATAATTTTGTCGTCTTCTTAAAAAAATCTTGCGATGACATGCCCGTCCGTTCATTTATGTGGTCATCCTATCGCTTTCACTTTCAGCTTATCTATGTATCTATGTATCTATGTATCTATGTATCTATCTATCTATCTATCTATCTATCTATCTATCTATCTATTTAAATTTGTATTCCGTTAATAAAGATGATAATTATCAAATTGTCTATCTAGCAATCTATCTTTCTATCATGTAATATTTGCATATATATTTAACATATTTACCCTGGTTATAATTTGAGCAATACTCTGTAACTAAGAAGTGTTCTTTCCAAAGTGAGAACTCCGCGATGTTTTATAGGCTACGTTTTCTTAAAGGTGTCAAAGCTTTTCTTGATGTTAGATTTTCATTGGACAACAAATAACGAATCAAATATGACCATCCCTCATGACAGCTGACAGCCTATTAGGTTTTTGATGATTTAAAGACAAATCTAATCCCAAAAAAATATGTATTTATTTGAACGGTAAGACTTTGCTACCGTTTTTAAATGTCGTTGAAGACTGGGATCTTGAGTTTCAGGATATTTAGGACAACCTTGACTCCTACGGGTTAAAGATGAGGAAGTAAACTGGCAGACATAGGAACACAAACTTAACATCATCTGTCCTATATATAATTTGTTCTAAAGGGTAACTTTACTTTCAGAAGGAAAAATTACCTTTAAAACATAAAAATCAAAACAATGAAAATATTTTCTTCGAGGGGTGAGTTAAGACTCACCGATGTTCCTTTTTGAATCAAAAACTAAAGATTAAAAATATCCTGTCGCTTGTCACATAGTTGGAGTATATCCTCTGTTACTCTAGGTTCTTTGGGGACAGAGCTTGTCTAATATTTTAAGGTCTGTGTCTGTGACTGCTGTGTTTAGCATATTGACTTGCGTGTCGATATTCTGGTCATTAAAGTCCAAGATATAAAGATACAAAGCGTTTTCCTATTGATGTCTCAAATATGACAGCTTTTTTAGGTCTTTCAGCTTATCCAGGTTAAATTTTATTCTGGTAGGTCCTTGGCTGAGCAGTAGAGCGCTGGGTTTCCAAACGGTTGTTCAACTTCGAATCCTGGTCGTTTTTTTTTATTTCATGATCTTTATGCGCCTTTGAGTCTACCAAACTCTAATGTGTTAGGGTCAGGGCCGGTCCTACAGGTTGCGGGGCCCTATTCGAAACGGATTGCGCGGTTCCTAATTTGCGTTGTAATAAGGATAATAAGTGAAAATTAAGATTTTGTATTAGAAAATAAATTCTCCTTTGAATTTTATTTATAGTTAACTAAGTACAATATCATTGTCAAATTAACTTTACAAGCCATCTACAGTAGATAGTAGTTTTCCAACAAAAACCAGATAAACATTCAGATCTGCCTTTTAGGTTAACTATCGACTAGCAAAATATCGCTTTTTTATTTTTCGTAGAGGTCGAGATAGATTTAGATCTATATTTGTATGTCATTGACTATTAAAGTAAAATAAGTATTTGAACTTCTTGTTTTGGTTAAAATTCGGCTTATTATTACATTTTTATTAAATGAAAGCTGACAAAGCCGTTTCGATTTTGCTTTTGTTTTTTAATCGCGAGTAGGATTGGCGTTTTCCATATTAAATGACACCCAGAAATGATAATTTTTTCTGTTTTAATGAGATTTGCATTAGTTTTCAGAAGATTTTAATAATTTCAGGAGATTTTCAAGACTTTTTGTTATATTTTAAATTTCAGGAGAATTCCAGTAACCCTTTAATAATAAGTTAAAATGGTTTAATTTAATAATTTACGCCTAGAATTCGCATCGCGCATGGCCTATGAAAGTGCGGGGCCCACTGCGGCCGCATAGGTTGCAGTGGCCTAAGACCGGCGCTGGTTAGGGTAAGGGTTATTCCATTTACCATGACGTATGTTAAAAAACGCAATTTCAATTTTTAAAAATTCTGTCAATTTTCTAGAAAAAAAATTTGCATTCTTGTGTAGGATGTATTGTAACTGAGAGTTTCACTGGTAATATCAATTTTTTTTCTAGAAACATTCTTGTATAGAATAGAGCAGAAAGTAGGCCTAAGTGTGACCAGAGATTTATTTAGCCCCCCCCCCCCCCGATTTCTCCCTCCCCCCCTGAAACCACAATCCTCCCCCCCTTAGTAAATTATTTTATTCCCCCCCCCCTCAGACTCAGAGGGGGATCAGAGTAACACTAATTTTCTTTAAAAGAAGAAATAAAGGAAATAAAATTTTATGTTGTATAATAATTATTTCGGTTTTCCACCGTCCGGTTTTTGACATCCCTACTTTTGGTATCCCGGGAAAATCGTTAATTATAGATGAAAGGGAAAATAATAAAAGTGTAAACATGAAGCGGGAATTATCGATGTTCAGCTTTAGCAAAAAAATTCGAATAAATAAGAATAGAGCAAAATCAACAGTTGAGTTTGCCGGGTTTACGGTACACAACACTGAACCTGATGGGAACTGCATGTTTTCGGCCATCGCGCATTAATTATCGTTCAATCCTGGCAACACTCGTGAATCAGGCTCAGCAACGGACATTAGACGATCATTGGTCCGTTATTTACAAGACCAACCGGAAATTCTTCTGGACAAAGCTATTGAAGGTATGATTATAAATTTATGAAACTTTAGTTAATTCGTGGGCACCGCCTAACTAATCTTCCACGCCTTTCATTTGAGCGATAAAGGTCAGCATTACTGGATTTTGCCCTTGCATGGGTGAGGGTTTCGCCTAAAACCCTGCACGGCCTGACTGCCTAAAACGCGGCAATATGGCGAAAACTATTGGTTAGCCGCCAGAATATGAGAGACTTAGTCAGTTTCACAATCTAGTTCTACTGTGTTAGTTGTTAGACACATGCGCATGACCAAAATTTGATACCATGCTAAATTTTGCTAATGCAACCCACTTCAATGTATCGGTACGCATGAGAATTCACTTTATGTAGCCATCCGTGCACCTTTCGACAACTTGCCAACCCAGACTGGGATAGCATGGAAAGTACCGGAGGCTAATTGTTATCGTGTCAAGCCTAGCCTATTTAATTCATTGTATGACTCATATTCCTAAGTTATAACTGTATAATTTTTACATATTTTTAGGTTTTTCTTCTGTTGACAAATATCTTGAGACAATGGAAAAGAATGGAACATGTGAAGATGGCATCATATTATCGACTGCCTCAATTTTTTTAAACCGTCCAATAACGGTTTGTTTATGGAGATAAGCGCAGTTTCAGTAATCTGAACAGAATACTTACAGACAAACGCAGTAGGCTAACTCCGTGTCATCAAGACTGCCTCCTACGAATTTCAAGTGAGGGGCAAGATTTTCCTGATGACAATTTTTGGGCAACTGTATACAAAGAATGGTGTAAACAACCAAGAAGATGTTTGGACTTGATTGAGCAGCTGACTGCCAGTTATATATCTCATATTTATACACACGTCCACAACTGTTATTGTTTGGCTTTGATAAAATTAAATGATCTAAGATAATTAATAATTATTTTAATATTTTACTACAAAATTCTACATTAGCAGTAAACTAAATCAAAACAATTACTTAAAGAAACTTTTGATAAAACTAAAATTAGAATTACCTATTGAAGATTCAGTACTTTAGTCCTTTGGCCAGAAACTTAGCCCTTCCAATTTTCCTAATATAGGTTGGTCACCTACTTATAGTGCTCTTCATAATAAGAAGATATAAGAAATATTTATTTGCTGATTGACTTATCTTAATAGAATAATTAACGTTATTTCTTTTAGCAGCTTATACTGAGCATAATCATTTGAAATAAAGTATAAATATATGTTACTACCACTATTGTGTTTGAATTGTTTACATTTGTTCAAACTAGCTATTGATAAAGCTTTGGCATGTGCGATTTTTGCCAATTATATACCTCATATTCATACAAACGTCCACAACGATTTTATTCCGGTCAATCATTGTCATACAGGCTTTTATTTGTGTAAATTAAATTAAAAATGCTTCAGAAATTTCATTTTGACACTGGTATTTTGCTTCAGCTTCTGGGTGACTTCGTCCAGACCCCCTACCGTGGCTTTGCCCCTGGACCCCACTGTCGTCCCCAGGCCCCCTTTTTGGGAATCCCCCCTGGGTTATGCCAACTCCCCCCCCTGAACCGAATTCCTGATAAAACCTTGAGTGTGACAAAATATAACGATAAAGCGATGCAGAGACGAAGATAGATATATGATACATCTAGGAAAAAAAATGTGCGTAGTCGGAGAGTATTCCGATGTAACAGAAGGTCGTCAAAAGATTTATTAAAAGATTGAAAATTGTTTTCCATGTGGTGCACTAGGAAATGTTTAGTATTTCGTCGGAACGTTGGCACTTGCGTTTTTTTCCACAAAACGAAATATTTTGATGACAAAGACATTAGCTTTATAAAATGTTTATCAAGATTGGTAAAGAGGTTTTGATTTCTATTCGTCAAATACATACATACATACATACATACATACATACATACATACATACATACATACATACATACATACATACATACATACATACATACATACATACATACATACATACATACATACATACATACATACATACATACATACATACAGCTAACTATCGACCAATAGCACTAACAAGCTGCATCTGCAATACTATGGAAAGAATGATTAACAGTAGGCTGGTCTGGTACCTGGAGAGGAATAAAAAGATCTCCAACTACTAGTGCGGATTCCTGCAGGGGCGGACAACAACTGACCACCTGGTAAGGCTGGAAGCTTATATTAGAAATGCATTACTCAGAAGAGAACATCTAGTAGCTGTATTCTTCGATATAGAAAAGACCTATGACACAACCTGGAAACATGGCATTCTACGTGACCTGGAGCTTAAAGGACACCTTCCCCGTTTTGTGGGGGAATTCCTGAAAGACCGAAAATTTCAGATTCGAGTGGGCAACTCCGCTTCTGACACTCATGACCAAGAAATGGGTGTACCCCAGGGCAGCATTCTGTCAGTCACCCTGTTCAACATTAAAATAAATAGCATCATAAATTCTCTGTCCCCTGGCATAGAGTGGGAAGCGTGGTCGAGAGGCTAAGTGCGCTTGAACTTGGCTTGTCTCGGCTACCTAGAAGGGGGCTCGAGGTTCGACACCCACTCGGGCAGAGTTGCGTTTACTAATCGCCTAAAGGCAGCACGGAAAACCAACTCCTAGATACCCTCTCCCCCCCCCACCGGTCCACAAATGTGATTGGACCAAAGCGCTCTGAGAATATAAGCATGAATTTAGCGCTATATAAAAACTATAATAATAATAATAGAGTGCTCTTTGTTTGTTGATGACTTTGTCATTTTTACTTATGGAAAAACATGAACACCTTAAAAAAAAATCTCTTCTTTTTTAAAAAAAAACTTAAAATTGGGCAAACGATAATGGTTTTAAATTTTCGGACTCCAAAACAGTTAGTATGCATTTTTGTAATTTAAGGGGACTCTATCCAGACCCTGAACTATTTATACACAAAAAGAAGATCCCTGTCGTGAAAAATACACAATTTTTAGGCCTCACTCTAGATTCCAAATTTAATTTTCTCCCCCACATTAAGGAACTTAAGAGGAAATGCCAAAAGTCATTAAACATACTTAGAGTACTCAGCCATACGGACTGGGGAGCTGACAGAGATACCTTGCTGCTTCTATATCGGAGTCTAATTCGATCCAAGCTAGACTACGGATCCATAATATATGGAGAAGCAAGGAAGTCGTACCTAAAAATACTGGAACCAATACAAAATGCTGCCTTGCGTCTCTGTCTCGGCGCGTTTCGTACATCACCTATCCCAAGTCTCCATGTGGAAGCTGGAGAACTCCCCATGGATATAAGAATGAAAAAGCTTGCAATGCAGTATATAGTCAAGCTAAAATTCAATCCCATGAACCCTGCTTTCGACTCCATATTTAACCCCACAGAGGTAGAATTATACAATTGAAGGCCTAGCGTTATACAGCCGTTGGGACCTACAAATGAGAGAACCCATCCAAAATTTAACCCCACCCATTGACCAAATCTCTAAAATAGAAACCCCTCAGAATCCTCTTTGACTAATGAAAAAAAAACAAATTAAATTTATCCCTCCTTAATTTTAAAAAAGAAAAAAAAAGACCCAAGCATTCTACAAGTGCACTTTAGGGAACTGCAAGAGAGCTACGGAGACTGTGGCACCATCTACAAAGACGGATCCAAAATGGATGGAAAGGTCGCGTGTGTATGCTCCTTTTGGAACAAAACAATCTCCCGTAGACTCCCCGATGGCTGCTCCATCTTTACGGCAGAAGTGCATGCAATATCGCTTGCACTTATGGTAGTCAAAGCATCAGAAAGGAGGAAATGTATAATCTGCTCCGACTCCAAATCTGCATTGCAAGCTTTGGGGCGTATGAAGACTGACATCCCATTGGTACATAACAGGCTGAAGCTGTTGGACCAAATAACAGCCGACCGTAGGGATGTCACCTTCATCTGGGTCCCCTCCCATGTTGGCATTGGGAAACGAAGCCGCAGACAGAAAAGCAAAGAGAGCCCTAAATCATGCGGTGTCAGGAACACAAATTCCCTGCTCGGACCTGAGACAAAGTATTGCCTCTGCCACCTACTAAGAATGGCAGGACCGATGGGTGGCTAAGACTCACAATAAGCTCAGGCAGATTGTGGCGGATGTCACCTACATCACGCACTCTTTTGTGCTGAAGAAAGAAGAGCCCCCACTTTGTGAGTATTGTGACTCTCGCCTCACCGTGGAGCATATCCTCATCGACTGCCCCAGATACTAGGATGTCAGGGAGAAATATTTTAGAGCCACTAATTTAAAAACACTAATTAATAATGTCGACCCTGGGAAGGTACTGGGCTTTATCTGGGAAGTGGTGTTGTCTACAAAGATCTGATTTATGAATTTGTAAACATGTACTATTTACATTACATTTTTACCAAATTATTAAATTTTTACTACCTCTACTATTTTAACTGTGAATAGACCTTGATTTTAATGATTTGACTGTATGCAATTTGGCCCTTGTTGTGTAGAGGGAGAGTGGCCCTTGAGGGACTGCAGGCACGACATGGCCTAAATTGTGCCGATGTGCCCAAAATCAAAATCAATCAAAATCAAAATCAAATCGCATTCTGTCACGCTTATCATAGAGATAAGTCTTCTTGGTTTCTTACAAGCATGTGTTGCTTGATCAAAGACTTTGTGTCTTTAGCAGCTTAAACTTTGTTTCATGATTGTAAGACTGTGTGTCTTCTACTAAGACTATATGTCTTCTACTAAGGCTGTATGTCTTCTAATGAGACTGTGTATCTTAAATATAGACTGTGTGTCTATTACATTTAATTGCCTTTTGGCCTATCGAATTAACATTTTTGTTGTATAGTGTTTTAATGTTTTATACTTGTTTTATAATCGTGTTGTATGTATCTTTGTAAAAATTGATTATAATTGATTTTAGAAGGGGCGATATGTCAAAGATGAATGTGTTTATATATGTAAAATCTATTTTTACAATTGCGCGAATGACCGGAATGTGTTAGTTGTCAGAGACAGTCCAGCTTGTGTGTGATATCCGGTAAAGATGATTAAAGGTTCTGTGTTTGATCTAGTGGTTGAATTGTTTTATTTTGTTAACAACAGATGAACCAGGGACACCTAGAGTCGTAGCGAGACTTAAGGCAGTTTCTTGCGAGTTGTAAGTATAAATAGAATAGGAAATCTATAACACAGATATGCATTTTATTTATGGAACCCAGCGAATAGTATACATTTATAACTATAGTTCTACTTTAGTTTTCTTATTTGATGGGGTAAACCTTTCTGACTACAATCTTGAAATGTGCTTTTCGTTTAGTTGGAAAGGGAGCTAACCTCAAACCCGCTCTTTGCTACGCTCGCAATATTCGGTGACTGGAGCTTGCAAATTATTTGTTTGTTTTGTTGAAATCAAGATACTTGTGTAAGACTACGTCAGTTAAACGTTTAAGTTTAGCTATAATTCATAATATATCTTAAATTAGATCAAATTTAATTTAAAAACATACCATGATAAAAACACCATCTGTGATTATTTAATTATTTAGCAAAACGTCTAGGTTAATACCCTACATCTACTATCGATGAACGTAACAGTGTGTGTGTGTAGAGATAGAACAAATCCGTACGAAAACCACGTGTTAGCACAGACTGTGGACTGGTTTAGAAAAAAAAGGATTGAGTTTAACTAAAAACATTTTTCAATGTTCCATTCATACCAGCAACATTCCGCGAACTTTCCGCTCTGAAAAATGCTTATAAAGCTATTCTTAGAACAGTTGGAAATGATTACAGTGGGGAAATTTGAGCTTTAAAAACCTAAAACAGGGAAGTTATTCTTATTGCAAACTTATCATTTTAACACTTATCATTTTAAATTTTAGGCATTTTATGACAGGTAAGTTTTATATCTTGGATAAAGAATTAAATGTTGAATATCTAATGGTAATAATTTTTGTACAAGGACATAAATATATAAAAATAGTAATAATAGCCTAACAACCAGTAAAGTTATAAAGTCAAAAACTATATTTTTTTCAATTGTTTAAATAAGTACTATTAAGATAATATAAAAATATTTAGTCTAAATGTAGAACTTATTTTATCCTTCTCTCCGACTCGTATGTCGTGCATAATTTTTGAACGCACTTTATTATTTGCCTTGCCTGTAAGCTTATGGAGTGGTTTTGTTATTATGCTGGTGTAACGTGTTTTTTTTTTTAGATTCTTCTGTGTTCCACTTTTTAGAGTGAGTATCTAAGGCATGACTGCATTTCGAAGTTGTTTTCATTCCATAGTATACTAGACTAGATCTTTGAGTTGTCTTTACTTATGTATCTACAGGGAGTTAGTATGGGATAGGAATTCTACATAGGATACTAGAATGTTGTGTTGTGATTGTGAGCATTAATGTGTTACGATGTGGAACAGCAAGGTATGGAATGATTAGTTCATTCATATAACAATTATATTATACATTCGTTAACTACATAAATATTACTTCATCAAATTGTTTTCATAAAGTACATTCATCTCATTAAACATTTGTATTGTTTTCATCTCGTTGAGTATTTATCTGTAAGCAAGAATGTGCCTGTTGAATGTCCGTGTCCAGGCAAACAAGCTTTTAACACAATCCTAGCAATATCAATCTCTTTCCAGGCGTTTTAAATTATCAAAACTGCTACCATCAGCTTTTGGTCCACTTTAAGAGGAATACTCCACAATATGTCAGTCATTTGAACATTATCATTGCTATTGGTAAAATATCTTACTACCTCAGAGATCTATGTTAAGTGTGATGTAAGACAAGATAAAAAGAGTACTTTGCAGCATGTATGTAGGATAAGTATATCCCCTTATTGGTTTGCTAAACCATTGGTAAGCTTTCTAAGTTTTAGTATAAAGTTGGAAAGAAACTTTTTATTTCAGCACTTCTTTGCAATCTTATAAGCTATTATATCAGTACTGACCTCATATTTGGCTAACATTTGAACAATCCCAAGAACAAAAAGTCCCTCTGTTTGTTCCATCTATACGTCAATCATAGCGATGTATTTTTTTTTACCTTAAGTCCGGCTGACAAAATGTTCCAAATTTTTCCAATCCTGTGTCACCCCCTATCGGGTGTCACGGGTGCGGGCCGCGACCCCCCGCACCTTATAGTGAGGCCACTAGAGTTGGGAACCTTTTTTTTAGGGTTATCAGTTTCTTTTAGGGCTACTATACATAAGCTACTTTTCCAGTCAGTACCCAAGGAACATTTATGCCAAGTTTTATCAAGATTGATCAAACGGTTTTTATTTTCATTTGGGACATTCATACATACAGACCCCTTACTTTCTGCTTTATATATATATATATATCTATTGTAATACTTAGACTAAGGGACAATACAGTTAGACGACTGTAAAAAGATATATAAGAACGAGAACGAAATATGTGTAACTTGTTATTTAGGAAAGGTTTTATTACTTAATAATGTAGATAATTAGAAGTGTTGATAATTAGTACTTTATTATAGAAACTTAAACAACAGCTTAAACATAAATGGAACGTGTGATATAACAATGATATCGCACTTAGTTGGTATCAATTTTTTCAATTGCCATTGAAAAAAAAAGAGCTTTTTATTTAAATTCTTCGACAATACAGTTTGAAAGTTCAAGGTCTCCATCAATTACAACTGAAGTAAAAGAAGAAATGTCCACTGAAATAGGGTACTCCCAAATCTTGTTAGTATTTGCGACCACCTGAAATGTGAATGAAGATATTTTTAAAATAATTGAAATAAAAACGTAGGAAATTATTGTAACTAATGTAAGAAATACATAATGTCAACAATGATACATAAGTGCTGATATAGAGTCTTTTATGTTTTTGATTCCCAGCTTTTTAATAATTTTATGCAGTTTGCTTTTTCTACAGAACTAAACAATGTAATATTGTGGATGTTTTATATTGTCCTGTGTACGCTGGATGTAAAAATATAATTAAACAAAGTTACAAAGAAAGTTTGTGTGGAAACAAACTTAAAATCTGCACAGAAATGGTGGAATCAGAGAGTTAAAATAATTGGTAGAATTCAATTCGTGATTTTGACACCGTCAGGTCCTTGTACTAATGAAAATACTCACTAGTCCTTCTGACATTATATAATTAAGTAATTATTTTTTAGTAAGCAGCTTTAAAATTTAAAAGATTACTTCGTTGTCGTTATTCTACGGCTGAGTACACATTGTTTTTTTTTGTTTAGTCAAATAATATCCAAATTTAATATTTTTTTTGAATATTTTTATCAGTTAAAGTACAGTTTTTCTCGTGTGGCTATTTTTCAGCGATATACATCAACAGTTCAATTCTTAAGAAAAATCGTTAGAGCTGTTTTTCCACCCACCTTGTTATTCTGACTTGCATATTTTGTCAAAAGTATTCTGAAGAAACATTGCATATTTTGTGTGTAATATTATTAAAGTGTTTATTAAATGTTGTTTTAAAAATAAAATGTGATGATTTAGTTTCGCTTTGCTCTAAATCTCATGGTACAAAAGAAGTAGAATAGAAAATCTTGTGCCCCTACAGTCTAGACAAATACGTTGCTCACGTCGAATCATTTTCATTTCAGCTTTCGCAGGATGGTTGCCTGATCGTGCTGTTTGCGCGCTGGACTGTCATTCGGATTTTTGAATGGTTTCGGGTTCAAACCCATCCCACTCCCATCCCCTGTCGTCTCGCTGGAGGTTTCAACTAGGAAGTAAATTATCTTCAACTCTGAAGGGACATCCAAAACATAAAAACATTTTACAATTAATTTTTTTTTTATAAAACAACTGGCCAATTATTAGTAACGAAAAAAAAAAGTATTTGCAGATTAACTTCTCAAATGGTTACTGTTGTGACACGGTTACTGTGTGGTCAACCGTGACACACGGTCAAGTGTTGGGTATCGAGAGTTAGGGGACTTGGGGGAAGTGAGGAGTGTGTAAACAAGAGAGAGTGAGAGAAGTCAGCGAGTGAAGTAGGAGATCTGTACATAACGTTGCCGTGTAGAGATGTTTTGTTAAGATGTTCGACAATTAAAAGACACTTTAAACGTAAAAGGACTTGTTTCTTCACAACTGGCGACCACGACGAGATACGACGAGGCACAAGTAAGTGGAAATGTCGATGTACAAAATATATAGAGATGCGGGCAAGGAAAATGTCCTGCAAGGCGAAGAACTTGAAAAGTTCATTACACTAAAAATAACACAGGATGAAGAAAGGGAAGAAAGGAGATTGAATAGGGAAGAAGCCAAAAAGAAAGAAGAAGATAGTAGAAGGAAGGAAATCTTACAACTAGAACTAAAACTTAAAGAAAAGAAAGACAAAGAACAGCAAATTGAAAAGGAGGAACACTTTGACAAATACAAACAATTAGACAGAATGTCTCCATTTGACGAGAGCCAGAATGAGTGCATTGACTCGTATCTACTGAGATTTGAGGATATAACAACATCATGCAACCTCCCACAGACAGAATGGGCAAGAAGCCTCATGGGGCGCTTAAAAGGTAGAGCCATCAACATCTGTCTTCAAATATGAGATGAAGAAAGAAAAGAGTGCGTGGCCGTGAAGGAGGCGTTGCTGAGACAGTTTGGCTCCACAAGTTACGAATACAGAAGGAGATTGAAAGAGTCGACACCTCTGGCGAACGACGATCCACAAATATTCGTCACCAACATGTCGATATACTTCGATCGATGGGTAGACCTGTCAAAAGTGGAGCACAGATATGAAACCCTCAGAGAACACATCATAATGGACGCTGTGATAGAAGCTTACAATAATAATGTGAAAACATATGTCACGGAGCGAGAGCCAAAGACCATCAGCAGCCTGATAGCACAACTAAGGCAGTATAAGGCCGCACACCCAAGGGAAGTGTTAGCTAGAGAGAACCCAACTGCGGCATCAGCTTTTATGGTGAACAACGCTGCAAGAATGCGGACTCCAAGCCCTTTATATAGAAGAGAGGACACTGACAAGAGCCCAACATATAGATCTCGAAGAGAGAAAGATGAAGGAATGAGTCCAACATATAGATCTCGAAGAGAGAAAGATGAAGAAATGAGCCCGACCTATAGATATAGAAGAGACATAGATGAAGAAAGGAGCCCAACATATACTTACAAGAATAGAGAATATCAACGTAATCAGCAAAGACTTCGTTTCCAATGTCCAATGTGTGGTAGAACAAACCCCACAACAGAGACTTGCTTCTACAGCCGACGCAATAAAGATTGGAACGACAGACCAAGAGATCGAGCATTTGCTGCAAAACACACTAATACACTGCAGGTATACCCAGAGTTTGTGGGAGAACAAATGACCAACGTACTGTACGATACAGGTGCAACTGCAATTTTAGTCGCAAAAGAATACGTCAACCCACAAGAGTACACCGGAAGAAGACAAGACTGTGTTGGTTACACTGGTCAAGTAACTACACATCTGGTAGCACGTATCAACATACACACACCGTTCATCAGTGGTTGGCATGAGGCTTTAGTACTAGACAATAAGCCTGACAACATTGGCCTTATCATTGGCTGTATCAAAGGCTCTAAACCTTGCACAGTAGAAGAATTGAACAAGTGGAAAGAAAACTACACACAGAAATGTTCCATGGTTACTACAAGAGCTCAGAAGAAAGCAGAAGAAGTGGTAAATACAAACGATAACATACAAGTACCTTATAAAAATGAAAATACAGGAACAGAAAATAGTGATATGAGAAGCCATAATCAAGTGAACAACCCGAATGAAATCTCCACAGAAAGTCAAGACCTACTACAGATTAAAACAGAAAAATTTGTCAGTGAACAGCAAAATGATCCAGATCTAATAAAACTCATAGGAAGTGAAGCTCCACCAAGACGAGGGTTAATCAAGATAGGCGAAGATGGTGTATATGTGAGAGAAATTAACCTGAAAGCAGGCAAGACACAACAATTGCTTGTTCCAAAGAAATATAGAGGAACAATTTTAAAGCTTGCACATGACACCCCGTTTGCCGGACATATGGGAGTAAAGAGAACATTGAATAGAATCTTGAATGAATTTTTTTGGCCTAGAATTACGCAAGAAGTCAAGGCCTACATAAAATCCTGCCATATTTGCCAAATACATGGAGCAAGAGGAACATATATGCAAGCTCCAATACAAACAACAGACTTAAGTGAAATGCCATTTGAAAAGATAGCTGTAGACATTATTGGACCAATGCCAGTAATATCCGGAAGAGGCCATCGCTACATATTGACTGTTGTAGACATGTAATAGTGAACAAATAGATGCTATCTTACTAGATTTTTCCAAGGCTTTTGACAAAGTTCACCACCATAGTTTGCTTAAAAAATTAAAATATTTCGGCATTTACGGTCCACTGCATCAGTGGATTAAAGATTTTCTGATAGGGAGAGAACAAACTGTAATAATAAATAGCTCTAAATCAACACCAATAACAGTAAACTCAGGTGTACCTCAAGGAACAGTCTTGGGTCCACTACAATTTTTAATTTACATAAATGATTTACCAAATTGCATTAGTTAAGGAACAAAAGTCAGATTATTTGCAGACGATTGCATAATATATAGAACAATAAAAACAAAACAAGACACAGATATTTTACAAAGAGAATTAGATGAATTACAGAAATGGGAATCAAATTGGAGCATGTCTTTCCACCCAGAAAAATGTCAGTTGTTAAGAGTAACAAAAAAACTAAAACAAATTAATTCCACTTATCTTATTCATGGCAAACCAGTAACACAGACTAAAAATGCAAAATACCTAGGTGTTATAATAAATGAAAAACTGTCATGGAATCCACATATTGATGAAACTATAAAAAAATCCAACAAAGCATTAGGGTTTATTAAAAGAAATTTCTATAAATCAAATAAGAACATAAAACTAAAATGTTATTTAACCTTGGTTAGGCCAATAATAGAATATGCATCCACCGTGTGGGACCCCTCAACTCAAGAAAACATTAAGAAACTGGAACAAACACAAAATAGAGCAGTGAGATTCATAACAAACGAATATTCACATTTGACTAGGGTAACACCATTAGTAAAATCACTAAATTTAGAAAGCCTTCAGGACAGAAGACTCAAAAGTAAAGTAGCAATTATACATAAAACACTGAACCATAATCTTCAAATACAAAAACAAAATTTAATAAAATACTCTGAAAGACACAAAAATAAAGGCACATTCCTCGTCCCATATGCTAGGACAAATTTGTACAAATACTCCTTCTTCCCTAGTGCTATTAGAGCATGGAATGGGTTGCCTGAGCTAGCCAGAAAAACCAGTGACTTGGCAAAATTTAAGTCATTGGTTAATATGCATGACTAAATGCATGACGCGTAGGACGTAATCATCTTCTTTTTTGAAGTAACGACTGTATTATATAAGATAAGATAAGACATGTGCACACGGTTTCCAGAAGCAATACCATTGAAAAGAATTTCTTCCGAAGATGTCGGAGACGCACTTACAGCAATATTTGCAAGAACAGGTTACCCTCGCATAATACTGAGTGATCAAGGCACCCAGTTTAAATCAAATGAATTCGCACAGTTTTGCAAAACTCTGAATATTAAACAACAATTTGCTGCCCGTTTTCACCCCCAAGCAAATGGGATGTGCCAACGCCTAAATTCAACGCTGAAAACAATGCTGAACAAAGTAGCACAAAACAACCCAACAGGCTGGGACAAGCTGATCAACCCCATACTGTTCGCCTACAGAGAAGTAACACACACAACAACGGGCTTCTCACCATTCGAGATGCTCTATGGCTCACCTGTTAGGGGACCCATGTCACTATGCAGAGACTTTCTAGTAAATAGGAACATAGAAAATGACGTACTCACAGGATACGATCTTGTCATCAAAACAAGACAAAATATAATCAAAGCATGCGAAACTGTCCAAAAACAAACAGAGAGAAACCAGAACTATTGAGAAAGCTAAATCAGGGTCGAAAGTTGAGAACACTACAAGTTGGTGATAATGTCATGGTTCTGCTGCCTGACAAAAATAACCAGCTATTTATAAAATGGCAGGGCCCATTCCAAGTCACAAAGGTGTTTTCGAAAGTCGACTACAGTATAAACATCAGAGGTCGAGACAAAGTATTTCACATCAATATGCTGAAGCTGTACATGCCCAGACCATTTACCCTTTCAGCGAACGCTAAGCAAGACACGCAAGACAGTCAGAGAGTCATGAAGATAGAAGCAATAGAGGAGCCAGATGAATTACCATGTCCAGTTATTGAAAGCTGTGAAACTGTGAAAGATATAGACACAGCACACCTCCAGTATCCAGTTAAGCAAGATATTGATAAACTGCTAGCTCAATGGGCGCCAATATTCACAGACAAACCGGGTAGAACAACTGCCATAAAACACACTATCCAACTGACTGATACGAAGCCCACAAAATCTAAACCATATCCAGTTTCCTTACACCATGAAGAGATTCTGAAAAAGGAAATTAAAACGCTGCTAAAAATGGGAATAATTGATGCTTCCACATCCCCATACTCAGCTCCAGCTTTCCTAGTGAAACAAAAGGAAACAACCGGAAAGATTCGGCTATGTGTAGACTACCGGAAACTAAACGCCATCACAGTGAAAGATACATACCCAATGCCTAACATAGAGAACATTATACCTAAACTTAGAGGTGCAAAATATTTCACTACTCTTGACTTAGCCAGAGGTTATTGGCAAATTCTACTAGACGAAGATGCTAAGCCACTTACAGCATTCACTACTCCATTTGGTTGTTACCAATGGAATTACATGAGTTTCGGGCTTAGTAACGCATCTGCGACCTTCAACAGAATGATGGCAAAACTTATAGGGAAAAGACCAGATGTCATTTTCTACCTAGATGACATATGTGTCTTCCACAACACATTAGAAAAACACGTTGCTGGTCTGCAACAAATATTCCAGATACTACAAGACAACGGGCTTACAATAAAACCTAGCAAGGTTAAAACCGCCAGATCAGACATTGAATTTCTAGGGCACAGAATACAACAAAATACGATCAGACCATTACAAGACAATATAAGCAAGATACTCAACTTAACAATACCTACAACAAAAGGACAAGTCTGAAGCATCTTAGGTTTATGTAATTACTATAGACGGTTTCTGGCAAATTTCACAAGTATTACACAACCTCTAATTGAACTGACAAAAAAGGCATGCCAAACAAGATCACATGAAACTCCAGACTACAGGAATGCCTGCAAAGCATTAAAAATGTCTTCTCAGACGACATAGTACTTCAGCTTCCAGACATCAGAAACCCCTTCTACTTGGCAACAGATGCATCCTCCACAGCTGTGGGAGGCACTTCTTTAATGCAGAAGTGTGATGCAACGCTAAGACCAGTTTACTACATTAGCAGAAAGCTGAACGCAGCAGAACAGAAATATTCCACGATAGAGCGTAAAGCTCTAGCTATTGTGTTCTGCATAACGAAACTAGCCCGTTACTTGCTTGGGAAATCATTCATCTTGTTAACAGATCACGCCCCACTAGCTTATATCAATACAAATAAGCTAGCCAACCAGAGGATCACTAGATGGGCTTTAAAACTTCAAGACTTCAGCTTTACAGTTCAAGCTATACCGGGACAAATCAACGTGGTAGCTGACGTGTTGACAAGATGTGTCTAGGGACCGCTGGACTTATGTTCATTCATTAATCAGTTAATGAGAAAATTAACAAATACCTTGTAAGATAACTTAAAAGTCTGTCTTGTCAAGATTGAATTAACATTTACGCTCCATAATTTTTTATTTTCATTCAGTGATGGTAAATTTGTACTACAATTGAGTTCTTTTTATGTTTGTTGCATTGATTGTAGTCATAGATGATAGATGTCCATTTAGGAACTGGTATAAAAGAAACACATAGTAAACAATTCCCTTAATTTGTAAGATATTTTGATGTTACATAAAGTATTAACTAATTGTGCATTTTTCACCTGACAATGTTGGCATTCAATTGGAAATGTCATTGCAATAACATATTGAAGATTTATTTGTCGTCATAGACATGATCAGTTCTCTCATAATAGAAGATGCCATTGTATTACATGTCATTGTTTTTTTTCTTGTCGATGTAAAACATTATTGATGTACACCCAAACTATTGGGTTCATAAAATTTTGATACGATCAACATTTTTCTCTGCCCTGGGAGGACTGTTGTGACACTGTTACTGTGTGGTCAACCGTGACACACGGTCAATTGTTGGGTATCGAGAGTTAGGGGACTTGGGGGAAGTGAGGAGTGTGTAAACGAGAGAGAGAGAGAGAAGTCAGCGAGTGAAGTAGGAGATCTGTACATAACGTTGCCGTGTAGAGATGTTTTGTTAAGATGTTCGACAATTAAAAGACACTTTAAACGTAAAAGGACTTGTTTCTTCACAGTTACGTTCAGAGAGTTAGTACATGGTGTTTAGGAACATATGAGCAAAACTAATATTACGCTCCGTATTCCTTTTGGCTTTTGTGCGAAACTTCTTAGCTTCATGCAACATCAATTATGGGAGATCAACGTATGCCAAAGACAGTTATTTTTGCTGATATGAAAAATGGTCGGTGTAATGGATGTATAAATAAACGTTTTCAAGACCTTATCAGAAACCCCTAACGTAATATTTATTCTCAAAATTACTTTCTCATAGCACTTGTAAGAACTCGGGTAGTGAGTCTTTTGGTAACCTTTTCCCAGTACAATGACTGTTCCGTTGCTAAGCACGGACTAGTTACCAGTCTCTCATCTCATTTTCCCTTTCGTCTTGAGTACAGAGCAAGACACATTCATAAGAAATGTAACATAATGTGTTATCGTCCTCGATGCAGTGTCGACATCGTGTGTCAAAGTGCTCTCTAAACCGCCTGAAGTAAACTTCTAGTAGGCGATTACCAATACTTAACTGTGCTAGAAAATTCTGTTCCTCGCACTTAAGTTGCTAAGATAATGATGCCATTGAATTTCAATAGACCATTGACTAGGGATTAGTCCAGACATACTAAAAATTATAAAGTGTATATCTTATTTTCATACTTAATTATAACATTATACATATAAACCTCAAAAAAAATAGGATTGGCGTTTTCCATATTGAATGACAACATAGAGCAGTTTGATTCATAACAAACGAATATTCACATTTGACTAGAGTAACACCATTAGTGAAATCACTTAATTGAGAAAGCCTTCAGGAGACTCAAAAGTTAAGTAGCAATTATTCATAAAACACTGAACCATAATCTTCAAAAACAAAAACAAAATTTAATTAAATACTCAGAAAGACACAAAGAAAAAGGATATTTTGCGTTCAATATGCTAGGATAAATTTGTAAAAAATCTCCTTTTTCCGATATACTATGAGAGCAGCGGCTCTTAACATTTATATTACCACGTCCCCCCCCCCTAATTCGAATCCCACTAGACAGCGGCACCCAACCGTATTTTTGTTTCGTTCATAAGTCTAGGTTAATAAAAAAAATTGCTAATATCGTAAGATTGTTATCGTAATTTCCATATCTGATGTATGCTGTATGTGTTTTCAATGGTAGAAGTCAAACACAGAATAAAAAGCTTCATGTAATTGTAAAAAGTGTAAAATCAATGTGTTTATAATAAAATTACCGACAAAAATTTGATCTTGATAAGTTGCATTTGTAAGTTTTAGTTGTTTTTTTTTTTGTTACTCTTAAAAACGGACATTTTTCTGGGGTGGAAAGACATGCTCCAATTTGATTCCTATTTCTGTAATTCATCTAATTCTCATTGTAAAACTTTTGTATCTTGTGTTGTTTTTATTGTTCTATATATTATGCAATAGTCTGCGAATAATCTGACTTTTGTTGACTTGATAACCAACAGGCATGAAAACACTGCTTCACAAAGGTAAAGTCTTCTCTTGGAAATGGACGAAGAAGGCGTAATACAATATCAAAATGGGATATTACTGCAGATACTTGGTCCAGAATAATCCCATGGACTTTGAAAAGCAATAATTTTTAACTACATCACTTTTGATGAGTTCAATAAACTCTGCTTTGGAACATATTCAAAGTAAACTTCTAGAACGTGTAAACCGGATGTAACGTAGATTCGAAAGTTTATTGAAATTTCACTCACACACTGGTGCAAATGTTCTTTGAAATAAATTACCATTGTAAACGGTCTGTCAAACTCAAAAACCGTTTTTTCCTAAAAAAAAAATGAGATACAGTTGGCAACATTTAATTATTATTTTCATTCACTGTTATTTGCCGAAGTTGAAGTTTAATTTAAACGAACTGATCTTTTGAGACAAAACGAGGCATAATGTATTTGATCCTAGCATTGAAACATTTAATTATTCAAGGTAACAAAGACCAGGTCGGCTATTTTATGTATTTTTTTCTGATTTAAAAAAAAACATTAACAAAAAACAAAAAACGTATTCACGAAGATTTTTAGACCTTTGCCTCTCGACAACCTTGTGAAATAGCAGAGTACGTTGAATGCAGTTACCCATTTACAAAGAAGTAACTATTATATTAATGAAAAAAAAAAAGGCCAACCTTCAAACAAAGATGTTACACTCACTAACTCAAAGTGCTCTCTGTATCCACTAACATAAGGTTAAACTTATTTTTTTATTTTATTAACTTTATATGTGATGATCGTTTCATGATTTGCAATCGCTGTAACAATTGAGTAATGTCCCTTTGTTTTGTTATCAGAAAGGAAAATGTATAAATGTGTTATACTTATTATGGTGTAACTATGATTGTTAAATACGATTTTTAAAAAAAATCCCGATGACAAATAAAAAAAAACATTTTCCGATGGTCTTAAGTGACCCCTGACAAATGACCACTCTACCCCCAAAAGAGCAGCAACACATAGGTTGAGCGCCCCTGTATTAGAGCATGAAATGGGTCGCCTGAGCTAGCATGGCGTAAAGGACGTAATTATCTGTTTTGAATTAACGTCTGTACTATATAAAACTTTCAAGCCTAGTGGTAACATTGAATTGATCGAAGGCCTCATTTGAATTTCGTCCTTCCAGTTTCTCTCAATACATTTTTGTGTCTTTTAAACAAGAAAACCATTTTTTTAAATGCATTTCAAATTTACAACAAAAAAAAAAAACAAAAAAACTCCACTATATACCTTAGAATATTATTTTAAAAATATAAATTGTCTGCATTTTTTTAAATGCTTAGAAGCATTCTTACATAATAAAACAGAAAATACATTTCACATAGCCCATTGACATCCAGGTCAATGCATTTACCTGCAGTGCATTTTGATCGTCATTTGGGCGAATCTCCATTACAAAGGAAGTCTGAGTTGTGAAGGGAAATCTAGCAGGACACACTTTAATATCTTTTTTCCCATTGGAATATGTGCAGCCAAGAATCTCATTGTTATTGCCATTGTAATTGAAACAGACTTCAAAGCTCACGGAGATGTCAGTCTTTCCCTTGTTGAAGTTAACGAAGAAGCTGAAATTCATAGGATTAAATAGTGTTAGTAAAACTAGAATTGATGAATGCAGCTCTCGACTTTACTTAATTTCAAGTTCTGATCAGCCTGGGGTCTCTTGTTTACTTCAGAGGAGAAGGGAGGCAATTCAAATTGTTGAATTTAAGACTGTTTTGGTTTTGGATTGTTTTATGTTAAGGAATGGAACTCATAATAAAACAGTGTGGGCTTTGTTCCTAATCCAGTACAGTTGGGTTTAGGTTATAGAAATATATATTCTACCTATTTCTGTGTAGTTATTATTCAGTCTTTTTGGAATTATATAATGAGAACTTATATTTTAATTGATACTTGACATGGGCGTAGCCAGGGAAGGGGGGGGGATTGGGGGTTAACCCCCCCTCCGAAATGAAATCCCCCCCCCATTAGGGTGCAGACGGTCTTTATTGACTGATTTTTTTCTTTCATTTTGTTTCTTTTAGGTGAGATTTTAATATTAAACCATCACTTTCCCCAGCACAGCCAGGGGTGTTTTGAGTTTAAAACCCCTACCAGGGGGTTTTGAGTTTAAAACCCCTACCAGGGGTTTTTAAGTCAAATCCTCCTTTTCTATAAAACAAAAAAAATGCAAACGACAATCCCCAAATTCCAAGAGTACAGTTAAGGAAGATTTTGATTTTAAACCCCCCACCAAAATTTACGATAAACCCCCACTTTTATATGAAAAAAAAAGCAAATTATGCACTAAAAATGTTATGAGCGTAGCTAAATGGGTTTTGACTCTGTTTTAAGTTTAAACTTCCCTCCAATTGATTTTGAAGCTAAAAGCATTCTTCAATTAAAAAAAAAAGCAAATTACTCTAAAATCTTTGAGCGTAACCAAAGCGGTTTTGAGTTTAAAACTCCCGGCAGCGGGATTTGAAGCTAAAATACATCTTCAATGTAAAAAAAGAAGAAAATAACGCACTCAACTTTGACGATAAAACTTCCCTTTTAGATATAAAATCTAAAGCAAACTACAGTCACCTAATTCCAAGAGCGTATTCAAGAGAAGTTACATAAATCTACCAGTGGCGGGGTTCCATTAATAAAGTGCAGTGAATAGTTATCTGCTGAAATTGAAAAACACTAAATGTAGATCAACAAAGATGGCTAAGACAGATTTTAGGAGTCAGTTATACAGATCTGGTCTCAGTCAAGGAAACCCTATGCCGAACCGGAAGTCGACCCATTAGTAAGATTGTGACTGAGCGTCGCATGAGGTTTGTGGGACAAGTTTTCCGACAACATGGAGGTCCTTAGAGCAGGTGGGAAGAGGCTTCAGACATAACCAGATTTTTGAGGAAACAGCTTGACTGCAAATGCTCCGAACAGCGCGAGAGGGTCAAAGTCAGTAAGAATAGCACATTAGGTTTTGAAATACAACATTTTAATAGAAAATGCACTGTAAATACCTCAGAATATGTTTTTTGTTGGCATTCAATACCAGAAATAGTGCTTGGCGGCGAGGCTCCGCCCCGCGAAAGGGGAGCTGCTAGCGCTCCCCCAGACCCTCTTACTGGCAATGTCGGGGAGTCTACAATTTTTCCACTAACTCCTGGAAGAACCTATTTTTGGGCACAATAAACGTCTTCCGAAAGAATGAAGGTTCAGAATGTAATAGAGATTATGTACACAAACAAACACATACATACATACATACACATATTTTTTCACGGGCGGGAGGTGCTGGGAGGAGAAAAATCCCCCCTTAAACCCACCCCCCGAAAAAAATCCTGGCTACGCCCATGATACTGGATATATCATTTTGTTAGAACTGTGCCTATATTATTTTAAAGTGCCTGTAATAAACAAGTCACATGTTCGTACATCTGCATTTGGAATCTGTCACTATATGTGTCGTGAGGGTATCGTTACATCATTTAATCAGCATTGAAATACACAGATATATAGTAGAGAGGAACAAGAGCCTTGACATTTATATTGCATGAACACTGTGAACATCGTGTTAATTAACTATTTCTAGCTGAATTAGCCAAACATTGTATTTGATACTGTAGTTCATTATTTAATTCACCTATAGTGGGAGGTGTTTTTATTTTAGAAATAAAAACTACTTTTTCTTTATTTGTTTACATTTTAGTTTGAAAGTTGGAACATACGCTCTTTAACCAAAACAATGATATAAATCGGAAATAACCAGAGAAAGCAATCTAAAAAATGTGAAATATAAAAATAATAAATATTTAAAGTTATTTGAAATAAATAGACAGAAAAAATGTCAAGAACGCCAAATTGAAGATTCCTTTTAGTTCTTTCTCTCCATAATTATTTACCACATTCAGGTGAAATCAACGCTGGTATCGTCAGTTCGGAGAAAGATATAAACAAAGAAAAATAACATGCTTACTAGGATCCTTGTGTCAAAAAATCTACTTACTGAAGCCCAGGCTGGCTTTAGAAAAGGTAGATCTACTGAGGATCAGATCACCTTCATCACAAAAGAGATTGAAGATGGATTTCAAGAAAAATGTCAACACCGATAGTCTGGGTTGACTTGGAAAAAGCATTGAAAAAACTCTGGTAACATGGCCTTTTACTCAAATTAATAGACCACCACATATCCCACAGAATGTACAACTGAATAAAAGAATATCTGAACAATTGAAAACCTTTATTCTTAATGCAAGAGCAAAGACGTCACTCTGCGGGAATAAAATAAAATTGCGTTCTATGAATCCCAAACACTCTTTCTAATATACATCGATTATCTAAACCAAAACCTACCAAGAAAAAAATAAAAGCATGTATGTATGCAGATGACCTTGCCTTAATCAGCACTAAATATGTAGGAACATCAAAATTTCGTCTACAAGAAGCTCTCGTCAATGTCAGTGAGTGTTCCAGAGATTGGGGCTTTATCATAAACACCAAAAAGACAATAAACATCACCTTCTCACTAAAAAAAAACAACACCAAAATTAAATTAAAGTTAACATTTGAAAATCAAGCTCTAGAAAAACATGACAGTTTTAATTTTGGAGTCATATGACACGAGACTAACTTGGAAAAAACAAATAGAAAAAATACAAAGTATAGTCATCTAAAGATTATACCTAATAAAAAAATTAGTTGGCAGAGACAAAGAAGCTATAGAGCAATGAAGGCAATCGCTGCCCTGGTTTCTTTGGTTAAAAGAAGAAAAAAAATATGTCCCCATTCAGCAAAATGGAATCTTTAGAGAAATTCAACTCAAATCCAAAATCCACAAGACTAGCACCCAAAACCGGCTAGAAAGAACTTATTTTGTGCAGCAATCACAGAACCTTAAAAAGAAATACAACTTAGTAAATATAATATTGAGTCAATAAAATAGCAAAATGCTTTTTTCTCCCTGACAACCAGAATTCTTGTAACAATACGAGATCCTTTTAATTGAAAATTAATTTAATAATAATCTAAGGTTAACCTTCATACACAAAGAAATGTACTAGCTGTTTCTATTTTTTTTTGTTTACAACACGCCCATGTGACTAGCTCTCTAGTCCACCAACTGGAAATGTACATTCTCTTGATCGTGTGTCACGGTTGGCCACACATGCCATTTAGTAAATGTGTCACAACTGTCCTCCCAGGTAGATAAACATTTTGATAGTTTCATAATTTCATGAACCAAATAGTTTGCGTGCACATTAATAATGTTTTACATTGACAAAGAAAGAAAACACAAGATTACAAAGAGACTAGATCTAGAAATCTAGATCTCCTAAAACTAGATCTAGGTCAATATTATGATAAGATTAGTATGTCTACTACTGGGTTATAGTGCACTTATGCTATTCGCATCAGATTCCCTTCATGATGTGATACTACTGCTTACATAATAAATAAATCTGCACCCCAAAGCTGTTAAAAGATATACTAATATACTAATTTCTTAATGGATTATAAATGAAAATTTTCTTCCAATTGTATAATACAATTAAATCTAAATCTAGATCTGTTTTTGGCTTCTATTTAATGTAATTTAGATTGTTGTCAAGTGTATAGCCTAATGAGGATGTGTGAAAACTGCGCGCTATAAAAGTAGTTGTTGTTTTTAACTTTCAATTGAAACGAAGTTCGGTTATTGGCGCCAGGTGTCTGACTTTCATGAGCGAAACCATAATGTGGGTATCAGTCAATGAAACTACCCATCCTGCACTTCCTGACAAACTTCATTCTCTGAGGTACTTTTAGTCACCACCCTACCCACGTCTCTCTTTGATCAAGGAGTTCATCTGTGTCAACACGCCTCTTTAACATTTCTAGGTGCCACTACATTCTAGAGTCAGATTCATTCACGTGGGAGATAATCTTTAGTCTCTCGCCCCTCCTCTTTTCTCTACATCTCTTCCAGACCTTTTGAAGCTAGACTAAGTCGGACTAGACACACTTTTTATTTTCTCCATCTCGCTGACAGTTCAGTCTAAACTCCTTATTTCCAGTGAAATACCTGGTCGTAATCCGAAGTTAATAACTGTTTGATCTTAATTAGTTTGTTTATTATCGTACTGGATAATATGATTTGGATTAAACAGTGACTTTAGATTGAGACTCTACATGTACTAATTCACACGCGACCTCTACCAGTTAGAGCGCCACCTCGAGCTGCAAGACTTCCACCCAGAAGCACAGTCAGCTACTACGTCTACAGGACACTCAGATAAGTTTGAGGACAAAATGACAAATACTCTCTCCTAGCGTGCAAAGAGAGATGATACAATATTACTAAGAGATAGGTGCAACCCCCCCCCCCTTTAATAGTATTGCTCGAACTGGACAGTGACATATTCGTTTATGTCCCTACTCACACGGTAGGCAAATAATATAGACAATAAATTTGACCTGACACCTGACATCTCCGGTACATAGATACATGTGAGAAAATCAGCTAGCTTTCTTCCCCACCCGTTAAACCAAAAGTCCCATCTATACATAAAGAGAGACGAAATCATTCCAAGATAGGCCCGCTTGAATTCATCTAGTCTCTTCTGTTAGAAAGTTTATTTTGTAAGATTTTATTAGGGACAAACTGATGAGTGTAAATATTTCACTATACTTAATTTATTTGATACGAATGTGTGTTTACACAACTACGTTCACCGTCGTTACATTATGACTTTATTATGTGTGTACATTGTGTTACTTTGCATCGATGCTATGTCTTCATTTAGTATCATTGATGGCCGCTGTGGTTATCTACATTTGAAACCATGGTTAGCATTTTTCCTTTGTCATATTGTATCCATTCCTGAATCTTAGTGATTAATGTAAAAGATAACCTTTCATGAATCTAAGTGCTGTCTAAGAACTTAGATCACAGTGCTCTAGACTTATTTCACATTCCTATTATATCCATCATAAATATTATTATGTCTCACACCCTTGTGAACTTATAGTTCCTTGAATGAATAGGATTTTGGTTAATTATATCAAACCCTTATTATTGTGGCCCTATCACCAGTATTTTATTTTCATCTTATCCTTTAGTATACTATGCTCATTTCCCATTTTACTTTAACTGATTACTTATCGACGTAATCACATTTAATGGATGAATCTTGACTAGTATCATCCTACATTGTATGGTAACACACTTTTGAGGTTATCTTCCTTGTATTTTGTTTTTTATTAAGTTATATGCATGCTTTAAGATTTTATACCTAATTGTCTTAAATGCCTTAGTGGGATCGATACCAATGCCTGCATCTGAATGATTGCATGGCATACGAGAATCCGTACTCAATGCCATTAGGAGGTTCCTAATTGTCTATCATATCCACAGCCTGGTTGCTGTATCTGTAACTGATTGCTGAACTCCACTCAAAGCTGTAACTAGGAGCCGACCACACCAGATACCCCCCCCCCATTACTCACCAGTCAGCAAAAAGGCATTGCCTACTGTCCTTGGCCATAGAATATTGCCCAGTGTCCACAGTGCCTACTGCTCAGTATCATCTGCCCAGTATCTTCTCCAAACTGTTCACTGCTCAATAGCTACTGCCCACTGCTCAGAGCAATTATTGCTACAGGAATAAACTGGTGTCAGTCAGCACGGCTATCTACAAGCTAGAGACCACAGCTGAGAGGTCTACTACTATTACAAACATAGCCTGCTGCACCAACCCTCTCAACTGCTAAACAGGCAGCTGCCTTAACCTAGAGCCAGCTTGCCTATAGCACGGAAAACATCCTGAGCCGACGTCCTAAGACAGAGCCGGATGACTGATCCTTCTAAGTGCCAGTCCTTCGACCTCCAGATAACGACCCACTGGCTAGCAGCTAAAAATATAAGTAGTCATGCATAGGAACACTATCTTTCACGCATTAGTCTGCAATCCATGATGAGCAATTGTTTTAGATATCAATACACCTATTTCACTTCTTGATGGTATCTTTTTATATCCAAGTTACCTTTTGTAAACTGGTTTTCAATAAATCTTTTTTAATTTATAAACTTAAAATATTTGTCTGTTCTTACTGTTAGTTGCGGTGTGCCTGTTCAAAATCTTGTATATGTGAGCGGTATAAATGAATAAAATTTCCCCTAGACTAATAAACCAGCCAAAAAACAACTATTCAAACATATCGTCACATATAACAGTCCCTCCTTTTTTATTCTATGTATATTTTATGTAAATAAATATCCAATGAATTTGTAAGTTTTGTATCTTTCTCCGCTGTCTGTTTTTGTTGCGTGCCTGCTTCAGATATATCTCTGTTGGCCAGTGTGTTGCACATTCAAAATGATCATCTCCTAGATATCAAACAAGCCACACATACATGCAATAAACGAGGTGTCCGTCACACTTCTTTAGACCTCATCGTATCAAATCAGATCTGATCTGATCTGTTCTTAATCTAATCTGATCTGTTCTTAATCTGATCTGATCTGTTCTTAATCTGATCTGATCTGTTCTTAATCTGATCTGATCTGTTCTTTATCTGATCTGATCTGTTCTTAATCTGATCTGATCTGTTCTTAATCTGATCTGATCTGTTCCTAATCTGATCTGATAAGT
The DNA here is from genome assembly GCA_036873155.1 of Biomphalaria sudanica. Classification (NCBI taxonomy): domain Eukaryota; kingdom Metazoa; phylum Mollusca; class Gastropoda; family Planorbidae; genus Biomphalaria; species Biomphalaria sudanica. The sequence continues at coordinate 86,246 of JAZGLO010001623.1, forward strand.
TCTTAATCTGATCTGATCTGTTCCTAATCTGATCTGATCTGTTCTTAATCTGATCTGATCGGATCGAATTGAATCACAATCGTATTGGATCTGCATGAAACGGATTTGTTAAATAAGACCCCATTGGAACGGATTGGCACTTATCCGGATTTAAACGGATCTTATCAGATCTGTTCGATTCAGCTATTATCCAAATATATCTCAAATAAGATCTTAACGGATCAAACGATAGGATGGGATCATGTTTAAATGAATGAAAGTTTTTTATTCCGCCACATCTTCTCCCCACCCTCCCCCCGAGAAAGAATCCTGGTTAAGCTAATGTAGAGATGTACTAAATTTTATAATATTCCAACAAAAGGCCTATAAATTTTGACTTACATGAAGATCTTTATTGAACAAGGCCTCCATACGGAAATATCCAATATATATTAGAAATATTTTCTTTTTGTCTGGCCAAATTAATTTATTTTGACTTTAAAAATTATGACGGTTAAAAAGTGTAGCTAATAACTAATAATTCTTTTTTCGACAATATGCAGCAACAGTTAAATCTCTAAAAAATCGTTCGAGACTTTTTTTTTTAGATTTTTCTACCCACCTACCTACCAAGAAGGTTCTATGTTCTATGATGTTACGATACATACATATATATATATATATATATAGAGAGAGAGAGATAGATAGATATATAGATATATGTATGTATGTATGTATGTATGTGTGTGTGTGTGTGCGTGTGCGTATGTGTGTGTGTGTGTGTGTGCAATACATCGTCCATCGTAGTTCGACGACGACCACTTTAGTGCGAGATCAGACATGAATCGACTAATATAATAGTTTTAATACTGGATTGTGGTGACACAGTTATTGTACGATATGGGTGACCAACCGTGACACACGGTCAAGAGAAATGTTCCTGTGTGCGTTGACAAAATTGTATAGTGTACCTGTCCTGTTGGTTGACTGAATAGTTAGCGACGTGGATGTGCTTGTTGACAAGTAGCCTTTGGAGCTAGGATTGGAAGAACGGTGTGTAAAGTCGAAAGTATGATATGGCGTAGCTAGAAAGAATTTGATTGTCTAAATATAAATATAAACGTTGTTAGTACTGTTCGTCTTTACTCTTTGACAATAGAGCTTTAAGAATATAACACAATAATTATAACGAGCCCACATTAAAAAGAGAGAGCTCGCATCACCACAAATACAGGCCTCGACAAGGAGTTCTACAATAACAATGATATACTTACACCGCAGCGTTTTTCTTTGGGATCCCTTCAATATGGAGACTTTTAAAACTGCTTTTAATGTTTTCTTCATGTGGCAGATTAATCTGGTGAATACATTTAGATACATTGCAATTAAATCTGAGATAATACTTAAAGCAAAATATACTTTCTATTTTTAAAAATCTGACTTTTTTAATATGATATTTAAACCGAGTTTCGTGTGACCTCGTTTGTACTGCCTAATGAAATTGAGAACCGCTATTTATTTTTGTTACTTGTAATTTTCTCTTATGCATTTAAGTACCTATTATCGTCAACGGATGTCAAAATTTAGATTTTAGTATTACATTTACTATATTGATGACATCATTGAGTCTCTTTTCGTGGCAATTGATAATGTCATGTCTAGAAATACAAAAATATACTTTTAGAACATTTGATTTTAAAATGTACGTCTTTAGATATATATTTTCACGTGTATATGCAGAACCCAAACACTATTTTCTGGAAAAAAAGACTAGTATTTATTTACATTTTTTTTGTGAAAATTTGGATTCTAAAGATAAAAATATCAATGTAAAATAAAATAAAAAACAACCGAAAGTTTGATGTAATATATCTTAACGTTTCTTTTTTTTTATATCCTTTTCTCCTCCAGTTTCAAAGTTGGCTAAAGAAGGGAGTTTGAGAAACACTGATCTAGAACAATTTCACTTCACACGTTTTTATACATATATCAATATTGGACGTTTTATATCGGCCCCAGTAAGGGGAAAAGCCGCTATTAGGTTGGTCCGAAATGTCCGTCTGCCACACTCAAATCTCGAAAACAAGAAGAGATATGAAAAAAATTATTTCCCCATTCCATGCCTTTTTTGGTTTTCTAAAAGTAAATCGTTTAATTTATAAGATTAATTCTGCAATCGATTTTGTCATAAAAATACACCAATTCTAAAACAATTACGTAAATGTAAGGGAGGCAATGTTACAATATGCTAACAAAGAAGGAAAATCTTTTTGTATTTTCAGTATCACTAAGACAAATATAGTTATAAAATGTACAGGAAATATTTAAAACAAACTTAAATATTAGTTAAAGTTGTTTTTTCTGGTCAACATTTATGTTTGTTTATAAAGGCTTTCTATGTAAATATCACGCACATTTTTAACAATGGACTTTTTATGAAGCGACTTTCGTGCAGTAGCGTAACTCCACGGCATGACACAGTACTAAACTAATTCCATAAAAATCCCTAAATAAATTGTATACCCTTTGTTTAGTGCCCCCTCTTATTTTTGTGCGCTTTGTCTGTTGGTCGGTCTGTCTGTCACGTTTAGATTTTTAAAAAAATACAACACTAAAATCAATTGAAAATCTGATTTAACCTTTAATATTCCTTCAGAAATATTGCAATAGTTTTAAGTATCTACAATAGATTGTTCCGGATGGTTTCGTGAAAACAAATAAATGTCAACAAATGTCTGTTTGCTCTTCTAATTTATATTTTATTTAATGTCCGTGTGTAAAGGTCTCAAAACACTTGATCAATCCTGTGTTGTTCCGGTTTTTTTATTTAAATAGCATATAAATGCTAAATTAAAATCTCCATATAGGCTTATATTTCATTAACAATAAAATTGTTATATAAAAAATAAATTATGTGACATGATTGTTTGAAATCGCATCATTGACTTACATTACACTTCTATTCTTTGACAATACGTCACTGTAGTTTAATTATCGATATCAAATCGTTCCGTATTTTCAACGTATAACAAATGTAAGTCAAATAACTTTTTTTAAAGTATCGTCAATAGGTTGTTACCTATTTTAAATAAGAAAATAATTTACAAAAATGATTTTTGAAAATCACTTTTAGTGGCCCCCGTTAGGGGAAAAGCCTCAATTAAGTTTATTAGACTTATTTGCATTTAAGTTTCTTGCTTAAACATAGCAAAAACGGTAAAAAATTTCCGGATTTAGTTTGGAAAGAAAAATTGACCTACATAACATTAATGAATCTTTAAAACATTGTTACTTTCGACCATCAAAATTAATCACGTCTTGACTATTTCTTGAGAATAGGCGGATTCGACAGGGATCCGACACCGACTTAGGCCGCCCTGAGTTTGTGTGATAACACAAACTTTCTTTGTAATCTTGTTTTTACGGAATTTAAGTTTAAGACTTTTCTTCAAAAAATAAAATGCATTACTGTTTAAAACCTCCAAAACAACAGTAAAAGATGTTAATGGTTTCATGTAATTTGTGAATGTTATTGTAGATTAGTTCAAAAAGAATGTACGAAAACTGTATTGCCAAAGTTGTTAAATTATTACATTTATCAAATTATTCAATTCACAAAAGATACTTACTCCATTCATTTTCTCCTGTTAATTGAAGTCTGAAATAAGTGTAAATGGAATATTAACTTTAAAATATAATTTTAAAGTATCTAATATTAGCGAAAGTAAATGCCACTCAGGCTTATTTAGCTGGAACAATAAAGAAACATGATCACCAAATTTCCGAATCTGATCCTAAAAATTTCATAGTCTTTCACTGCAACTTCCGAGGACTTAGTCATAAGACTATTGAAATAACTAATCATAGAAAGAGTTAGTGGATTTTGTGTGACTTACTTCAAAAAAAAAATGCCTGATAGATGGCTGCCTGGTTGTCCGTTTGCGCGCTAGACTGTCGTTCAGATTTATCGATTTATCGATGGTCCCGGGTTCAAACCTGCCCGCTCCCATCCCCCGTCGTCCTGCGGGAGGTTTGGACTAGGAAGTTATTATCTTCAACTCTGAAGGAACATCCGAAACATGTAAAATATTTTACAAACACCTCATGTCTCCAAACATTACGTTTTCAAATGAGCAAACATGCACAACATCTATGCTCTTCTTACACAGAGAAAACCACATTGGATCTGAAATGTTACTTCCATGCCAGATTGAAGAATCCCTGAGGACATCCCTTATGCTGAGCATGCAAAAAAGCCGCCCAAGACAAAACTATAACCTGTAAGCGAGACATGAGAACCACAGGCATTAACGAAAATATGTGGAAGAAGATGGCCAAGACCAGACAGCATAGAGGCAGACTATGCATGCTAGTACGATCTTCAATGAGATAAAAATAAATGAAGCTTCATTATTCAAGAGAGATAAAAAAAAAAAAAGTGCCCTATCAGAAAGATCTACAAAAGATGCATGAACATGAACTGTGGCTCTAGAATTTGCTTGAACAATTCACACCAGATAACAGTCGCAAGAAGAAACTGGAACCAGGGATTCATCTGGGCGCATCCACTGTATTTCGAGACAGAAGGAGCCATTTTACGTGTCATCATATATGTCGAAATTTTTTTGACTTTGACATTGGACAGTAATCTAAATAATTTTGTCGTGTTCTTAAAAAAATCTTTCAATGTCATGCCCGTCCGTTCATTTATGTGGTCATCCTATCGCTTTCTTTTTCAGCTTATCTATCTTTCTATCTATCTATCTATCTATCTATCTATCTATCTATTTATCTATCTATCTATCTATCTATCTATCTATCTATCTATCTATTTGAATTTATATTCCGTTAATAAAGATGATAATTATCAAATTGTCTATCTAGCAATCTATCTTTCTATCATGTAATATTTGCATATATATTTAAGATATTTACCCTGGTTATAATTTGAGCAATACTTTATAAGTAAGAAGTGTACTTTCCAAAGTGAGAACTCCGCGATGTTTTATAGGCTACGTTTTCTTAAAGGTGTCAAAGCTTTTCTTGATGTTAGATTTTCATTGGACAACAAATAACGAATCAAATAATACCATCACTCTAAACTCATGACAGCTGACAGCTGGGATCTTGATTTTCAGGATTTTTAGGACAACCTTGACTCCTACGGGTAAAAGATGAGGAAGTAAACTGGCAGACATAGGAACACAAACTTAACATCATCTGTCCTATATATAATTTGTTCTAAAGAAAAACTTTACTTTTTTTTAAAGTTTCAGAAGAAAAAATTACCTTTAAAACTTAGAAATCAAAACAATGAAAATATTTTCTTCGAGGGGTGAGTTAAGACTCACCGATGTTCCTTTTTGAATCAAAAACTAAAGATTAAAAATAAAAAAGAGTTATTTTAAATTTATTTACGCTATCAGTGTTACAAGTCAACCAAATCTACTATGTTGACACTTTTTTTTATTCGTTTGTATATTTTGGGTTGGACACCATTTCTCTTTAAAATCCTGTCGCTTGTCACATAGTTGGAGTATATCCTCTGTTTCTCTAGGTTCTTTGGGGACAGAGCTTGTCTAATATTTTAAGGTCTGTGTCTCTGACTGCTGTGTTTAGCATATTGACTTGCGTGTCGATATCCTGGTCATTAGAGTCCAAGATATAAAGATACAAAGCAGTTTCCTATTGATGTCTCGAATATGACAGCTTTTTGAGGTCTTTCAGCTTATCCAGGTCAAATTTTATTCTGGTAGGTCCTTGGCTGAGATTTTGTATTAGAAAATAAATTCTCCTTTGAATTTTATTTATAGTTAACTAAGTACAATATCATTGTCAAATTAACTTTACAAGCCATCTACAGTAGATAGTAGTTTTCCAACAAAAAGCAGATAAACATTCAGATCTGCCTTTTAGGTTAACTATCGACTAGCAAAATATCGCTTTTTTATTTTTCGTAGAGGTCGAGATAGATTTAGATCTATATTTGTATGTCATTGACTATTAAAGTAAAATAAGTATTTGAACTTCTTGTTTTGGTTAAAATTCGGCTTATTATTACATTTTTATTAAATGAAAGCTGACAAAGCCGTTTCGATTTTGCTTTTGTTTTTTAATCGCGAGTAGGATTGGCGTTTTCCATATTAAATGACACCCAGAAATGATATTTTTTTCTGTTTTATTGAGATTTGCATTAGTTTTCAGAAGATTTTAATAATTTCAGGAGATTTTCAAGACTTTTTGTTATATTTTAAATTTCAGGAGAATTCCAGTAACCCTTTAATAATAAGTTAAAATGGTTTAATTTAATAATTTACGCCTAGAATTCGCATCGCGCTTGGCCTATGAAAGTGCAGGTCCCACTGCAGCCGCATAGGTTGCAGTGGCCTGAGACCGGCCCTGGTTAGGGTTATCCCATTACCCCATCTACCATGACGTATGTTAAAAAATGCAATTTCAATTTTAAAAAATTCTGTCAATTTTCTAGAAAATTTTTTTGCATTCTTGTGTAGGATGTATTGTAACAGAGTATCACTGGTAAGATCAAATTATTTTCTAGAAACTTTTGTGTATACAATAGAGCAGAAAGTAGGCCAAAGTATGTTAAAAAATGCAATCTCAATTATTAAAAATTCTGAAATTTTTCTAGAAAAAAATGTTGCATTCTTGTGTAGGATGTATTGTAACTGAGAGTATCACTGGAAAGATCAAATTATTTTCTAAAAACCTTTTGTGTATGCAATAGAGCAGAAAGTAGGCCAAAGTGTGACGAAATATAAATGATGAAGCGATGCAGAGACGAAGATAGATATATGATACATCTGGGAAAAATGTGATGAGTCGAAAAGTGTTCCAATGTAACAGAAGGTCGTCAAAAGATTTATTAAAAGATTGAAACTTGTTTTCCATGGGGTGCACTAGGAAATGTTTGTATTTGGTCGGAACGTTGGCACTTGCGTTTTTTTCCACAAAACAAAATATATTTCGATGACAAAAACATTAGCTTTATAAAATGTTTATCAAGATTGGTCAAGCGGTTCTGATTTCTATTCGTCACATACATACATACATACATACATACATACATACATGCATACATACATACATACATACATACATACATACATACATACATACATACATACATACATACATACATGCATACATACATACATACATACATACATACATACATACATACATACATACATACATACTTACTTACTTACATACGCCTTACTTTATACTTTATAGTATATATATGTATATATATATATGTATATATATATATATATATATATATATATATATATATATATATATATATATTTATATATATATAAGAACATATCCAAACGTTAGGCAAAGGCATGCTTTTTCGGTGTAATAGAATTTCCCATGAAGACTGATAAACTCTTCACACGTGTAGACAAGTCACATTATATATATATATAGAGAGAGAATAAATATTCATTAATTGTGTCATTAGATATGCTCTTCTTGATACGACAACACGATATTGCATGCTCTAGTTAGGTTGGAGATTGTTCCAACTTAATAGCAAACTTGTGTCTCATTTTCTTAATTACACCTGTACACGCATAATTATCATGGAGGTATCTTCTTACGGAAAATGTAATAGAATGTGCGTGGTTAGGGGCTTTCTTCTAATTGAATTATATCTCCATAGCAAAATAAACTCATTGTTTGACAAATATTCAATTTTGGTGAAACATAATAAATCAACAAATATATTGACATTTTTGTTTGATAATGTTAAGGCTAATATAAAATTTTGAACAGATATACTGAAAGAGTTTTCTCTAAGCGTATTAAACGAAGTCATTCTTGATAAATTATTACATTTCTTTCTAAATTCAAAGTTAGTTTAGTTACTTGTCCGTCTTAGAAAACGCATTATACGATTACAGTCATCCTTTACAAAATTGAAAATATTAAGTCCTTATCAACATCTAGAACTCGTAAAGAAAATATTAGTGCCCACACCAGGGGCCTAACAAGGATTTTTTTTCTGGGGGGATTTTTTCTCCCCTTTCGTTTAATATTTATTGTTACGATCTTCTCTATCAGGCCTTCTGTCAACACTGCTCAACAACACAGCACATCTAATACAAGACGTTGACAACAAGAGCTTCAATAAAAATTGTGGCGGTTTAATGACAAATACATCAACAAGCCAATTAACACAATTGGCTACACCAGTGATGCCCAAACTACGGCCCGCGGGCCAGACCCGGGCCACAACGTGTTTCAGACCGGCCCGCCAAAACATCGGTAAAAGATGTAGAAAATAAATAAAAATATTTAATAATGTATTTTTTCTATGTTAAAACTCTCACTTTTTCTTTGATGGATTACATTGTAATCTATTGTTTTGTAATATTCATATTAATTTGTGTTTATATGAACACATGGCTTTTTTTTTTCGACGATAAAAATTGACAGTTGTTTTAGAGTCTTGGACGATTCCGCGGCTGTCTTAAGCTAGACGTGTCCTTAAGATCTCATGCATGTAACGCAGCGTATCTTTTCTGTACCATTTTGGTTCGTGTTCTTCTGACAACAACAGGATTGGTGCAGTACATGCAACATTTGTACGTTAATGAAATAGAGTTAATGAAATAGAGTCAAATGAATGAAAATTGAATCTTGAAACTTCCAGGAAAAGTGCACAGATCTTTTTGTGTGTAACAAGCCAACATGTTTGATTTGTACAGAGAGTGTGGCTGTTTTAAAGAACATAACATAAAAAGACATTCTAAAACAAACCATTACAAAAAATATGGAGGCACTGTCGGCTTGAGCCGCTAAGAAAAGAGTCGCTAAGTTACGTCTAGAGTTGAGTGATTTGCGAAAATATTTACCAAGAAGAATAATGAGTCATCTGTAATGGAGTCTACAGAGTTGCTCACATTTGAAGAAGAGCAGTGATGTAATAAAATCGTCCTAATAAAAAAAAGTTGAAGCTGTGTCGCCATTCTAACATGAGAACTGCAAAACGAGTCTACGATGTTGTTGAAAATCTCCATTTAAACCTAAATGACAGAGCAGCAGATTTCGAAATTATTTTTATTGCCTCTGAGGGGTGACACCAACTGGAATTGATTAACTTACAAAGGCAGACTTCAATGCTTGAGAAATTTTAAGCAATACAGAAAATAGATGCAGATAATAGATTTCGAGCAATGCAAGCAATAGATTTCTACGCCGTGTTATCTACATTAACCTTGCACATTTCAGGGTATGATCACAATGTTTAGAAGCACTTAATTTAGTAGAAAGTAGACCTAAAACAAAAAAAAACATCTGGAGAGGGGGTTTAAATCCGAAAACCGCTTTGGCTACAATCATAGAAATTTTGCGTGTGTAATTTGCTTTTTTTTATATTGAAGAGATATTTTTTTTATCTTTAAACCCCGCTGAAGGGTGGTTTAAACTTAAAACCCCTTTGGCTACGCTCGAAGCATTTTCAGTGCTCCTTTTTTTATATTGAAGAGGAAGTATTATAGTATATTTTGGACGGTGGGGGGGGGGGTTAAATCGAAATCTTCCTTAGCTATGCTCTTGGAATTTGGGGATTGTCGTTTGCATTATTTATGTTAGTTTTATTTATAGAAGAGATAATTTTACTGCTAAATCCTCTGGAGGGGTTTTAAACTCAAAACCACCTTGACTGCGCTGAGGCAAGTGATGGTTTAGTATGAAAATCTTACTTAAATAAACAAAATCAAAACGATATCAGTCACTAAATTGTGTCTCCCACCCCCCTTCGCGGGGATTTATTTTGGGGGGATACGCCCATGGTCCACACAATAGTTCAAAATTTCAAGGCAAATTTGCGCGGCACAAAATATAATGGCATATATTACACATGTAATACACATGTGTTATGAAGTAGTCAGAATTCTAGATCTATAATATTACCTGGCGGCAGTTGTAGAAATCGTATAGAGGGGCCGGGAAAATTGTCATGGCCCATATAGGGTAGTGGGCGCAAAATTAGTTTTGTCAAGACTCATTTCTTCTCTAATATACGTATGTGTATTACTAAATGTACCCAAGTCCTGGGCAATACCACAACGACACATACAACGATAGAACAAATATTCAGAATGCCAACTCACTGACATATAACATGTTTATTACATTATCTGTACTATAATACAGAATCAGTTCAGACATTTGAAATATCCAGTATCAATTAAAAATATATCAGCTTAATATTCCATAGACTGAATAGTGACAACACAGAGAAATAATTAGAGTCTACACTTCGACTATATCTATATCCTAAAGTCCAACTGTCCTGGACTAGGAACAAAACCACACTGCCCTATTATGAGTTACATTATTTTCAACAAAAACATCTCACCAAATCAAAACAACCCAAAACAATAACAGTTTTAAAGTCAACAACCTGAATTGCCCCCCTTCTCCTCTACAGTAAACAGGAGACCCAGGCTGACCAGAACTCAGTCCTGACATTTCTCCCCCCTCTAATTTTTGTCTGTTTCTGGGTTCATTTAAAACAGACAAACTTCAAATAAAGAGATTTCCAAAACGTACATATATCAACATGCAAACAAAAGTAATCTTGGTACTAAAACATAGCCTACAGTTTGTAAAAAAAAACACAAAAAAAAACCGATGTATCCACATGAAATGTCAATACTATACACAACCTGCTAGGCAATAATAATAATATGTATATATATATATATATATATATATATCAGCATGTAAACAAAAACAAATAGTCAGTGGAACAAGCATATTTAAATGTTATATACAACATACTAAGCAATTATAATTATACTTATATATATATATATCAACATGTAAACAAAAATTAGTGTGCAAACATATATTCTACCTTTTGTAAAAGGCGTTTAATTACATATCCCCAATCCTAGCAAACAAATAACTTTGAAATGAATAAATATTAAATTTCAGTTATCTGTAATCAATGTTATGTTGGTCTATTCTGTTAGTCTAGATAGAAAGTCAGCAATTACATTTAGTTTGCCCTTTAGATGTTCTACATCAAAGTTAAATGATTGTAATAGTAGAGCCCAACGACAAATTCTATTATTCCCATATGTTGCGCTCTTCAAAAAGGCCAGTGGTCTATGGTCACACTGAATTGTGAATTTAGCGCCATATAAATATCTGGACAAGCGTTGCACCCCCCAAACAATGGCAAGGCATTCTCTCTCAATCACTGAATACCGTTGTTCTCTGGGCAACAGTTTTCTGCTTAAGAACTTTACAGGATGGAATATTCCTTCTACTTCCTGCAAAAGACAACATGATATGGCTATGTCCGACGCGTCTGTTTGCACAACAAATGGTCTATTAACGTCTGGTAATTTCAGTATAGGATCCCGTGTCATGCACATTTGAATTTTTCTTAATGCCCGGTCACATTCTGGAGTCCAATTGACCCTCGTCGGTGTCCCTTTTTTTAACAATCCAGTAATTGGAAATACTATTTCCGTGAACGCTGGAATAAATCTGCTATAAAAATTAGTAATACCTAGGAAAAAATCGAACCTCTTTTTTCGTTTTTGGTGCTTTTATATTCAATACCTTGTCTCTGTTATTGGGTTCTGGGTATATGTTTCCTTCACCTACAATATTACCCAAGAAAGTTATTTTAGGATACGCGATTTCAAGTTTGCTTGGCTTGATAGTAAACCCATATTCTTTTAGCCTGGACAACACTTTCTCTAGTGCTATTAAGTGTGATGACCAATCATGCCCGAATACACAAATGTCATCAAAATAGAACACAACATTTTCCAGTCCTTTAAGAATGGTTCTAACAGTGCGATTAAAAAAACTAGGAGAATTAAGCAGACCAAACGGTAGATATTTAAATTGAAAGTGACCACTTGGTACCCTGAATGCAGTGTACTTCCTACTATTTTCTTCTATTGGTATTTGCCAGAAGCCTTTTGTTAGATCTATCTTTGTAAAAAATTTGGCACTATTAAGTGGTAAGAAAAGATCTTCTTGGTCTGGAATAGCCTCCGCGTCAAATTTGGTAACCGCGTTTAATTTCCGAAAATCTATGCAAGTACGTACTGTTGAATCTTTTTTCTTAACCAAAACAACAGGAAATGCATAGGGCGATTGAGACTCTTCAATAATGCCCATTTAAATCATGTTCTCTATCTCCTGGTCTAAGACATCTCTCATATGTTGTCTTGCTAGTTGTTTGTCCTCCATCTCTCTTATATGTCTTCTCTCCTCCGCTTCCCTTGTCAGTCTATCTAAGTCAATTTTCTGTTGGGCATCTATAAATTTCTTTAACGTTTTGCCCTTAAACCCCAACATCTGAGCCTGGGCTACTATCTCCTCAAATGGACGAGGTATAAACTCTGACATTTTCCTAGAGCAGTGTCCTTTATTACAATATTAGCTCACAAAATGATATACATACAAAAACAATTAAAGCAAAATTAAAATAATACTAATACCTCTGCTCCTACTAATGTTGTTCAACTGGTACTCCAACAGGTTAAAGACAATAGTCCAAGGTTATCCAATAAGTGGATTTCTCTTAGTCTATTTCAGGAAGATAATCCAACAGGTAATCCCAACATGGCTTTATACCTACGCGTGGTACCGGTGCTTGGAATGTACCACAAAAGTTAAATTTATATACGTATTAGATCCAGCAGCAGCTTCTTCAGTATAATCCAAATAGAATGTACCACAAAAGTTAAATTCATATAAGTATTAGATCCAGCAGCAGCTTCTTCAGTATAATCCAAAAGGAATGTACCACAAAAGTTAAATTCATATAAGTATTACATCCAGCAGCAGCTTCTTCAGTATAATCCAAGGAATGAGCGTAATGGTAATCCAATTATGAGGGACGAACTTGCCCTTGCATATACCTTTATGTTTGGACGTACTAAGGGGTGCTACTATTACTTGCTAATAGTGAACACAGTAGGCCTGTTAAATCATTATTATTAGATAGTAACAGCCTAAAATACAGACGACGAGTTTCCGCTCCTTATGGGTGTGTGGGTGCAGCAGATACTTCAGGTTACAGTACTCAGAGATATATACTGTCTGGATACAGCAGATACTTCAGGTTACAGTACTCAGAGATATATACTGTCTGGATACAGCAGATACTTCAGGTTACAGTACTCAGAGATATATACTGTCTGGATACAGCAGATACTTTAGGTTACAGTACTCAGAGATATATACTGTCTGGATGCAGTAGATACTTCAGGTTACAGTACTCAGAGATATACTCTATCTGGATGCAGCAGTTGCTTCACTGGAGATTGATGCATCCATCGCATGTAGTTGTTTTGGACGAGCCCCCAAAATGTCAAGACTCATTTCTTCTCTAATATACGTATGTGTATAACTAAATGTACCCAAGTCCTGGGCAATACCACAACGACACATACAACGATAGAACAAATATTCAGAATGCCAACTCACTGACATATAACATGTTTATTACATTATCTGTACTATAATACAGAATCAGTTCAGACATTTGAAATATCCAGTATCAATTTTAAATATATATCAGCTTAATATTCCATAGACTGAATAGTGACAACACAGAGAAATAATTAGAGTCTACACTTCGACTATATCTATATCCTAAAGTCCAACTGTCCTGGACTAGGAACAAAACCACACTGCCCTATTATGAGTTACATTATTTTCAACAAAAACATCTCACCAAATCAAAACAACCCAAAACAATAACAGTTTTAAAGTCAACAACCTGAATTGCCCCCCTTCTCCTCTACAGTAAACAGGAGACCCAGGCTGACCAGAACTCAGTCCTGACACTATACAACAAAATATATATATATATAATGCTTAAAACAAAGTTATATTAGGCGTGGTTGTATCAATTAGTTTGGATCCGTCATACAATTAAATTTGTAATAGATTTAGACCAGTGATGCACAAACAACGGCCCGCGGGGCACATCCGGCCCACCGAAACTTGGTGTACTAAATCCCCCTCCCCCTTTTTTTTTCATAACAAAAATTAAAAGGGTCAAAATCACATAATGACATAGAAATCTAATTCATATAACAGGTTTTGATGCGTGTGTATGTGTTTTGTTTGTGAATATTGTTCGTATTTGCATTTATTAGCGACGTAGCTAGGGTGGGGAGAAGGAGGGGGGTCAAATTTCGAAAGTGCCCTCCACTGGGTCTCTACTTGAGGTGGGCCACCTAACGAGTGTTGGAAATGTTTTTTTACATTAAATATTAAGCCCCTGCCATAAATCTTGCTATACATGTTGTTATATAATTAAGTGACACTGTTGCAAGTATTCCACACATACTTTTTCCGAAGGGTGTTACTCTCAGACAGTAAATTATATATTTATTAAGTATTAAGTAGGCCTGCATTATGTCATTTGTCGAATTTCAAAATGCAGTGACCCTAAAGAGGTCAAGCCCCTCCCCCAGGCCCACAAATTTCTTGATATGCCACTGGCATCTATATTGATTTTGTTTCTGTATTTACGCTGAAGTTGCCAATTGCAGTCAAACTGAATTTTCATTTATTTGGACCAATAAAAATTCTTATCTATCTAAAAAATGTATCTTTACCTGTTAGGGCCCTGACTTTTTCTCTGATGGATTGGTACCATGACAGTGTGTAGGCTTATGTAATGGGAGAACCGAAGAAATTACAAATGGACTCATAATTTAGAATCTACAAGAAAAGTAAAAGGATCTTTATATTATTTTTTTTTGTGGGGAAATAAAAATAAGCCAAGTTAGCCAACATTTTTGTTTTGTAAAGTGTGGCTGTTTTAATGCACTACAACATATAAATGAATTATAAAATATTCTCAGTTTCAGCAGCGAATTAAAGATTTTTAAACTATCCCTGAAAAATCGATGGGAATATTTACCAACTAGTGACGTGGAAATAAGTCGTTGGCAAAACTATCTACAATATTGCTCACATTTTTTTAGTAGAAAATTGAAAGCCAGATTCCGATGCCTACGCTCCAATTAATTAATATAAGTACTGGATGCACAAGTTTCTAATCCACTTGTTTTCAGCTCAATTTCGTTTCGTTTTCTACATTTTAAGTCACGTGACCAGCGACACAAGTATTGGAAATTAAAATGGCCCGCAGGTCGAATTAGGTTGGGCATCACTGATTTAGACCAACAACAATAAATCTGAGCGATATTTTTTTGTTTAGCGCAATTACATGCTTCAAGCTTTCTCAAGAACGGGGGCTCTGTGCTAATGATGTTAATCTCTTTTGAAATGCATTTATTAAAATAAAAAAAAAGAATGACAAGGGCTTAAGCATTATTATCTCCCTCAAGCTAATATACTAACCACTGTGTAGTCCTCCCTTAGTCCTCGCATAGTAATAGTTTAGTGATATGTTGAAGTAATATTAGTTAAAGTGATATTAGTTAAAGTGATATTAGTTGAAGTGATATTAGTTGAAGTGATATTAGTTGAAGTGATATTAGTTGAAGTGATATTAGTTGAAGTGATATTAGTTGAAGTGATATTAGTTGAAGTGATATTAGTTGAAGTGATATTAGTTGAAGTGATATTAGTTGAAGTGATATTAGTTGAAGTGATATTAGTTGAAGTGATATTAGTTGAAGTGATATTAGTTGAAGTGATATTAGTTGAAGTGATATTAGTTAAAGTGATATTAGTTGAAGTGATATTAGTTGAAGTGATATTAGTTGAAGTGATATTAGTTGAAGTGATATTAGTTAAAGTGATATTAGTTGAAGTGATATTAGTTGAAGTGATATTAGTTGAAGTGATATTAGTTGAAGTGATATTAGTTGAAGTGATATTAGTTAAAGTGATATTAGTTGAAGTGATATTAGTTGAAGTGATATTAGTTGAAGTGATATTAGTTGAAGTGATATTAGTTAAAGTGATATTAGTTGAAGTGATATTAGTTGAAGTAATATTAGTTGAAGTGATATTAGTTGAAGTGATATTAGTTGAAGTGATATTAGTTGAAGTGATATTAGTTGAAGTGATATTAGTTAAAGTGATATTAGTTGAAGTGATATTAGTTGAAGTGATATTAGTTGAAGTGATATTAGTTGAAGTGATATTAGTTGAAGTGATATTAGTTAAAGTGATATTAGTTGAAGTGATATTAGTTGAAGTGATATTAGTTGAAGTGATATTAGTTGAAGTGATATTAGTTGAAGTGATATTAGTTAAAGTGATATTAGTTGAAGTGATATTAGTTGAAGTGATATTAGTTGAAGTGATATTAGTTGAAGTGATATTAGTTGAAGTGATATTAGTTAAAGTGATATTAGTTAAAGTGATATTAGTTGAAGTGATATTAGTTGAAGTGATATTAGTTGAAGTGATATTAGTTAAAGTGATATTAGTTGAAGTGATATTAGTTGAAGTGATATTAGTTGAAGTGATATTAGTTGAAGTGATATTAGTTAAAGTGATATTAGTTGAAGTGATATTAGTTGAAGTGATATTAGTTGAAGTGATATTAGTTGAAGTTATATTAGTTGAAGTGATATTAGTTGAAGTGATATTAGTTGAAGTGATATTAGTTAAAGTGATATTAGTTGAAGTGATATTAGTTGAAGTGATATTAGTTGAAGTGATATTAGTTGAAGTGATATTAGTTAAAGTGATATTAGTTGAAGTGATATTAGTTGAAGTGATATTAGTTGAAGTGATATTAGTTGAAGTGATATTAGTTAAAGTGATATTAGTTGAAGTGATATTAGTTGAAGTGATATTAGTTGAAGTGATATTAGTTAAAGTGATATTAGTTGAAGTGATATTAGTTGAAGTGATATTAGTTGAAGTGATATTAGTTGAAGTGATATTAGTTGAAGTGATATTAGTTGAAGTGATATTAGTTAAAGTGATATTAGTTGAAGTGATATTAGTTGAAGTGATATTAGTTGAAGTGATATTAGTTGAAGTGATATTAGTTGAAGTGATATTAGTTGAAGTGATATTAGTTAAAGTGATATTAGTTGAAGTGATATTAGTTGAAGTGATATTAGTTGAAGTGATATTAGTTGAAGTGATATTAGTTGAAGTGATATTAGTTGAAGTGATATTAGTTAAAGTGATATTAGTTGAAGTGATATTAGTTGAAGTGATATTAGTTGAAGTGATATTAGTTGAAGTGATATTAGTTAAAGTGATATTAGTTGAAGTGATATTAGTTGAAGTGATATTAGTTGAAGTGATATTAGTTGAAGTGATATTAGTTAAAGTGATATTAGTTGAAGTGATATTAGTTGAAGTGATATTAGTTGAAGTGATATTAGTTGAAGTGATATTAGTTAAAGTGATATTAGTTGAAGTGATATTAGTTGAAGTGATATTAGTTGAAGTGATATTAGTTGAAGTGATATTAGTTGAAGTGATATTAGTTGAAATTATTATTATATGTAAAGTTTAAGATTTGAATTGAGAAATTATTTATATAAGAAAGTTGCAGAAGTATTATTATTAAAGAAGTTTTGAAGAAAAGCGTGGAAGCGTGGTCGAGAGGCTTGAACTTGGCTTGTCTTGGCTACCTAGAAGGGGGCTCGAGGTTCGACACCCGACTCGGGCAGAGTTGCGTTTACTGAGCGCCTAAAGGCAGAACGGAAAACCAACTCCTAGATACCCCCTCCCCCCCCCAATGAACAGTGAAAGGTAGAAGTCACTACGTGTGACCACGGCGACATGACACAGCGTATAAACAAAGACAGGAAAGGACAAAGGACAAACATGGTACAAACAGATCTACGAAGGGGGCAGTGTTACGAATGAACAGTTACGTTTGACCCCCAACTGTGTGTGTTCTCTGGAATCTACATGAAAGACAGGAAAGGACGTTTCATCACGTATACCAAAGGTATTAGCAGTGTTTACATTGGAGATTAGATTAGGGACTCTATATAACCATAGAGTTAAATGTAAATAGTAAGTCGTGAATCGTCTCAGACAAGCACTGAAGATGAGGATCCGGACACATGCCGTTTTGAAATCAAACTTTATATGTCAGAGCTCTTGAACCTTGCAAGACAAAATGAACTCGATTCAAAAGATAGACAACCTAAGAATTTTCTTCATTTAACGCGTTGGTCAAAGCCACGAACGAACAACACGCCCAACAAGACAGAAGAGCATACAGTTATGATAAAAGACCAAACTAGAATCATGATGAACAAGATGAACGAGCTGCCGAGCACCCAGAAAGGCCAGATTGACTTGAGAGATAAAAGAGCTACACCGTCGATGAGCAGCGAATTATTGTCCAAACAACGCTGTCCAATACAAACAATTACAACAGGGATGCTGGTTGTACTGTCTGTGACTTAAATAGCAAGCCAAATGAGTGTGGCCCCCACGACGAATGTTGCGACCATTTCAACGAGAAGTAGAATGAGACAGCTGAAGAAACAAGAAAAGATACCTAGAGTTCGACCGAAGCTTTTGACACCTGATACGAGTACCTTAACCAGCCAGACAGATCAAGACAACGTTGGGTCTGCGTCCAAGCCTGTAACCCCTGTCTCTCTTTGTGTGCTTACTAGTACATTTAGACTGAAGATTGAAAAATACGTAGCAATATAATCCCTGGCAGTATAATCATCACACTGGTTCGAGGTCTGGGTAGCATACATAGTCCCCATACCCAGCTCTCAAGGGTTTTTTCAGAACCTTCCAGTCTGTATAACAGTATAAAGCATTAGGTCTTTAATGTGTCTTTTGCCCTTTTTCTAAGTAGGTCTGGGTGTGTTTAACGATTTGTGGCCCCCTCCATCCCGTGTAGTGTAAGGTTTATGGAAGAGCTGAGTAGGCTTCTCCCGGGCGGGCACGTGCCTACCCTACGGATTGGGACCCGATCACTGGAGAGACCAGCTTGTCCCCTAAAATTTTCCACGATGTGCATAAAGGACTTTCTTTTGATCCGATTTTTCTCTCTCCACTGTTTCACTAATGTGTGAGTCGGGAGCATTTTTTTCGCATCTTTTATACCGATACAGGGTTGTTAGCACGGTGCGTTCTCTCCTCAGGCTAAGAGGAGCCAAGTGTAACATGATTTCTGCAGTGGAAGTTGGGCTCATTCTATAGATGCTGCACATGAACATGAGAGCTTGGGCCTCTGCATGGTCGAATGATTCGAGGGCCGTCTTGCTTGGGTACATCTGCACGAGCAGGCTGTATATGATTTGCGATCTGACAGCCAATATATTAAGTGTGCGGAGCATGTCAGCTCGGGCACCCCACTGTGTGCTGGCTAGCTTTCTGATCAACCCTAACTACTCTTAGATCTTTCTTTTAAAATCCTGGGTGTGCTAGAGAATTGAAAGCTTTGTGTTTAGAGTAATGTCAAGATACTTTTGCGTAATTTCACGTTGGAGTCGCAGCTCCTCAAGTTGAAGCTCGAATGAGAAAACAAGAATGTCGATCCCTATGCTGAACAGGTCGTTTTGGCAAAGTTAATTCGTATCTGCCGTTTGGTACAATATGAGGAGATGGTATGGAGGTCGGCTCGCAGTGCTGCCTATGTTTAGTCAGCTTTCTTCCCGGTTGACCAGAAGACAATGTCATCCACATATAGAAATTTGCACTTAGCTATCGCTCTGTCCAGCTCAGCACGACAGAAGAGCACATTGCTAATGCCAAAGTCTTCTGATCAATACATCTCCTTCTCGAGCCTTTCACATTCCCTGTTGAAGGCTATAGACATGGATGTCTTCTTTTCGGACTTGCTTATTGAAGCGAAATATTTGTTTAGTAAGAAACCCGATTCCCTCTGGGTGTTAATAATGGGATGGTTGTACGCACCGAATCTTTTAGCATCAAGATTTCGAAGAAGACGCCAGGCTTTGGAAGTATCCCGAAGATCCAGCCCGGCACTGGCATCCCTCTAGTGGTCCGCCCGTACACGTTGGGCCACCTAGCTGGCCTTCCGACACAATGTGTTAAACTCCCTGCGGCATTCAGGAGTGCAATTTTTCTGCGCTCTACATCTCCCCCTTTCCTGGCCCTGACTATTCTAGTTAACTCTCAAGGCCAGGCCCTGACTATTCTGGTTAACTCTCAAGGCCAGGCCCTGACTATTCTAGTTAACTCTCAAGGCCAGGCCCTAACTATTATAGTTAACTCTCAAGGCCAGGCGGGTCTATGCCGTGTGCGGGATAGGTCCGCGGGATATTTCCTAGCCGCACCCAAAATCGCTTCAATGATTTTGCGACTTCAGCCCGGAACGCAGCCAATCATTATTAATGTAGTTCCATTTTCTAGAATTTTTAGGGGCTACACCCTTGGCCACTAAGAAAACAATAGCGATTTGTATAAGTCTATAATCGCTTCCAACGTCCTTAAGCAGTTTAATTGAGATTTTCGCGTCTAAGTTAGCATAGATAAGTGTTACTTAAGGTCTAGAGAGAGACCTGTTGCCTGCATGTAGGAGGGTTGGTGGGCTGCATCTATTTTGTTGGCAAAATAGATTAGTAGTGTTTAGAAGTTCGTTTACTTTTTTTGGCCCGAGGAGTCAGTTGAGTATTAGCCCCATACAGGAGACTTGACATTTAGATCGCCAGCTATTAAGGGATTTTGTGAAAATATTCTTATTGTCGATGTCTATAGCAGGTTTATTTTTTATGTGGGTTGTAGTAATTATTGACAGTTAATTTTCTTTCTGCTTTAAAAATATCGCGAAAGATGACGTCGGTACTGCCAGATAGATGGCCAGGATTTTGGGAAACTACTAATTCGTATTTGACATACGTATCTGCTCCGCTGCATTTTGTGCACTTGCAACCTATAGGCTGTGTAACCACTTATGTGGCAACTTCGCTTCCTGCCTTCCAAAGTCTCTTGCAAGATCGCTAGGTCTATTGCCCTTTCGCGGAGGTGTTTGTTAACTCTAATATCTTTCGTATCAAACCGCAGATATTGAGCCGAAGTATCTTAATCAAGTTGCTTTCTTGCCCCCTGATGGATTTGAATTGGTTTCGACAAACCGTTGAAATGGTTGATGGTTTAAAGAGCCATCGGCCTTCGTCGTTGTGGATGTTTTGGAGAGGGAAGAACGAATGTAGTGTAGCCTGGGAAGAGGGTTTTGTCCTGAGATAAGAAACCTTCGCTGACTTCTCGTGCTTCGACAGGTTCCTCCAAGTCGGAACCACGGGGCATGTAGTAGAGGATTTGGCGTAGACGGGCCTGGAAATTCTATATGTTACGTTTTGTTATATGCAGAGACTCTTTTAACAATACATCAATACAAAACGACCTCGTCATAGTTTATAATTAATTTAATTTCCATGAACACTATAAACACTATTTAGTTTCTATTCCTCCATTTTGAATCTTCCCTTTCAACACCATTTCACATTTACACTAACATGCGCACGCAACACTATTTCTTGATCTAGTCTATATCATTCTAAACTAGAGTTGGAAAATCTATATTTAGAAACCACAATGATTTTAGTTAAAATATAATTATACATCAATTTTTAAAATCTAGGGTCATTAGATAATTGGAAATAGACCATCTGTCCAGTTGTCAGCTGACTTAAATTTCTTGACCACTTATCATAAGATGTTTTTACACTCATCTGACGTTTTTCTTTCCTTCTCATAATGTTCTCTTGACATGTAGAAATCTTAATGTTACTCCTTTTGTTTGGTATCAGTGTTCGAGTCATCCGACCAAAAAACATCTGAGCTGGGCTTAGATTTGTGTCTTGCCTTGGAGCATTTCTAAAGTCCAGGAGAGCTTCATAAGCATCTTACTTTGATTCTATAGATTTCTTCATTATTTTCTACAAAATTTTAACTGCTGACTGAGCCTTTCCATTGGACTGATGGTGTCCTGGAAAGAATTTTAAATGAGTCACTCCCAATACCATTATAAATTTGTAAAAATATTCCTATGTAAACTGAGGTCCGCTATCAGACTTTGGGCAACCCATATCTCTACAAAAACAATTTCTGAACTCACTTTCAGGTCTAATGGTTATCGCTTCCATTTGTATCTACCAAAAGGGGTTATCATTGTTGTCAAATTAAATGACGCTGTGTCTAACCTGACATGCCAGAAAGCTTCCTGCACATCCAATTGGCTGAATATTTTTGCATCGTTACAATCTGTCAATATGTCATCTAAAGTAGCATGATTATAGAATTCAAAATTTTAACTGCTGACTGAGCCTTTCTATTGGATTGATGGTGTCCTGGAAAGGATTTTAAATGAGTCACTCCCCATACCATCATAAATTTGGAAAAATATTCCTATGTAAACTGAGGTCCGCTATCAGACTTTGGGCACCCCATATCTTGCAAATAAAACTTTCAGTTTCTTTTTAATTGTGTGTGTGTTGTTGTCAACTGCATGTTTTCTACCTCTATGAAATTTGAATAATAGTCCACTATAACTAGATATTGTTGGTCACACATTTGGAATAAATCAATTCCAATCTTGTCCCACGGATTAGAACCCATTTCGTGCTGTATTAATTCTTCTCTCTGATTTGCTGGTTTGTTTTTCTGACATATATAACATGAGTTGGCTATTTCCTTTATTCGAGCTGATAATCCAGGCCAGAAAACTGTTTCTTTTGCTCTTCTTTTCATTGAATCTACTCCCAGATGTGCTGTATGGAGTTTTTCTTCTATTTCCTTGCGAAGTGATATTGGTATGATTATTTGTTCATCTTTCAACAAGAGTCCATCTTCGTATGTTAACATGTCTCTTAGTGAAAAATATTGTTTGAGTTCAGGTAAACTATTATGTTTCTCTGGCCATCCATTCAGGATATACTGAATAAGTCTTTGAGTTCAGGTAGACTATTATGTTTGTCTGGCCATCCATTTAGGATATACTGAATAAGTGTTTGAGTTAAGGTAGACTATTATGTTTGTCTGGCCATCCATTTAGGATATACTGAATAAGTGTTTGAGTTCAGGTAGACTCTTATGTTTTGTCTGGTCATCCATTTAGGATATACTGAATAAGTGTTTGAGTTCAGGTAGACTCTTATGTTTTGTCTGGTCATCCATTTAGGATATACTGAATAAGTGTTTGAGTTCAGGTAGACTATTATGTTTTGTCTGGCCATCCATTTAGGATATACTGAATAAGTGTTTGCATCGTTCTATCTTTCTCTGTCTCGATTCTGACTTTCTCCAGCCCTGCATCTGGTATTGCCATTCCGACTGTATCGACACAAACATCAGGGATATCACTCTTTTCCTCTGATGGGTCTCTACTCAAAGTATCAGTTACGAACAAATTTTCGTCTTTGACTCATTGAAACTGGATATCGTAACGATAAAGACGCATCATTAGACTTTGTGGCCTTCTCGGGGCAGAACTGAGTGTTTTTTAAAGGATGTTTTTCAGTGGTTTATGGTCATTCTAAACCATAAATGTCCTGCCATACTTTTATTGGTCAAAACATTCCAAATATACTACCACTTCCAAATCTTCTTTTTTAAATTTGTGCCCATCTTTTCTAAGTATCAGTTAATGATCTAGAAGCATATGTTATTGGACTTCCATCTTGTAATAACGCTTCTCCCAACTAATTTTGGATACTATCTGCATTTAATGTAGGCTCTTTGTTAGGGTCAAAATATATCAGTGTGCCATGAGCCGATATTTTCTGTTTTATCTTTCTCAAAGCTTGTGTGCACCGATCAGACTAAACAAATGTTGTGTCCTTTTTCGTCAACTCTGTTATGGACTGGAAATCTGTCAACAAGTCTGGAACAAATCTTGCAAGATATTGAACCATGCCACGATATCTCCGAACCGATGAGATTTTGTGGAGCATTTAAACTCAAAATCGCAGATACTTTGTTCGGGTGTGGTTTTATTCTTGCTTCTGTAATAATATGACCCAGACATTTAATTTTAGCTGTTCTAAAAACAGATTTTTTGTGGTTCATTATTCTATTCTTGACATCTCTTCATCAGCTCTCTTAGGTTAATATCATGATGTCTGAGTGCCTCTTCTTTCGTTCTTCCTCTTCCTACCACTATAATATCATCAACGTAATTGAAACAGCCTGTCAGTCCTTCTAGTGCTAGATTTAATCTTCTCTAAAAAAATAAATTCTGAACTCACTTTCAGGCCAAAGGGTAATCGCTTTCATTTATATCAACCAAAAGGGATTAATTATCAATGTTGTCAAATTAGATGACGCTGTGTCTAACCAGACATACCAGAAAGCTTCTTGCACATCCAATTGGCTGAATATTTCGGCATCGTTCAAA
The DNA here is from genome assembly GCA_036873155.1 of Biomphalaria sudanica. Lineage (NCBI taxonomy): Eukaryota > Metazoa > Mollusca > Gastropoda > Planorbidae > Biomphalaria > Biomphalaria sudanica. Next base: position 110,523 of record JAZGLO010001623.1, read on the forward strand.
TCTGCCAATATGTCATCTAAAGTAGCATGATTATAGAATTCCCTTAGTAATACTTTATTCAGAAATTGTGGATCTATGCAAATCCTAATTTTTCTATTAATTTTTTCTACTATCGCCATCTGACTTACCCACTCTGTAGGCTCTATCACTGGTTCTATGATTCCTCTCTGCACTAGGGTCTTTAACTCCTCTTTAACTCTTTCTTGTAAAGCTATCGGTATCTTTCTACACGGCAGAACCCTGGGCTTAATGCTGCTATCAATCTTTAAAGACACTTTTCCTATTATATTGAATACATTCTTATTCTCTACATTGTTTATTTTATTATTATTTTAGTTTGCATGCAACGTAAAGCAATGTATTTGAAAAGCTTCTAATGATGTATAAATTTTCCTAATTTCAAACTGCAATCATGTTACAGAGTGATAACATTTATTCATTTTTCGACCACAGTTTTTCTGACACTTTGTGTAGCCCAAATCTAAATACATAACAAGATTACAAAGAGAGTTTGTATTCTCATACAAACTCAGAGGCGGCCCCTATCAAAGTCACCAATGGACCAGGATTTATTTCAGCCATAGTTTGTTTTGATCGTTTAAATTAACAAAATAGTAAACAAATTATTTGGCGTTTTTTTCTCACATAAAGCAAATAGGACAACACCTCATCTTTGATAAGACTCTTCTAACTCTTCTGGAATAAGTAGAGTTGAAATCCAACTGATCACCTAAAAACAGAATGGAAACTTCCCAGACAGTAGCTCATCCCTTTCACATCAACTTTCTACAAAATATGTTCCAATAAAAACTAGTTAGTTCTTTTTGTTAAACAAATATAGTGAGCTGATTAACTACTATTATTAATGTACTCAAATGTAAAATGAGTGTCAATTCTATTATAAAATCCCACTGCTTATGACATTTATTTCAATGTTATTAAAATCTTTCAATGAAATTTAAATAAATATAGAAACAGACTTAACATCAACTGAACATGTTTCTTTGTTATAATTAAAGACAGAAATGTTATAACGTTGTGCTCTGTCATTTAAACCTAAACTACCATCTACTCGTTTCTAGGCATGTTTGGGCAGATATGTCAAGATTCTAAAATAATTTTCTTTTCCTATGTGTCTGCTTTTTTTTCAATTTGGTTGTCATCCCCAAAATGGTTTCACTTGGTGTGACCGCACCCCTTGCACTGCTACTGCTCCCAGATACGTACATCTCTACAACAAATTCAATTAATATACTGAAGTAGACGCTAGGAAAAAAAAATAATTGCCCGCACAAGTAACAGCTTTCCCATGCGAACAGCATAGTACACTTTTACACACAAGAAGGCCTAATAATCATGATCATAATCTATCTTTCTACTTTATAGGTCTAGACTAGATCTAGAATAGAGAATATATCTAGAGCACGACTAGATCTAGATTTCTAGACTAGTTCTAGAGCTATACTAGATCTAGATTTCTATACTTGTTCTAGGTGTAGTCTAGATATCTAGGTCTAGACCTAGAATGTAGCATCATAATAAGCATCTTAGACAAACATAATGTCCTTACTCCATACCAACATGGCTTTAGGAAATATAGATCATGTAAAACACAACTAATAGTACTAATTAATCATTTTTCAAAAGGTTTATTTGTAATGAACAAAAAGATGCTCTTACTAGATTTTTTTCTAAGGCTTTTGACAAATTTTACCATTATAGTTTGCTAAAATATTAAAATATTTAGGTATTGATAATCGATTGCATCAGTGGATTAAAGATTTTCTGATAGGGAGAGAACAAAATGTAATAATAAATGGCTCTAAATCAACACCGATAACAGTAAACTCAGGCGTACCACAAGGAACAGTCTTAGGTCCACTTCTATTTTTAAGTTACATAAATGATTTACGAAATTGCATTAGTTCAGGAACAAAAGTCAGATTATTTGCAGACGATTGCATAATATATAGAACAATAAAAACAACACAAGACACAGATATTTTACAAAGAGAATTAGATGAATTACAGAAATGGGAATCAAATTGGAGCGTGTAATTCCACCCAGAAAAATGTCAGTTATTAAGACTAACAAAAAACTAAAACAAATTAATTTTGCTTATCTTATTCATGGCAAACCACATTGATAAAAGTATTAAACAATCAAACAAAGCATTAGGGTTTATTAGAAGAAATTTCTATAAATCAAATAAGAACATACAACTAAAATATTTTTTAACCTTGGTTAGGCCAATAATAGAATATGCATCCTCTGTTTTGGACCCCTTAACTCAAGAAAACATTAAGAAACTGGAACAGACACAAAATAGAGCTGTGAGATTCATAACTAACGAATATTCACATTTGAGTAGAGTAACACCTTTATTAAAATCACTAAATTTAGAAAGCCTTCAGGATAGAAGACTCAAAAGTAAAGTAGCAAATATACATGAAACACTAAACCATAATCTTTAAATACAAAATCAAAAATAAATAAAATACTCAGAATAACACAAAGATGAAGGCACACTTCTTGTTCCGTATGCTAGGACATATGCTAGGACAAATTTGTACAAAAGCTCCTTCTTCCCTAGCGGTATTAGAGCATGGAATGGGTTGCCTGAGCTAGCCCGGAAAAGCAGTGACTTGGCAGAATTTAATTCATTAGTTAATATGCATGACTAAATGCATTACGCGTAAGACGTAATCATCTTTTTTTAACGTCTTTAACATATAAGATAAGATAAGAAGCTAGACTAGGTATAAACCTAGAATCAAGAAACATAGACTAGGTCTAAAATTTAGAATCTAGACTAGGTCTAGATCAACATCTAAATCTATATCTAGAATCCAGACTATATCTAGAATCTAGACTAGAAACTAGACTAGACCTAGAATATAGATATATAATCTAGATATTGATTAGGATTCATATGACTTAACTCGTTTAATCTTAAAATTACTTGACCGATAGGCCAATCTGAATCCCTAAGCTGTAAGAAGATAAACTATTTGCTGAATAATTTATAGATATAACTTTTGTTCATTTTGCATACTACGTTTAAATCTACATCTACACATTAGTTGGACTAATACGTTTCTTTGGTTTAAATCTAGAGCTATAAATTCCTATAAAAACCAAATAGTGTAAGTGCAGATTTCACGCGTGACAAACTTGTGACAGCATGAACTTGTATTGTAATGGAGAATGTTCACACTTGTCCATCATATCAGGAATCAGACGTCTGCTCAGTATTTTGATACATGTAGATCTGGTATACATTTTTATCTGCAACACCCACACGATCAGCATTTCTCCACTTTAAACTGCTGACAACGTAATACCAAATAAATACTTCCTAATCTTACTTACACTACTTACTTATTTATATAAACAACATATTTTCTTGAAAATTCATGAATGTTTTGACCTTTGTAAAATATTATAAATGCTACTAATATTCACTTTAAATAATATCAAACCAAAATATACCACTTTCATTTCTAAAAAAAAAAAAACTACTGTTAAGGAAAATGACTTCAGTTTTGCAGAGAGCAGCTCTTGGTTTTCAGTTTGGACTTGTTCTTGTCAATATAAGTCCAATTCAGAGGTAAACTCATTCTTCCATATTTTCTTTCAGCATTTCATTTCTTCTTTGTGATTTTAAACGAAATGCACTGTGATCATATATATGTTGATTGAAAATGAAATCTATTTAGATTCACTTTTATAAGTTGTTTTATGATGCTTCCAGGGTTAAGATTCATAATTGAGTTTTTAAGTTTTCAAACTTCATACATCAATGGCAATCTAGCTAATATCTCTAGCAGAAACCTAGGACCAAAGTATATCACATATCACAATAAAAGTTGAAGCTGTTAAAATTAAAGTTTTTGAATGTTACAACACAAGAATACTACAATACTTATTGTAATCATTGATATTGTAGTGTAATGTAATTCTCTTTCTTTTTTTTTCGCTTGTTTAGTACACAATTAAAACTTATGCTGCATAGTCCCGGTCACTTTGAACTGGACGTTGACCAGCAAGTGCCACCAAACTTCCCCTCGTTGGAGGAGGAGATTACGTGGGAAGAAGTGCAGAAGACTGTTGCGACCTACCATCACTTTTTTGATGGAATATGGAATGATAGTTCCAAAGTTTCATTCCAAGGTAATACATTACTATTTTTCTTCAATAAATCATTCAAGTTTTTTGTGTTTATATATAATAGTGTAATAACTGAAGGGAGGCAACTCAACAAGATATAGATGTTTATGTACATTACATGCATGTAGAACAACATCTTCATGAGCTTTAGACTTGGGCGGAAATCAGTTCTCTCCTTCTCTAATCTCCACATCCTTCCTAGTCAAGTCACTAATAGTGTGCACCTTAAGCACTATCTTGAATGGCGGTGTGCATGGCAGGGTTATAACAATATAATAAATAATAAATATATAGAAATAAGACATTTTGTGGTTGTATTTTTACTCTCGTGTCACTCCGTACACTTAGCTCTGGGTGTACTCAATCAATTAGACTATCCTTTAACTTTCAAACATTTTTTTTTTACTTATTGGAGTTTGTATCGAAACGCTGTTTCATTTATAAGCTTGCTAATAATGGAAGTTGAATTATAGTTTATGCCTTGACTGTCTATTTTTTATAGGTCCTGTTGGATTTAAAAATCTGAACTGTGCTTGTAAAGATCTATACTGTGCCTGTTGTTATCAACTGTCATTTGAGAAGCTTCGTATTAGTGTATCAGGTAACACATTTTTATATATTCATTAATAACATTGAAATAATCTTTACACGATTTCTACTATTAAATTTCTTCTTCATGGATGGAAACGTAACAAAAAAGTTAGACTAAAGTTTGACTAAAGTAAGACTAAAGTTAGACTAAAGTTATATTAAACCTGGTTGGAAATAAAAACTGAGTTATTTATTTTACTCTAAAAGTGTAAACTTATGTATTGCAATCTGGAAAGTTAAGTTAATAGAGCGCCAATGACGTGAAATTCTCATACACATCATTGCAAATTATTTCATTTGAAAATTATAATTTTAATGTTTATATTACGATATTTTAAAAAACAAAAACGTTTGCAGTATTGTTTCTAGAAATGTTTAGTTTCTTGTTTTCAATATTTATTAAGAAATTATTTTATTTTTACACTTCTAAAAAATATATTTTATACTTATACCTCTTAAAATGTTTCATGCTCATACTTCTTTAAAAATATTTCATATTTATACTCATTATAAAAGATATTTCATACTTACAATTCATAAAAAATATTTCATACTTATACATCTTAATAAATATTTCATACTTATACTTCTTAATAAATATTTCATACTTATACTTCTTAATAAATATTTCATACTTATACTTCTTAAAAAAATATTTCATACTTATACTTCTTAAAAAGATATTTCATACTTATACTTCTTAAAAAATATTTCATACTTATACTTCTTAAAAAATATTTCATACTTATACTTCTTAAAAAATATTTCATACTTATACTTCTTAATAAATATTTTAAAACGATAGTTAACAATTCTTAGATTTACCTTACAGGACTAAAACATTTTCACAAGCTGCAGAAGATTGTGTATATGCCGTATTTAATCATTCTTAGTATAAAATTGACCACGGCAACCAATATCCTAGTCTACAATGCCTATGTTGTGAGCACTCTTCTTTACTGTAATAGTGAGAGCTGGGCAACGTAAATGTAACAAGAGCATAGATTAAATAGATTCCATTTACACTGCCTGCGACGCATAATGTGCATCTCTTGGAGGGATCATGTCTCCAACCAACCAGGACGTTTTGAAACTAGTTAACATTTATGCTGTTCTGGCACAGAGAAAACAACGCTGGCTCGCACATGTCACCCTCATGTCAGAAGGAAGAATCCTACATGCTGAGCTTTCAGAGAGAATCAGACCCAAAACTAACCTACAGAGATCCCTGCAAACGAGACATGAAAACCACAGGCATCAACGAAAGTATGTGGGAGTTGCGTGCTGGTACGAACCTCGCCGAAAGCAAAAGAAACGAAGCTACATCATTCACAAAAAGACAAAGAAAGCTGCACTGTCAGATAGCCCTAGAAAAGATACGTATACATGCACAAACTGTTTCAAAATTGGCTAGATAAGTCACTCCAGATTCTATCTGTCTCAAGACGAAACCAAAGCCAGCGACTAATCTGGGCGTATCTATTGTTATCCGAGACAGAAGGAGTGGAGTTGACTATAGTGGAAGAGGAATACTTCAAAAAAATAATTAGTCAAAAAATGATTGTAAGATTAATGTTAACACAGAATTTTTTTACTTTTTTTTAAATCTTTGTTTTAGTACTTTATTTTCAAGCTACAATGACTAATAAGATATAATTTATATCGTTAAAATTTATTCAAGCATAAACTGCATTTTCTTGAACTTTTCTTTTAATTTGCGATTTTTTTTTATTTTTTTTTTTGAGGATTTGAATAAGAGATTAAGCCATAAGACTTCAGTTAGGCCAGGAGAGGCTCGGAATTTGAGCGGCCCGGGTTTGAAGTCTGGTGAAGACTGGGATTTTCAACTTCGGAATCTTTGGGCGTCTCTGAGTCCACGCAGCTCTAATGGGTACCTGACATTAGTTGGGAAAAAGTAAAGGTGGTTGGTCTTGTGCTGGCTACATGACAACCTTGTTAAGCGTAGGTCACAAAAACAGATGAACTTTACATCATCTGCCCTATAGACCACAAGGTCTGAAAGGGTAACTAGTTAGGCCAGGTTCACATCTAATTTTCCATTCACTTACACCTATTTTTTGATCTGCTAGACCGTTGAGGCACTTCACAAGATCTTTCAACCTTCTTTGTCCATTCTTATCTCTCATTTGTCTTTGATATAATTTCATTCGGATGTTCTTTCTGAAAATATTGAAGCCTGCCTGAGTGGACCACTTCGGGGGCTTATTTCGAGTTTGTGTTTCCACACAAACTGTCTTTGTAACCTTGTTTTTTTTTTGTGTTAATAGATCTCCATGTCCAGTCTAAATATAAATAGTATTATATATATATAGGCTTAGTCTTATATTATGTTTTTTTATTTCGAATAAAATACGTTTATTCATTAAAAGCTTTATTTTTTTATTTATTACAACTAATACATTTTAATTAAAAATAAGGACTTTTATATGTAAGCTTTTTATTATTGATTTCTTGTCTATGGCATTGAACTTCTTGGAGAGATAAACTCTTCTTGTTTCTACTTCTCTTATCGATACTATGAGACCAATCCTTTATTTGCATCTACAGTCACCGATAACAGAGGCGTAGCTAGGAATTAATTATCATTTGGGGACTTGAACTCTTTTGGAGTCCCTGCATTTTACGTAATATTTAATATTTAATGTAAAAAAAAAACACTTCTTTGAAGGCCCCGGTCAAGTGGGAGCCCCTGGGTATTTTCAATTTTGTCTAACTTCCCCCCCCCCACCTTAGCTACGCCTCTGATCGATAATGACTTTGTAATCACCGGATACTTCAACGTTTTAGTTTTTTTTCTTATAATTCAGGTGTGCTGCCTATTTGCGATCCAGTATCCCATTTATTTGCTGATTTCATTATATAACCAGATATAGTTAACAATGTATGTCGTCAAGCATGATTCCTCGAAATTTTTGTTTCATAAATTATTTAAAACAAACTTAAATTTTTAAAATGTTTATGTCCTCTTTCATCTAGCTTGTTTCAACATTTCTTACATTCCTGATGAATTTGCGATAAAATTGGCAATAACTTTAAACAGGAATCTCCTCATCAGTAAAAAAATATCAGGTAAGTTTTTTAAAAATTTTTTTCGTAGTCAAAATTATATGAAAAATCTACTAACGCAACATTACTGTTTGTAATCCCTCTTCTAACAAATAAATAAAAAAAAAATTTCTTCTCATTTACGAAAATTAATTGTTCCGGATTATTTATGAAAAACATTTTCACTCTATTTAAAATCGCACTTATTTCTTACACTACATTAAATTTTATAGTAAAAACATTAGAAAATCTAACTATCGTTAATATAATGTTCCGATTTTTTAGGAAAAAAAGGTTCCTAAAACAACTTCCTTACTCCAAAGTATGATATGAAAATCTCTCCACAAGGCTGTGGTGCATCAAATTTTCATACTAGACCATTCCGAAAATTCAATTAAATAACGGTATTAGATTTATTTGGATTTCTTGGACTTCTTAATGTGTATATATTAACATCGGAACAATTTATTATAGATACTTAAAACTAATGCGATGTTTAGAAAGAAAAATTAAATGTTAATACGATTTTAAATAGCTTTTATTCTTTTTTTTTACATTAACATGGCGGACAGACAGACAGACTGACAGACAAAAGCATATACATCTTTAGAAGAAATGCTATTTGAACTTGGTGTACCAATAATGTCTATGAACCATCGTCACCTTGCTCGTATTGATCAAGACATTTATAGTTTAACTAGACCGTATTATGGAGTGGAAAATTTCCTTTGACGTCATATGGAATTAACTCTTTAAATTAAATGCTAAAAGTAACTCAGTGCACCAATGTCTATGAACACTCGACAACTGGCTCGTATTGATAAAGACATTTTTAGTCTAACTAGCTATGTGACGTAGTGGATGTTTTTCTTTGATGTCAAATGGAATAAAATCTTCTAAAAAAATGCTAAAATAACTTGTTTAACCCTTGAAGTGTTGAGCTGTTTTACAATAAGTGCATAGAAAATGGAATTATAAATATGATAATTAGAGGCTAAACTACCACACGCATTTTAAAGGGTTAATTAATGTTTACTAAACCTCGTTACGTTCACGTATTAAAGAAAAACAAAATAGCTAGATTTTTACATTAGATCTAGATTTATTTTCTAGATCTAGATTTTTTACACTATATCTAGATTTTTTACACTAGATTAAGATTTTTCAAACTAGATCTAGATTTATATTCTAATTAAAAATCATTGTAGATTCTAGATCTAGAATTTCTAGTTCTAGAATGATATAGAGTTTTAATTTTTAGACGTAAAGTGTAGATTTTGATTTCCAAATGTCTAGATCAATATTGCAAAGTTATAAAATACTAAAACTAATCTTTTATGGCTGCCTGGTCGTGCGGTTTGCGCGCTGGACTGTCGTTCGGATTTATTGACAGTCGAGGGTTCAAATCCTGCCCGCTCCCATCCCCCGTCGTCCTGCGGGAGGTTTGGACTAGGAAGTAAACTATCTTCAACTCTTAAGGAACATCCGAAACATGTAAAAAAATTTTATTTTAAAATTTAGTCCATTGATAAATTATTTAGTGATATAGATCTTAAGAGTGCTAAATAAGAAGTTAGGCTTACGTAAATTTACATCCTCACTCTAGTACCATTTCAATGAATATGCGGCAATAGCTCTGTTGGTAACTGTGTTGGGACATCGGGCAGACGTTGTTGTACAAGCAGGATACCTTGTTCTTTTTGTTTTTTTATGCCAAAAAATTATCTAAAATCGCTCGTCTGAACCATGGTAATTATCAATTAGTTGTCATGTCGTAATATATACTATATCACTTTATCAATAATTGGCTATTAGTTTGTTATTATGTTTACAGCAATTCCTGAACGTAAGCGCGCTGGACTGATGATCCCGACGGTCCCAGGTTCATTATCTGCTCGCTGCCATATCCTTCGTCCAGCGGGAGGTTAGGACAAGAAAGTAAAGTATCTTAAGCAATCAAAAAACCTGTAAAACATTTTACAGAAAAAAAACACATTTTTACAACGCCTAATGAATATTTGAAACCTTATTACTTGTGACAATTAAATCAAAATCACGTCTTAAATATTCCTTACGAATAGGCTGGCCCAACAGGGATCCGACAGGGGCGCCTTTCTTTGTAATTTTGTATTGGATCAAAGACTTTGTTAATTTCTTTTCTTAAAATTTACAAAATATATGCTCATTATAAAGAAACTTGTTTAATAGAGAAGTGTGGTCGAGAAGCTAAGTGCGCTTGAACTTGGCTTGGCTACCTAGAAGGGGGCTCGAGTTTCAACACCTGACTCGAAAGCCTAAAGGCAGCACGGAAAACCAACTCCTAGATACCTCCCATCCACTGGTCCACAAATGAGATTGGACCAAAGCGCTCTAAGCTTGCTATAAGCATGAAAGTAGCGCTATATAAAAGCTATAAATATATATATAATATGTTTGTATTTCTGTCACTTTTTCAGTTAAAATTCCTGAAATAGTCTGTGTAGACGTACCATTCATCAGCAGATTCGCCAAACTGTGCCTTACCTTTAGCGACATGCATTACACTCACACTTCACTCAAGGGATGTGCTGGGCTGGAGGCTAAAATGTTGTTTGTAACCCTTAAAAAATTTAACCTTGGCTGCTTTGAGTTGCCATAAATTGAAACACCTTTAGTTTAATATTTTCTCTACTTATCATTCAGTAAACTTAATCGACATTTTATATTCCTCTTGTTGGCTAACATCATCTACTGCTATTTTTTAATAAGTTATGCTAGATAGAAATGTATATTATTTTTATTGATAAACATGTATCATTATATCATTCTATCATGGTTAGTTGGAATTTAAAAGTTTCTTTTAATAAGGGAATGAGTGAGCAGGCAACATTGAAAATATCATGAAATAGTTAGAAAAGACTGTATAAGAACATATGCAGATGTGAATTATTTCATTGTTATAAATTTATTTTATTCAATTAGAAAATATTTTAATGTTGATAGTTCTAATGTCATATTGTAAGTGGTATCCTCACGATTAAGAAAATGTATTATAATTATTTGATTATTAAACCGAAAATGTCATTTATGTTGGACTTCAGAATTATTTATAAAATGGTTTAGTACATACAATATTAATTAGTAATAAAAAATGTTATCATAATTTACCAACCAAACACTTAATGACATGTCATCCTACAATCATATCAAGCCTGTAATAAGAATAAAAATAAAGTTTTATATTAAATATGAAGGAATCAACCTTACAAGGGTAAATAAGAAAAATAGATTGATGTTTATTACAATACAAATCACCGTGAAGCATTTGATACTGTCACACACATTGGGAAAAGGCCTCCATTGTCATGTCAATCTGGAAGTTGCGTTCAATTTGAAAAAAATATATATTATTTAAAATTTAGTTTTGGTGACGTCAAGCCAAGGGGTTTCTAACGCCACCATAGACCAACGTGAGTTACAGATCTGAAACAGAACACAGAGAGCATACAATATAGACAAAATAATCCCTTTTGTTAACAAGATGTAAATGTTTAATGTATATAAAAATCAAAAGGGGGAAGAATTTAAAAGATAAGAATTATAATTAACTAGTCGACCGGCGGCGTACCATACAACGCTATTTTGCAGGAACGGCCATAGGTCACAGCAACCTATCCGACCGCAGTGGGCACCACACTTTCATAGGACCCGCGCTAATTCTAGGTGCAAATTATTAAATTAAACCATTTTATAACTTATAACAGATTTCTCGCGGTCGCCTGATTTTCCAGGAGCTCCTGGAAATCTCCTGAAATAGAAAAAATATATGAAAAAGTTATGGAAATCTGAAATTATTAAAAATCTTTTGAAAACTCAAACAAATCTCATGAAATAGATAGACAAAAATTGTCATTTTGGGGATTCTTTCACTATGGAAAACGCCTATCCTACCGGCGATAAATATAAACGGCATTATGCATTAGCCGTAATTGTGTAACCTGGTGAAAGAAGCTTCTCGCGCCTCAAACTACTTTAGTTCAACAATTCTCGTAGATAGATTGAAACATTTATTAATTGTTGCTATTGAGCGTTATTTATGTAGGAAACAGAATTATTTTGATATACTCTATGACTTTGCTACACGCAAGGTTCGTAAAGTAATTCTGTACGTAGTTAAGAATGGATAAATTGCATAGACTATAGACGAACTTACTTTTTAATACAAACTCTTTTAAATTTCACATATTGTCCGCTTCCCTACCCAAACTTGTTCCCGCGAAATCCGTTTCGCATAGGGCCCCACAACGATTAAGTACGGCCCTGCTATTTACACATATATATATATATATATATATATATATATATATATATATATATATATATATATATATATATATATATATATATATATATATATATATATATATATATATATATATATATATATACGTAGTAGATTACTTAATCTCTTTCTATGACTTCTAAGTCACAATGGTTAAGTCCAACGCTGCCGTTTTGTGTTTGTAAAATGTTTGTTTGTAAAATGTTTTACAGTGTTAAAGATAGTTTACTTTCTTGTCCAAACCTTTTATAGAACAGAGGGGGATGGGAGCGGGCAGGGTTTGATAAATTTAAACGACAGACCAGCGCTCAGGCAGCCATCCGTAGTGTGAACACTACTCTTGTGTTTTCTCGTGAACTATCCGCAGAAATAAGAGAGTGATCTTTTTTTTTACTTCTTGTGTAAACTTTTGAGGTAAGAAGAGAATTATAATATAGATATCATAAAGTAACATATATATATATATATATTATATAACTAAAGATAAATCTTCCTATTGACTGTTGACGGTATAAATGTGTGAATGCCCTATTGTTCGCATGACTTAGCTCTTAGGTTTCTGGGTTCGATCGATGTCTTAGAAGGTGGGGCAAAATCAACGATGATTAGAAAGGCTGCGGGGGCTGAGTGTGGACTTCAGACGTACTCAGCGTACGCCGACGGCAATGTTTCTTCCTCCAGCAACGTAGTTAAGGTTGGGTTCAACAGATACATCAGAAACCCAAAACCTGGAAGTCGTATTGAGCCAGGAGGGCAAACAGAACGTGTAGGAATTCTGCCACGTTACAGGAAATGTAGGGATTCTGCCACGTTATAGTAAATGTAGGGATTCTGCCACGTTACAGGAAATGTAGGGATTCTGCCACGTTACAGGACATGTAGGGATTCTGCGACGTTACAAGAAATGTAGGGATTCTGAGACGTTAAGGAAATGTAGGGATTCTGCCACGTTATAGGAAATGTAGGGATTCTGCCACGTTACAGGAAATGTAGGGATTCTGCCACGTTACAGGAAATGTAGGGATTCTGCCACGTTACAAGAAATGTAGGGATTCTGCCTGTTACAGGAAATGTAGGGATGCTGCGACAGTCAGGTCTTCCACGTAGCAAGAACTAGTCTGTGTCTCTAGTCGCAATCAGGCTGAAATAAAACATGAACTAAATATATTCAATATATAAAAGGGCATAGTGTTCTCCTCGGGTATAAACCGTCAATTAGAGAATCTCTGAGATCAATTAACATTTACAATTAATGCAAGTCAATGAGATCAGATCAATACAAGAGAAATGATAAGAATACAAATTGTGTGTGTGTGTGTGGGAGGGTTTAAACATAAAAAAGAAACACGTATAGTAGTCAGCGATCATGACGTCGGTCACGGACAATGGAAAGTAGAGCGTGCCCGTTCAGGGGACACAACTCCTGACAAGCACAATGAACAAGGGGAGGTAATTTATAAAACTTTCCTAAGCGCAGTCTCAATGGGTTAGAAAGATTGTTACAACGATCAGCGAGATCAAAGAAATAAAAGAATATGTACACACACACACACACATATACAAGAATGCGACAATCAATTAACGCAATGTAGAGATATGACATATTTATTTCTGCTTCTAACCATTTAAAAGTAATATTAACATATTGTAGACATAAGTTAAAGCAATAAATAAATATGTACACCGAAGTATCTGTGTTTGTAACTGACGACAGTGCGAAGTACACATAATGCACGTATTGAGTATAAGTGAAACAAGAAAAGACCACGCTACAAGAGTCCAGCGATGAACATAATCTGACCACAAGGTCCAAGTGAAAAGAACACGAGTAAGGGAGCACAATGAATGGAAGCTGTAAATGAACTCCCGTTAACGTTCTAAATATAGTGTGGCGAAGGCTCGCGCTTGGAGAAGCTTGAGCCGTATGTGTCGCTTGACCGGAAATTGGGATAGGGAGGGACAGCATGTGATAGATCATGTTACATCCTGTCAAGATTAGCTATTTCCACTTATTTTTCAATGAGGCATTAAGAACACCTAGGTAGAGGTCAAGCGTGACGTGCGCTCAGGGTCTAGACAAAGGGTAGGGGACAGTCTGACTGTCTCGACAGATGAAAGGAGTCCAGAATGTCTCGCGCTAGGGATAAAGCCAACAAGGTTGACAGACTTGACGCTAGAATCGAATAATGGAGGCTTGCCCAGATGGACAGACTGGTAAATCGCAAATGTGGTTTGACATTTGTGCTATAATAAGGAGAGAGATGAGGAAAATATTCGCTTAATGTGGCAAAAAGAAAATCAATAATATCTTCGTAATTTGATGAAGTAGATTGTATTTACTCAGCGGACGGAGCGTCACAGATACACAGCGGACAGTCTAATTCTTAGGTTTATTGTGTCCAGCTACTCATATATGTTTCTCCATGTTCTAATGCCAGATTCTCTTTGTCTTGTTCCATAGCTTAAGTCTATATTTCCATCTTGTCGCTTTGAGTATAAACTCTAAAACAGACATATTTTTTGTCGCGTGTTGAATAGTAAGCATAATAAACACGTCTGCAGAGGCGGAATAATAATCTTACACAGTATAGATTTTTTTAAAGTACATTATATTTGAAGATATATTTACTTTGGTATAGCTCCTCTTATGATACATGTTTAGTCAAATTTCAATCATACTGCCACTCTCACTGATAGACCCTCACCTGCGTCGATAAACCTCCAACGCCCATGTCGTGAGGTAGATTTTGTCCGGCACGGACTAATCTGAGAAGGGGGCAGTGTTATAACTGAAAGGGTTAATGTGTGTGTTTAACCTACTGACACACGAGACTAAGGTGAATCACACAGGGCTGTGATGAGTGTCAGTATAAGTGCAGGTTTCACTCGTGATAAACTTGTGACTGCATTGAGAATAATTCGAAAGGAATGTTCTCAAATATCATCACATCAGGAATGTCTGCTCAGCATTTCGATGTATGTCGATCTAGTATACCTTTGTAATTGCACATATGACTTACCTATAACCCAACAGCTAATGGTTGACACCATCCCATGCTTACAACTTAATATTAAATACTTCCTAATCTTACTTACACTACTTATATGGTATATGGAAATTTAGGCACCTGAAAATGTAGGCACCCGGGTAATTAGGCACCGGATAATTAGTCTTTTTTGACAAGGCGGAAAATTAGGCACTCTTTAATTAGCGATTTAATTTTGAAAATAATTATTAAATGTTAAGTATATTTTATCCTTTGTCTATGGGCTATCGGTGACGTTATAATAAATAGCAACTATAACGATTCTAACTAAAGAAAAGCAAACAAAATGGGAAAAAATGACAATCATGACAAAGTATGGAAACAAATGACTCCTGAGTCATTATATAATATAGACATCACAGGATTCAGGGGTAGGGTGGTAGAGATGATTATCCGCTCATTGTTCCCTCCATCACCAACCCCTAAGGTTGACTGGTGAGTTTTTTAAATTAATGAATATGCAATTGGTGTAAATATTTAGTTACTAATGTAAATACTTTAGATTAAAAAGTATTATAAAATAGTTGTATTATGTTGGGGAGTTTTGGCAATAAATATAATCGCAATCGCTCTCTGCTTGTACTTTTAAAATGGGATGTGCGTCACACTATAAGGAGAAGATTTCTCGCAGGTAGATGTACACTTGGTCGTAAAAGTTACGTAACGAATCTTAAGCCTACACGCGAGGTTCAAGGGTATAGAAATAAGATTAGCTTAGTAAAAAAGGTGTTTAAATGGAATTCTGGGGATTATATTTTATAGGCCTTTAAAAAACTTTGGTAGACACATTTCTGTTAAAACCATCCTAATATTAATATAATAAGTTATAATATGAAAGTTAGGGAAACCAGTGTTGTTGGTTTTTTGTTTTCAAAAATAATTAGAACTTTTTTTTTTATTGTGAAAAGCAAACAATTGTTACTGAAAACAAAGGAAATGGGGGACTCATACCTTCGCGAAAATCATATTTGATTTATATTTGGGAAGGCGAGGTTGAATTGAATATCAACATTTTCACCGCCCCAACCCTTTCTTCTCGAAAAGTGTGACCTCCTTCAAAAAGAAGCAAATGAAGTTTAAAGGGGAGAGGGCGATTGTATTTGTCTTATGGGCTAATATTTATCTTACCTATAGCACATTGTCTCTATTTAAAATATTATTATTATTATAGCTTTTATATAGATCTACTTTCATGCTTATAGCATGCTCATAGCGCTTTGGTCCAATCTCATTTGTGGACCGGTGGGGGGGGGGGGAGGGGGTATCTAGGAGTTGGTTGTCCGTGCTGCCTTTAGGCGCTCAGTAAACGCAACTCTGCCCGATCCGGGCGTAAAACCTAAATATTGTAATAAAGTAACATAATAATTTATTTTTATATAAAACTTATTGAGTTTTATTCCTTTACATAAAAATTCCCTTTTCTTTTTTGGAAGATTTATTAATTCAGCCAACCCATTTTCCCGTTCTAACGGCACTAGGGAATAGAATGAGCACATTAATGAATTAACAAAAAAATGTGTCTATTTTTTTTCTACCTTTTAGTTTATTCTATTAGGTTTAGTGTTTGTATATGTAGTATTTATTAGCTATAGCTGTTTAAATTTTTTATGCTTGCTTCTAATCTTTGTTCTATGAATAGTGTTATTGTATTAAAAACACCTGGCATTAGCGTTTTACACCGTTGTGAAGTTTTTGTTTTTCTGTTTTGTAAAAAGTCCTCGTCTGACAAATAAAAATTATAAATTGATAAGAAAAATTATAGCAAATTTATTTACACAACTTACAAAGCAAAAAAAAAATAAATAAATCCAAAGAAAAATGTTTTAGTGAAGGTGAGATTGTGTAATACTAAGAGCTGACTATAATTTACAAAACAAAGTTGATTGAAGTCTTATAGAGTCTAGTGAAATCTTATGTTGTGGCCAATTCCCTTTAAGAATTGTTCTAATATTGTTGTTTTTTCCGTATATTCAGTAAATTTTGTAGTCTTTTTTGTTGGTCAATAAAAACTATTTTGAATTTTTTTAATGGTGGATTTTGCGATGTGCTTGTTCAGACTGTCTTGAGGTCAACTAACGATGACTGTTGGATTTCATCCAATTACTCTGCAAGCGTTTGAGTTTTATTGTTCGGGTGTATTCAGTGTAGTTGCTCAGACAAACTAAACAAAGACATCGATTTAACTAGTGAAGAGATGTGGTATACACTGATGAACAATTTAATAGATGTTTATTCCAAGAAAAGGCCGCAGTAAAAGTCTCTGTCAAAATAAATACGTCTTTACCCTAGAGAATTCTATCGCCAACTGATTTTCCGGTCCCTAACCCAACATATCCCAAACGTCACTAGTCCCGTTCAATATACGTCTTCTATGGTGCGTCGCTAAATAACTAATACTCTAAATAAGGTGTCTAACAGATTCCTCCCCCCCCCTTGAAAAAAAAATATGTCAATATTTTTCTACTACTGTCAAGTCTTACAAGGGCATTTGCAATTCATGGGGAAGACAACAAACATAAAATCCTGACATCTGCATCTTGGCTTGACAGTGTATGATGTTCCTGCCAATGTTCGTATCATTACACTTAGGTTAAGTTCCAAAATCATCTTCGTTCAATAAACAGTTTATCATGAGATGGTGTGCTTGTTCAGACTGTCTTGAGGTCAACCACCGATGACTGTTGAATTTCAACCAATTACTCTGCAAGCGTTTGAGTTTTATTGTTCGGGTGTATTCAGTGTAGTTGCTCAGACAAAATAAACAAAGACATCGATTTAACTAGTGAAGAGATGTGGTCAACACTGATGAACAATGTAACAGATGTTTATTCCAAGAAAAGGCCGCAGTAAAAGTCTCTGTCAAAATAAATACGTCTTTACCCTAGAGAATTCTATCGCCAACTGATTTTCCGGTCTCTAACCCAACATATCCCAAACGTCACTAGTCCCGTTCAATATACGTCTTCTATGGTGCGTCGCTAAATAACTAATACTCAAAATAAGGTGTCTAACAATTTTCAATAGCGCCCCTCCAATGAATGCACTAACTGCTGCCTCTTATTTTTGTAAAGTTTTAATTAATTTCCAAATTGAAGGGTGTTGAAAGCCCACTAAATGGAAACATTTGTTGTTCCATCCTTCACAAATGTTGTTAGTTCTGTGTGAACTGTTGAATGTAGCCGAATGGACGTTCCACACACTTGCGGAGATGGGAGGTACACGTCGAAAACAGACTATTTGTTTGTGAACCAGAAACATAGGTCTCATCAAAATAGTTCAAAAGTGGAAGTGCTTCTTCTGGACAAAGGCTCTGAAGCAAAGCCATTCCTGCTAGAACGTCATTTACTGGTAGAAATGCCAAGGAATCGATCTGGCCACAAAATTGTCTGAATTCTTCAATTTCCTTATACTTGGTAACAAGACCAAGTTCTTGAATTTTCCGCCACGTATAAAAACACCCCTGTATTTGTCTATGATGCCCAAATACACTTTGAATGGAGTTAATAGCAGCATTTTCAAAATCTACGACAACTGTGGATGGGTCTGGATTTAAATCTAGTTCGAGGCAACGATTAACAATTGCTTGAAACACAGTTTCGTACGTTTCTTCTGTTTTGGATTGGAGACAGGCAAACACAGTCGAAACCTTTCTAGGGGAAGACATATGACAAAACACTGAAGGAAGCCTTTTTATAGTTGCCATCCATCATCAAGTAATCTTAGCGACTCGTCAGAACTAAAAACAATTAGCCTATTATCTGTATCTGGCCCATTATCGAAAATCGAAAACTGTTTTGATTCAGGCCTTAAAGTCATAGCCCATGGGCCATCTATAATTAGTTCAGTAAGATACTCTGGGACCCATGGACATTGACTAGTTTTCTGATACCTCAGGTTTGGCTTGATGGAATGTTCACAAGTGTGACGGACCTCGGTGTATGACGTGTGTAAGTGACCAGTTAGGTGTCTAGGGGAGGATTATTTTTGAATTGCCACACACTAGTCCATCAGAGATAAATCTGGAGCAGACACGCAACCAGACAAAAAATGGAGAAATATACAAATATTGTAAAATTAAAGAATATTTCTTTACATAAATGTACAAGGTAGAATTTAAAAAAGGGAGGGGGGATTTGCATCTATCTCGTTGGCAATATCGTGTCATCATACTGAGCACTTAATGAGAGAGTATATGTCCCTTTGTCCTTTGCAATAAGCTGGTTGTCCTGCTGAGGTTGCAGCTGACTGTGTCCTGGCTGTAGGTATTGCAGCTTGAGGTGGCATTCTAGCGGGTAGAGGGTAGCCGGTGAAACAGTTCTTGTTGATTCTCAATCCAATGTTCTGACATCATTAGTGGGCACAGTAGGGCGTGTGGCCGGCTACCGTGGGCACAAGTGTGCTGCGGGCAGAGCTGATCTGCAGTGGGTAGCGTCTTTAGCAGATCCAGATAGGTTGACTGGTATGTAGTCGAACATAACCAAATAAATAGGCACCTGAGGGAGGCTGTAGATAAACAAAGACAAGTTAGAACATGCCTCCCATGCATCTTATCGACTGAGGTGCATAAGTCAGATTGGTGAAATTGCTTTTAATTACAAAGGGGAGATGATGACAAATGGGATTTGGAAAATAGATGGCTGATAGTAGCAATAAAAATGTACATAGTAGATGATAATCTCATGAAACAACATAAGTTGGAAGAGAAAGGGGGGGGGGAGAAATGGACGGTGGTCAGCGACCATAACAGTTTGTGTACATATGGCCGTCGGCCATCAACAATGGAGCGAATTTGAATGGAGGGAGCGTCCGTTCAAGGGACGCAACTCTCGTTAAAGTAAAATGAGTAAAGGGGAGATAATTCATATATCTTTTTAAAGCGCAGTATTAGTGCGCTAGTAAAATGATCAAGGCGGTCAGCCGAGATAAATGAAATAAAATAAGATGTACAAATATAGACAGGGTTGCATCAACGATCATTTGAGCAACCTAGCAACAATATCGTGAATATAGATTAATGCAATACATAAATATATACATATGCCCTGTTTATGTTTCCTACTTACGACACAATGCACTAATTAAATGTAAATGAAATGATAGAATGGACATTATAATGTCCAGTGAGAAATATGCACAAAGTATTTAAGATGGAACTGAGATTAAATTCGGCTTACCACCAGGTATTCCTCTAAGAGTAAGAATAAATTATTAGTCCAGACTCGACTGTCAGCGAGGAGAAATGATAGTGTCTAATTCGACTGAGTCCAGCTTACAAAGGTCCGGAAGAGATAGGCGGATACAGGAAATACGATAGATAATGGATTATCTCTCACGTGGGTAAAGTCTGACAAGAGTCGCACCTTGGAGTGTCACGAGGCGTGGTGACACGAATAATCTCCTTGAATAAAGATATAGACGGGTAGGAGTGGAAGAAAGAATGATGTATTTACCAGCCCAGGTGGTGTCGAAGTGAAAGTCTGACATCCGGCGCCAATATAGGTGACTGTTTGTTTGATCCTTTCCCCGATCAAGAGGAGATAAACGAGAAGTCGTGGCCCAGTCGTCGCTAAGGTGGTGGACTCAGTCTAGCGAGGAGAAGGTGGGGTTCGTAATTAAAATGGGGACAAAAGTAAGAAATAATTAAAATAAAATAAATAATAATAACTAATGCTGGGATAAAACTGAGCGACTCTGTTAGCAAGCTTTTGACTTGTGATAAGAGAAGACCTTTCTTCGGGTGTCAGATGTTCAAAACAATTTCGATATATCTGGCCAGGTTTCTCCTCTGTTGTACTCACTTTTTTTAATGGTGTCAAGGCATTTTGCTATAGAAGTAACAGCTGGGTCAGGAGCGTGGCTGTAGCTATTTCCAAGTTCCGTCTGAATCAGGTCCAGACTAGTAGTCATAGTTCCTTTGCAACCATTATTTCGTTGCACGCATCTCCATCGTACATGGGATACTTTGGAGATCTATTTTATATACATGTAGCCTTGCTTTCCTCTGGTAGTTGGTAAGATTTCCATCTTTGCAGAAAAAAAACTGTTTAATTAACATATCAATATAAAAAAAATATAATAAGACACATTAGATATACTTATTTCTTTTATAATCAGCATTTAGCTATCAAAATGTATCGGAAAAAACAAGAAAACATAAAAAAAACTTAAAGAAAAAATACCTCCTTTATACTTCTTAAAGCGCGACTATTTTGCCCTCAACAAAATTAATGTTAGATATTATTTTTTTTTAAAGGAACTTTTTTTTCACACCGTCTTCCCCCCCCCCCCCCCCGACAGAAAAATATTTTTAAGCGAATGTATAAATCTAATAAACTTTATAATATTTTATTAATAGCCCTTTAGATCGTGACTTAGAAAATGTTCAGCAAAATGTTCCTGAACATGAATTGATTAAACTCTTGGATAAATACATACCTACAGGCAGACATACATGTACATGGTGAACTTCGGTTTCCTCGTTCAATATTCATTTATATTGTATAAAGACCTTTACTTTTGGGCTATTCAGGTTCAAAGATTATGTTTATAAATTATGACCATCTAAGGGAGGCACAAGTAGACTAATATCGCCTTGAACATTGCAAAATTAAAAACGGAAAAATGAATCCTACACTTTATGTCACTATTGACCTTCATATTTATCATAAAACGACTGATTTTCAGAATTTTCCAATATAAAATATTATTTTTAAGCATTTGTAGAATAACATTTTTGTAAAGCTCTATTATAAGCTGTATACAATAAATAATGTAAAAATCTTAGTTGTCACAGAAGCTGCTTTTATACAGTGGCCGGCTAACACTGGACCACTAATCGACTTTGATGTAGCTGGATAAATACGTTTATAGCATCGGCATATTTCGCAGGTCGCGGAAAAGACTTGATACATTTCGAACCCAGGAATCTTATAGGATCAACAGGGGGACCCGATTTCTTTTTATATTCCCGCCCGTGTAAAGGAGCCTGATTCATTGTTTTATTCTAAACTGTGAACATAATCATCATATTAAGAACTTTAAAGATTTTCATTTGTTATAAGCAGAGTAAGTATTCTGTTTATAAAAGATTAAAAGAGACCAATATTCCCAAAAATTAATATAGAAACTTAAAGCTCAACAGTCTTTCCATTATCACTTTAGTTTTTTAATTTTCAAAACATTCTATTTTATCGTGATTTCGCCATTTTGCAATGTCCAACCATATATATTTTATATAAATATTATATAACATAAATTTACATATAATTAATTACTACAAAAAAATTGAAGGAGGTAACACACCTATACACTCACACAATAGATCTTCCTACAGGGGTTACCCATTAAAAAAATAAACAAGATTATAAAGAGAGTTTGTTTTGCCACACAAATTCAGAGGCCGACCCCGTGGGAGTCAGATCCCTGTAGGATCCGCATATTCGCAAGGAATATTCAAGATGTGATTTTGATTTGATTGTTAAAAGTAATAATGTTTTAAAGATTCATTTGGCCACGTAAAAAATGTTCTTTTTAAATGTCAAATCTCCCGCTGGTCGACGGTGGATGGCATCGAGCACGATATGAAACCGAGACCGTACTAACCGCACGGCCAGGCATTGCTCTTAATGACAAACTGGTTTCAAACTAATAGTATATTATTGATAAAGAGATACATTACACGTTACGGAATGACAACTACCGGATATGTACAATATGTCACAAGAGCGATTTTAGATAATCTTTTGGTATTGGGCATTTTCATTTAAATGGAACTAGAATGTAGATGTAGATCTTCCTAAATTAAACTTTTAATTTAGCACTCTCACTTTCATCTACTAAATCTACATCTAAAATATAAATTTGGGATAATGTAGATGTAATTTAGATAAGATTTATGTAAAAAAAAAATATACTACTGCAATATGTTAAGTTTGATGACTCATAGTAATAGAAAAGGACAAAAAACCCCTGAAAGGCCAAGAAGCAGCAAATGAATTCATTACGTTTTTCCAAAGCGTAGGAAAAATACAAATCAGTGAAAGTAGAAATAAAGATGTAAACTCAGAAATCCAAGATAGAATTAAAGAAAACAATCCAGCTTACTCCATGGGAATGACCACTAATCTTAAAATGAAGGAACTTGATGAATCCCTAAAAGTCCTCAAACCAAAACAAGCCCCGGGCCCAGACAAAATATCTAATGACATGCTTCTTCATTTGGGTCCTCAAGCCAAAAGAAAACTGCTACAAATATTCAATGCTAGCTGGAAATCTGGCAGAATTCCAAACATCTGGAAAAAAGCCATTATGATCCCTATACTAAGGCACGGCAAACCAAGAAACAAACTGGATAGCTACCGCCCCATCAGCCTCACTAGCTGTTCCTGCAAATTGATGGAAAGAGTGATAAATAGAAGGCTGACATGGATCCTTGAGTCAAATAACCTACTCACTGAAGCCCAGGCTGGCTTTAGAAAAGGCAGATCAACAGAAGATCAAATCGCCTTTATCACACAAGAAATAGAAGATGGCTTTCAAGAAAAGAAACCAACAACAATTGTGTGGGTTGACTTAGAAAAAGCATTTGACAAAGTCTGGGAACAAGGTCTCTTGCTCAAACTAATCCAGCATCACATATCCCACGAATGTACAACTGGATAAAGGAATATCTAAACAATAGAAAAGCCTTTGTTTGCATGCAAGGACAAAGAAGCCACACAGTGGGTATTAAAAATGGTGTTCCCCAAGGAGGAGTCCTATCCCCAACACTTTTCTTAATATTCATAAACGATCTAAATCAAAACCTACCAAGAAAAGTTAAAAGCAGCATGTATGCAGATGACCTTGCCTTAATTAGCACAGAAGAATATGTAGGAACATCGAAATTTCGATTACAAGATGCTCTCGATATACTAAATAATTGGTCCAAAGACTGGGGCATGTCCATTAACACAAAAAAGACCACCTATACCATATTCTCACTGTCAACAAAACAGCAAACAATAAAATTAAAATTAGATAAGGAAGCTTTAGAAAAAAATGACAGCCCTACATACCTTGGAGTCACCTATGACCCGAGACTAACCTGGAAAAGCCAAATAGATAAAACACAGAGTAAAGGCATCCAGAGACTATCCCTCTTGAAAAAATTAGCTGGCACAGATTGGGGAGCAAATCACAACATCCTGAAAAAGACCTATACCGGTTACGTGAGACCTGTACTAGAATATGGTGCCACAGCATGGGGCTCAGCAGCCCAAACCAACCTAAGAAAAATAGACAAGGTTCAAAATATTGGTCTAAGGATAATGACAGGAGCAATCAAAACAACACCCATAAGAGCTATGGAGGAAACCGCTGCCCTGATCTCTCTGGATGAAAGAAGAGAAATAAAAATCCTTTCCCAATTCACTAAATTGGAAACCATGGAAAGGCACCCACTCAGAACCAAAATCCTCAAAACTGGCACCAAAAAACGTCTCAAAAAGACTAATTTCATACAGGAATCTCTAAACCTAAAAAAGAAACACCAACTTGAAAATATTACCCTGGAATCCTCGATACACTATAATGAATCCCCACCCTGGGACGAAAGCCCTCTTCCTACTATAAGGGACCATATTGAAAGCATTAAAAGAAAATCTGATTACAGACCAACAGAGCTCAAGAAAATAGTGAACTGTTTTCTACATAATAATTATCCTAGCAATCAGTGGATCAGAGTTTACACGGATGGCTCAACCCACAAAGCCACCACAAATGGAGGAGCTGAAATACTTATCGAATGGCCAGATGGAGGAAAACTAGAAAAATCCATTGCAACTGGAGAGCTCTCTGACAGTCACAGAGCAGAAAGGGAAGCACTAGCACTAGCTGCTACCATCCTAGCAAATCATCCAAGTTCCCAAAACAGTCAGATTGTCTTACTAACCGATGCAAAAACAACCCTCCAAAGCCTGCAAATCTCTGATTCCTCATATATTAATAACCTCAAAACAGCACTTACAAAGCTCAACAACAATAGCAAAAAAACTGTAATTCAATGGATCCCAGCTCATATAGAACTAGAAGGAAATGAGAAGGCTGACTCACTCGCCAAGAGTGGGAGAATTAACACACTAATAAACTCTGCACTCTATCCAGAAGAATTGAAGGAATTAATAGTAAATAAAATAAATGAGAAATGGACGAGCTCTCATCCAAATCACAAGAAAGATGACGCTTACTATAAGCTATCCCGACAAGACCAACGTCTAATCTTTCGACTCAGGACCGGACACAACAGAATGCGACAACACATGTACCGGAAACTCAAAATTGGAACCAGTGAAATCTGCCCATGTGGAGAATCACCAGAGAATACAGACCACGTCCTCCAAAACTGCTCTCTATACCAAGAGGCTCGTATAAGACATTGGCCCCAAATCACCCCAATAGAAAAGAAACTATATGGATAGCTCCCTGATCTGGAAACCACTGCGCATTTCATCTCATGTATTGGTCTACTCATCTGAACACTCCAACATAATCAATGAGAACGAAGAAGAAGAAGAAGAAGAATGACTCATTAGCCTAGGTACATTGTATATTTAAATTGGTGATAAGACGATATTAACCTTTTATAAAATATTGTCTATTATATATAACCGAATTAATATGAATAAACAAAAGATATTGATATAAACCATAGTGTATTTAAATATTCTTAATATATCAAATCAAAAAAAGATAACTCTAATGTATATACAAAGGTTTTGTCTCTTTTTGGGGCCTTTCTGCCTCTTTTTTTTTTGGCTCATTGTTTTATTGAAAAATTTTCACATTTTATATACATGTTGAGTATGAAAGGAATTAAACAATAATATAAGAAATGACAACGTTATACCTAAATAGTAGATTCTAGTAACTTGAAGATTGAACTAACTAAACCTTGGTCCGTCTTGTGATCTCCGTTCTGATAATTTACTTCAGTTCTTTGTGTAAATAATAGCTTGTTTTTCTTTAACTGATTTTTTTGCAGCGCTTAAATGATAACCAATTACCTTTAATTAGAGGTAGGCCTATTACAATTAATACATCTCTTCATGAAAATCTATAATAATATAATCTCATACTATATGTACATGCACTATTGGTACAAGACATTTCCCTTATTGTTAATTGAAAGTTGATTTTATTTAAGGTATACAAGGAGGCACGGTGGCTGAGATTAAAACGCTTGACTTCCGAACCAGTGGTTCCAGGTTCGAAGCCTGTGATTTTTAATTTCGGATCTTTGGGCACCTATGAGTCCACCCAAATCTAATGGGTATCTGACGTACAGAGACAAAGTAAACCCCATTGACACCTTCAATGACATCTTCATTAACATGGTTAAAGAAACAGATGACCTTTATGTCATTTGCCCTATAGACCACAAGGTCTGAAAGGGGAACTTTACTCTTAGGCAGAAAGAGTAAGGTTTACATGAAAGTTCTTTCCTCTATTTCCTCAGGACATCCCGTCACCTGACAATGTCTCAACAGAGTATGCCAATAACGTCAGTAACAAACTCAAAAACCGCTACAAAAATATTTGCACATGTAAGTTTATGGAAGGTACACTTTTGTATTCACCTGCTACTCAACTATTTTTTAGCGCCCCCGTAAGGGGAAAGCCGCTATTAGGTTTGTGCAAAATATCGGTATCTTCGTCTGTCATACTCAAATCTCGAAAATTAGATGAGAAATGAAAAATATTTTGTTTACTTTGCGATGCAGCTTGAAAAGTTTAGGTGCAACGGCTACTTTTGGTTTTCTAAAAGCAAACCGTTTAATTTATAAAATAATATATGCAAGCCATTTTTTCATAAAAATACACCGATTCTAAAACCAATCCATAAATGTAAGGGAGGTAATGTTACAATATGTTAACAAAGAAATCAATTTTTTTGTGTATTTTTAGTATCACAAAGTCGAAAATATTTATAAAATGTACAAGAAATGTTCACAACAAATGTAAATATTACTTAAAGGTGTTTTTTTCTGGTCAACTTTCAGCTAAAATTAAAAGAAAACATTTATGTTTGTTTATAAAGGCTAAAAATGCACTTTGTATGTAAATATTACGCACATTTTGTATGCATCGACTTTCGTGCAGCTGATGGACAAGTAGCGGCAAAACATAGTGTGAACGTAGTTCCCTAAAAAATTTTAAAAGAATCAGATTTTATTTATTTTTTTATTTAGTGCCCCCATCTGAATATAAGATGCTTATTTTTATGCGTTTTATCTGTTTGTGGGTCTGTCCGTCGCGTTAAGATAAAAAAAACAACAATAGCAACACCAAAGGTTATTGAAAATCTGATTTAACCTTTCAAGTTCCTTTAGAAATATTGCAAAGGTTTTAAGTATCTATAATAGATTATATATTATATTATATTATATTATAATAGATTATATTATAGATTATACTGGATAATTATTTTTAACTTTGAAGGAAACATGTAAAGCATTGAACAGAAAAAAATAATTTTACAACGCCAAATGAATCTTTGAAACATTTATTGGTTTTGAAAATCAAAACAAAATCACGTGTTAAATATTCATTGCGAATAGGCGGATCCGACAGGGAACCGACTCCGACGGGGGCCGTTGTCACAGCCTGGTTTTTGTTGTAGGCATGATGACGCGAATGTCGTTGTGTGTGTTGTAGATACCTCTTCTGGTACTACTACAATGTTCTTCTTAACTAAATACTTTCTCACACGCACTATATTTGCAGGTCAGTGAGAACATTAACATACTGAATGCTACGACCACAACATTTAGAATTATTAATAGACTCTAGGTCAGCAGACATGTTTTTAATTCACATAAAATATAATTCACAAAAGATATTGGCAAGTCCAGCCATCAAGAAATATACACAAAACATTGTACATTAGAATCCTATAGAATACTTTAGATATCAAACATGCTCCAAAAATCAACCTTAATATCTATACATTACTACACTGGACAAGATATCCATAATATTTCTCTCTCTACGAGAGCCCAAGATCAACCGGGGTGTCCACCTCGTGGTCAGTCCCCTACCAGGACAAATCTCGTGCTAACTGCACGGAATAGTTCAGTGACTACTAGTCACCAAATATTACAGGGGTTCTAAAACTGATATATGACATACGCCCCTTCCCCTGGAAAAGATTTTGACAAAAAATCTTTGACAAAAGTACATATGATAGTAATATCCTATACATATGTCTAGTAGCTTAATCACTCATATCATTCAATTCAAACATGAATAGCTCCACTTCTGTGGCATTTTACGTCTCGAGAGACGATCTTTTCCCTTTGCAACTTCTTGTGTGACTAAAAGGCCAATCCTTGATACACAGCTGCGATCGCAGGTTGGGCATATATAATCACCAGGCGCCGTTGCATTTTCACCCTTATATCTGCTTCTGTTGTGTATGACATCTGCAATCTTTGACCCTTCCTTTCTGCTCTCTCTCCATGAGGATCTGTCCAGTGCCACCTCTTCCCAGTTGCCAGTGTCGATTTTGAAGAGCTTCATGTCGCGTTTGCATTCATCCGTATAACGTAAAAGTGGGCGACCAGCTGCTCTCCTGCCTACTATAAGATCACCATACAGGATGTCCTGTGGAAGTCGACCTTCTGGCATTCTACGAACGTGGCCAAGCCAGCCAAAGCTTCTGCTGCTGATAACAGAGCGGATGTCCTGGTACCCTGCTCTTTTGTAGCACTTCGTCATTGGTTATCTTATCTTGCTTTCTTATTTTAAAGATCCGCCTTAGGCATCAGAGGTGGAAAACATTCAGCTTTTTTTCCTGCCATGAATAGCTCCACTTACTAATTGACAAATATATTGTTCAACTCTTAAAGTGTTTACTTAGAAAAATATACATTAGTCTGATTACATCTACTATACAAGTTTGTTATTGAAAAAATATCAATACAATTTGAGGCTTTTTTTCTCCTGAAATATAGTTACATAATTATAGATCAACTATTTACAATTATATTGAAATATTTTGCATAGGCATGATTAATTTCTATCTGCTCATTCTGTAAACATACATTGACATCTCAATTATGAGAAGAAAAAATTTAAAGTTATTAAACATCCAATTATTTATATGATATAACACAACCTATGTGTATCATCTGACGCGCTAAGTCTATTTATTGGAGTAGTTCCTAATAAAGTTTACATACATCTATACAAGTATATTTGTGTTCAGTATTCATTATATCACTCAAGTTTTGTCACCATTATACAAGATTACAGTGACATTGTCTGTGATTGTTATTAATAGTATACATATGTGATAGTTAAAGTACAAAAGCATAAAAAAATGATAGCATTCAAGTGTGTACCACTTGGAAAGAAAAATCAACAATATTTACATTTGTGAGTTGTTTTTTTTCAAAAAATCCAGGTCAACAGTTCAAGTAGTTCACTGTTGTTTACAAAATGCTTGTTTACATTTCTGTGTTCACTAATCATATAAATTATTAGCACATCTAGTCATTATCAAATTCTATGTTATTGTGAAATTGTGATAAGTAAATATGTAATGTACAATTAATTAAAAAATGATAGTACAATAGCATCAATGAAAGGAAAAAATGTCATCATAACCCAATAAAATGATACCAATAAGTATTACAAAATATGTCATGACCTAGTTACACGATAACAAGAAAAAATGTCAGCTTGACCTGATTGAAAAATGTCAAGTTCTTTCTATTTGTATTGTGAAGTTACTCAGCTAAAATACTTTGACTGATATGTACAATATCATTGTCCTCATTTGTATCTGTTTCATGATCTACCTGTCTTGACAAAAAATCAGCTAATACATTTTCATGACCAGGTATACTTTGTAGGTCAAACTTGTAATCAGATAAAATTAGTGACCATCTATTTATTCTCTTATACTTTAGTTCTTTTCTTTTAAGTGCTAACAATGGTTTATGGTCAATTGTAAAGAATCTTGCTAGTAAATAGTGTTTTAGTTTGACTATGCTCCATACTATAGCTATTAGTTCTTTCTGCTTTAGATAATTTTCTACTTACATGAACTATAGGTTTCAGATATGACTCTTTCTGTTATTATTATTATAGCTTTTATATAGCGCTACTTTCATGCTTATAGCATGCTCAGAGCGCTTTGGTCAAATCTCATTTGTGGACTGGTGGGGGAGGGGGTATGTAGGAGTTGGTTTTCCGTGCTGCCTTTAGGCCCTCAGTAAACCCAACTCTGCCCGTGTCGGGTGTCGAACCTCGAGCTGCCTTCTAGGTAACTAAGACAAGCTAAGTTCAAGCGCACTTAGCCTCTCGACCATGCTTTCCACTGTTGCAGTAGGCATGCTCCTATACCATCACTAGATGCAACAGTGTACAGTAGGAGTTGTGAAATAGGATCAATACTCCCTAATTCTAGTTTATCATTAAACTTATCCTTTAGTCTAGTTAGAGCCTCTCTGCTGCTATCATCTAAGTTTATTATATTTGAGTGTTTCTTCTTAGTAAATTCTGCTTTGGTAGAAGTTATTCTATTGTTAGTAATGTTGTAGCCTAAAAACTGGATTTCATCCTTTACAAGATTTAATTTTTTGGGAGCAATTGTCATCTTATGTTGTTTTAGACGAGCAAATATTTGCTCAAGTGTGTCTAGATGTTCCTTTTCTGACTTAGTAAAAAAAAATGTCATCCACATATGAAATTACATTGTCTATGCCTGATAATAGTTTACTCATACATTTTTGGAAAGTGGCTGTGCTGTTAACTAACCCAAATGGCATGACATTCCATACATATATCCCTTCAAACCCAGGTAAAATACATTTGAAAGCTGTATATTGTTTAGACATTTCTTCCATTTTTATTTGCCAGAATCCTCTATTTAGATCCATGGTGGTAAACAGTGAGGCTCTACTTAACATATTAATTATAGTGTCTGTATCAGGTAAAGGTTCAGGATCTATAATAGTACAATTGTTTAGCTCTCTATAGTCACAACAGATTCTTACATTATTATCTTTTTTCTTAACAATTACCATAGGTGATGCATAAGAGCATACATCTGATTTTTCTATCTTGTTTTCACTTAGTAATTTCTTTACTTCTACTTTTACTAATTTCTCATAGGCCTTTGGGATGTTATATGCTTTTGTTTTAGATGGTAGTGTCTTATTTAAGTGTATTGAATGCTGAATTAGATCAGTGCAGCCTAGTTTCAATGTAATGACATCATTGTATTTTCCTATCAAGTTATCTATATTGGTTCTATCACTAATGGAGTCTTGGGTGGTAGCATAAATAGTTATAGTGTTTGCAGCATATTCTTGTATAGTTCCCATTGAATCTGTTTCCCTATCAATTACTTCTATCTCTTCAACTTTTCTTTTGGGAAATCTTACTAATGTGTCTATGCTCAGTTTACATTCCTTGTCATTTTTGTCTACTTTGTACACTTTGTTGTTTATTTTTCCTACTAACTTATATGGACCTTCATTTTTGTTTTTACTATACTTATTTTCTATCTTTACATATACTTGGTCTCCTATGTTTAATGTCTTTAATTTTCTGTTCTTATTTTTTATATCTCTATGTCTTTTTAAGTTTTTATCCATGTTTATATCAGCTAATTTTATTCCTTGTCTTAAATTTTGTTTTGTTTGTGTTATCCATGGATGGTATTCATCATAGTTCTTTAGGTCTAGCGATCACAAGATGGAAAAAGATAACGCTTCAGTGACAACCGCATAACTTCTCTGACAGCCTTCAATATTAACCATGCCACCTGGGAGACAGAAGCTCATGACAGAGCATTATGGCGTCACGCTGTGAAAACCGACTCAAAAAATGCTAAAGACCAGAGAAAAGCGCCAGAAAAGAAAATCAGGCCAGTGAAACTAGCTCCAGCTAAAAGAAAATCAGGCCAGTGAAACTAGCTCCAGCTAAAAGAACCTGCACAGTGTGCAGCTCAACATTCCGAGTTCACATAGGAGGCCTAAGACCAAGAGTGCAAAGCCTATAACTCCCTGTAAGACAAAAGTTGTCATCATTAAACAAAATAATTAATTAATTAATTAAAGGAATAATTATCATAAGTTAATTAACTATTAGTTAAAAAAACTGATTTCTTGTTGATTAATAAGTTTAATGCAAATTATAAAATGTCTTCGTTTATTCATTTCTGAATTGCGTTCTATCATATTTTTATATGAATAAGTAAATGCTTGAATAAATACAAATACTTAGTAAAAAAAATAAGCTTTTATTAAGCGTATGTGTATTATTTAGTTTAGAATAGTCATGTAATGATATGTGTAAATGATCTAAACTAACAATAATAAATCTGTGCGATTGAAAATATTTTAATTATTATTTGTTTTTCTTGTTCAGTGCTATTTCTTGCTATTAGCTTTATTTATACGCTTTAATCCTATCACTTGTCTGGACCAGTTGGGAAAGGGGTGGGAGTGAGAGAATTAGGTATTGTAAATGTTACCTTGATAGCTTTTTAATACATTTATATAAAAACAACAAATTGAGACTCAAGCCTTAACAATCTATAAGAATAAGTTTTTTTTTGTTTTACTTATCTATTCATAGATTTAAAGTTTAAAGTGGCGACCTAACTTATTCAACTTATACACCCAAATCAGTCAAGTACATTTTCTTTCCGTTGTTCCATTCCAAACAAAATAATAAATAACCACTATTTAATAGACTAAGGGTTGATTTTCGAAGTCTTCCATTTTAGGGTACAGGTAGAAAGCAATAGAGATTTAGAGTTTTTTGTTTTTCTCCTATGTGGGTATCCACCAAAAGATGACAATTCTCTCTTTTCCAAAACTTATTTGCTAAGGCGTTAGTCTCAAACTTTGTCCCTTCACATGTTAGTGAAAGTAGTTCCGCAGGACTCTGAGCCACGCGTGATGACCAGGAGTAAAACTGATTTTCATATACTATTTGAGACTCCTGCCACATGCTACATAAAGCATTTTTTTTTCATTACCACATTGATTAATAACTTCTTTCCATAACTTCTTGTCCTATATATTTGTATGTGTGCTAAAGCAAAAAGGCCGGGTGTCACGAATGTCAAGATACTCTCGCAAATATTCAAATTTCATACTTCCTGAAATTTAAGTCGAATTTAGGTTCTGATAAACTTTTCTTAAAAAACTATTTTAAGACGACGAGAGTGAAGAAAGACTGCGAGATAGCGATAGCAAGGTCTGAGTAAAGTAAAGTAAAGTAAATGTCCCCTTTATGTTCTTGCAGTCTATAGGAAAGAATTAAAGGTCATCTTTTTCTATGGTTATAGAAGGGGAGGGGCCTTTGATAGAAACTGAGAGAGGGAGAGAGAAAGTTGACAACGTGATTGATAGAAGATGAATGACACACGAGAGAGAATTAGATGATTGACAAAGAGATAGAAAGTGCGTATATATATTTATAGCTTTTATATACCGCTATTTTCATGCTTAAAGCATGCTCAGAGCGCTTTGGTCCAATCTCATTTGTGTATGAGAGAGAACAAGAGAAATAGAAATTAGGTGACGGAGAACGAACAGAAAAATTGGAGAAAGAATGTGCCTTGTGAAAGTGAAGGGAAAACAAAAAGTGTCGACATGTTCTTACAACGAGACAATGGCTTTCATTTTTATGCAAGTGATATCCACTATTTTCTTTTCATGGCTATATCACTGTTAAAAATAGAAGAGTTATATTATCTTATAAAATACAGACGTTACTTCAAAAAAGAAGATGATTACGTCCTACGCGTCATGCATTTAGTTATGCATATTAACCAATGACTTAAATTCTGCCAAGTCAATTGTTTTTTCTTGCTAGCTTAGGCAACCCATTCCATGCTCTAATAGCACTAGGGAAGAAGGAGTATTTGTACAAATTTGTCCTAGCATATGGGAAGAGGAACGTGCCTTTATTTTTGTGTCTTTCAGAGTATTTTATTAAATTTTGTTTTTGTATTTGAAGATTATGGTTAAGTGTTTTATGTATAATTGCTACTTTACTTTTGAGTCTTCTGACCTGAAGGCTTCCTTAAATTTAGTGATTTTACTAATGGTGTTACTCTAGTCAAATGTGAATATTCGTTTGTTATGAATCTCACTGCTCTATTTTGTGTTTGTTCCAGTTTCTTAATGTTTTCTTGAGTTGAGGGGTCCCAAACGGTGGATGGGTATTCTGTTATTGGCCTAACCAAGGTTAAATAACATTTTAGTTTTATGTTCTTATTTGATTTATAGAAATTTCTTTTAATAAACC
This sequence comes from Biomphalaria sudanica, assembly GCA_036873155.1. NCBI lineage: Eukaryota > Metazoa > Mollusca > Gastropoda > Planorbidae > Biomphalaria > Biomphalaria sudanica. Next base: position 145,030 of record JAZGLO010001623.1, read on the forward strand.
CTAATGCTTTGTTTTATAGTTTTATCAATATGTGGATTCCATGAAAGTTTTTCATTTATTATAACGCGTTTTTAGTCTGTGTTACTGGTTTGCCATGAATAAGATAAGTGGAATTAATTTGTTTTAGTTTTTTTGTTACTCTTAATCAACACCAATAACAGTAAACTCAGGTGTACCTCAAGGAACAGTCTTAGGTCAACTACTATTTTTAATTAACATAAATGATTTACCAAATTGCATTAGTTCAGGAACAAAAGTCAGATTATTTGCAGACAATTACATAATATATAGAACAATAAAAACAACACAAGACACAGATATTTTACAAAGAGAATTAGGTGGATTACAGAAATGGGAATCAAATTGGAGCATGTCTTTCCACCAAGAAAAATGTCAGTTATTAAGACTCACAAAAAAACTAAAACAAATTAATTTTACTTATCTTATTCATGGCAAACCACATTGATAAAAGTATTAAACAATCAAACAAAGCATTAGGGTTTATTAGAAGAAATTTCTATAAATCAAATAAGAACATACAACTAAAATATTTTTTAACTCTTGTTAGACAAATAATAGAATATGCATTCTCTGTTTTGGACCTTTTAACTCAAGAAAACATTAAGAAACTGGAACAGACACAAAATAGAGCTGTGAGATTTATAACTAACGAATATTCACATTTGAGTAGAGTAACACCTTTATTAAAATCACTAAATTTAGAAAGCCTTCAGGATAGAAGACTCAAAAGTAAATTTGCAATTATACATAAAACACTAAACCATAATCTTTAAATACAAAATAAAAAAAAATAAAATACTCAGAAAGACACAAAGATAAAGGCACACTGCTTGTTCCATATGCTAGGACATATGCTAGGACAAATTTTTACAAAGGCTCCTTCTTCCCTAGCGGTATTAGAGCATGTTTAGAATGGGTTGCCTGAGCCTGCCCGGAAAAGCAGTGACTTGGCAGAATTTAATTCATTAGTTAATATGCATGTTAATTACGCGTAAGACGTAATCATCTTCTTTTTGAAGTAACGTCTGTAACATATAAGATAAGATAAGTAGCTAGACTATGTATAAACCTAGAATCAAGAAACTAGACTAGGTCTAAAATTTAGAATCTAGACTAGGTCTAGATCAACATCTAAATCTATATCTAGAATCCAGACTAATCTAGAATCTAGACTAGAAACTAGACTAGACCTAGAATAAAGATATATAATCTAGGTATAGATTAGGATTCATATGACTTAACGCGTTTTATCTTAAAATTACTTGACCGATAGGCCAATCTGAATCCCTAAGCTGTAAGAAGATAAACTATTTGCTGAATAATTTATAGATATAACTTTTGTTCATTTTGCTTACTACGTTTAAATCTACATCTACACATTAGTTGGACTAATACGTTTCTTTGGTTTAAATCTAGAGCTATAAATTCCTATAAAAACTAAATAGTTTAAATGCAGATTTCACGCGTGACAAACTTGTGACAGCATGAACTTGTATTGAAATGGAGAATGTTCACACTTGTCCATCATATCAGGAATTAGACGTCTGCTCAGTATTTTGATACATGTAGATCTGGTATACATTTTTATCTGCAACACCCCCACGATCAGCATTTCTCCACTTTAAACTGCTGACAACGTAATACCAAATAAATACTTCCTAATCTTACTTACACTACTTACTTATTTATATAAACAACATATTTTCTTGAAAATTCATGAATGTTTTGACCTTTGTAAAATAGTATAAATGCTACTAATATTCACTTTAAATAATATCAAACCAAAATATATCTCTCATTTCTAAATTTAAAAAAAAACCTACTGTTAAGGAAAATGACTTCAGTTTTGCAGAGAGCAGCTCTTGGTTTCTGGTTTGGACTTGTTCTTGTCAATATAAGTCCAATTCAGAGGTAAACTCATTCTTCCATATTTTCTTTCAGCATTTCATTTCTTCTTTGTGATTTTAAACGAAATGCACTGTGATCATATATATGTTGATTGAAAATGAAATCTATTTAGATTCACTTTTATAAGTTGTTTTATGATGCTTCCAGGGTTGAGATTCATAATTGAGGTTTAAGTTTCCAAACTTCATACATCAATGGCAATCTAGCTAATATCTCTAGCAGAAACCTAGGACCAAAGTATATCACATATCACAATAAAAGTTGAAGCTGTTAAAATTAAAGTTTTTGAATGTTACAACACAAGAATACTACAATACTTATTGTAATCATTGATATTGTAGTGTAATGTAATTCTCTTTCTTTTTTTTTCGCTTGTTCAGTACACAATTAAAACTTATGCTGCACAGTCCCGGTCACTTTGAACTGGACGTTGACCAGCAAGTGCCACCAAACTTCCCCCCGTTAGATGAGGAGATTACGTGGGAAGAACTGCAGAAGACTGTTGCGACCTACCATCACTTTTTTGATGGAATATCGATTGAGAGTTCCAAAGTTTCATTCCAAGGTAATACATTACTATTTTTCTTCAATAAATCATTCAAGTTTTTTGTGTTTATATATAATAGTGTAATAACTGAAGGGAGGCAACTCAACAAGATATAGATGTTTATGTACATTACATGCATGTAGAAGAACATCTTCATGAGCTCTAGACTTGGGCGGAAATCAGTTCTCTCCTTCTCTAATCTCCACATCCTTCCTAGTCAAGTCACTAATAGTGTGCACCTTAAGCACTATCTTGGATGGTGGTGTGCATGGCAGGGTTATAACAATAAAATAAACAATAAATATATAGAAATAAGACATTTTGTGGTTGTATTTTTACTCTCGTGTCATTCCGTACACTCAGCTCTGGGTGTAACTCAATCAATTAGACCATCCTTTAACTTTCAAACATTTTTTTACTTATTGGAGTTTCTCAAGACGTATAATTCTCAATAAACATTTGCAGAGAAAGTTAATTATTAAGATAAAAAAAAAAAACTTATATTGAGTGAGAATGTATTGATTATTTTTAATTTATCATGCAAATAATTTTTAGTAATTGAAAATTTAACTATTATTTTTCGATTTATATTTCTGGATCCAAACGCTGTTTCCTTTATAAGCTAGCTAACAATGGAAGTTGAAATAGTAGTTTGTGCCTTAACTGTCTACTTGATTTTCTAATTTAAATATATTTTTTAAATTCATTTTTTTGTCATCGGCTATAAATAATTGTGCAAAATGTTCAACTTGATCCGAGAATTAAAAGTGGATAATTGAGAGTGCACAAAACTTCGATCAGACAGACCAACAGACAGGTGGTGTAGTTTAATATAACCTTGGTAAAGAAAAAACAAAACTCTTACCGTCGCTCAAACCTCCAAACAAAAATCACACGCATATTGTTGCACGCATTACTTATCAACTAACAGTCTCCAAAGTGGTCTATATAAACCCGAACAGGTCTTCGAAGACCCCCAATGGGTCTAAGAAAGTGAAAAAAGAATTGGGGGCTTATGACAAGTAAATGGGGGTCCACGAGAGTAGATCTCATTTGAGAACGTCGTAACTTTAATTTTACATCAATAAAGTAAACTATTATTTCGCTCGAAATAAAGTATCTATTACTTATCTATTACTTATTATAGGTAATCATTTAAATTAGAATCCTAATGTTCCAATTAAATATTTTGTAAATTTTAATACTTCATTGATATAGCTAATTTTAGTCTATAGGTAACTGATACTTATCATGGCCGAGTCTAAATATGAAATGTATACAAAAGTGTTTTTTTTTTATTTGACTTTGTCCTTGTCAAACTTATATTGCCAAATGTGCTTTTTATTTAAGAAAGTTTATGTAATGACAATGAAATCACCTAAGATGAAGAATCATTTCAGACGTAGCTACCCTGATAGAATGCTAATTTACGCATCTTGACATTAATCACTAGTCTAGTATCGCGTCTCTAAACATTCTATTCTCTGCATATCTTTTCCTGAATTTTTTATAGGTCCTGTTGGATTAAAAAATCTGAACTGTGCTTGTAAAGATCTATACTGTGCCTGTTGTTATCAACTGTCATTTGAGACGCTTCGTATTAGTGTATCAGGTAACAATTTTTATATATTCATTAATAACTTAAAATAACTCTTTTACGATTTCTAGTATTACATTTTTTCTTATGGATGGAAATGTAACAAAAATGTTAGACTAAAGTTAGATTAAAGCTAGTTCGAAATAAAAACTGAGCTATTTATTTTAATCTAAAAGTGTAAAAATAATTGTATTGCAATCTGGAAAGTTAAGTTGATAGAGCGCCAATAACGTGAAATTCTCATATATATCATTGCAAATTGTTAATATTTTTCATTTAAAAATTAAAATTTTAATGTTTATACTACTATATTTTTTGAAAAAATTCGTTGGTAGTAATATTTCTAAAAATGTTTCTTGTTTTCAATATTTATTAAGAAATTTTTTAAAACTTATACTTTTTAAAAATATTTCATACCTCTTAAAATATTTCAAGCTCATACTTTTTAAACAAAATGTCATATTTATACTCATTATAAAAGTTATTTCATACTTATACTTCTTAAAAATATTTCATACTTATACTTATACTTATAATATTCTAAAACGACAGTTGACAATTCTTAGATTTACCTTACAGGACAAGAAAAATTTCACAAGCTGCAGAAGATTTTGTATATGCCGTGTTTAATCATTCTTAGTATAAAATTGACCACGGCAACCAATATCCTAGTCTACAATTCCTGTGTTGTGAGCACTCTTCTTAATGATAATGAGAGCTGGGCAACGTACATGTAGCAAGAGCATAGATTAAATAGCTTACATTTACACTGCCTGCGACGCATAATATGCATCTCTTGGAGGGATCATGTCTCCAACCAGGACGTTTTGAAACTAGTTAATGTGCACAACATCTATGCTGTTCTGGGACAGAGAAAACAACGCTGGCTCGCACATGTCACCGGCTTGCCAGAAGGAAGAGACCTACATGCTGTGCTTGCAGAGAGAGTCAGACCCAAAACTAACCTACAGAGATGTCTGCAAGCGAGACATGAAAACCACAGGTATCAACGAAAGTATGAGGGAGTTGCGTGCTGGTACGAACCTCGCCGAGAGCAAAAGAAACGAAGCTGCATCAGTCACGAGAAAGAAAAATAAAGCTGCACTGTCAGATAGCCCTAGAAAATATACGTATACATGCACAAACTGTTTCAGAATTGGCTCGATAAGTCACTTCAGATTCTACCAGTCTCAAGATGAAACCAAAGCCAGCGACTAATCTGGGCGCATCCATTATTATCCGAGACAGAAACCATATAGTAATTTTTTTAAAATGTGAAGTTGACTATAGTAGAAGAGGAATACTTCAAAAAACTAATTAGTCAAAAAATGATTGTAAGATTAATGTTAACACAGAATTTTTTACTTATTTAAAATCTTTGTTATAGTACTTTATGTTCAAGCTACAATGACTAATAAGATATAATTTATATCGTTAGAATATATTGAAGCACAAACTGCATTTTCTTAAACTTTTCTTTTAATTTGCGAATTTTTTTTAATTTTTTTTTTGAGGATTCGAATAAAAGATTAAGCCATAAGACTTCAGTTAGGCCAGGAGAGGCGCGGTAGATGAGCGGCCCGGGTTCGAATTCTAGTAAACACTGGGATTTTTAACTTCGGAATCTTTGGGCGTCTCTGAGTCCACCCAGCTCTAATGGGTACCTGACATTAGTTGGGAAAAAGTAAAGGCGGTTGGTCTTGTGCTGGCTACATGACACCCTCGTTAAGCGTAGGCCACAAAAACAGATGAACTTTACATCATCTGCCCTATAGACCACAAGGTCTGAAAGGGGAACTAGTTAGGCCAGGTTCACATCTAATTTTGCATTCACTTGCACCTATCCTTTGATCTGCTGGACCGTTGGGGCACTACACAAGATCTGTCAACCTTCTTTCTCCATTCTTATCTCTCATTTGTCTGTAATATAATTTCATTCGGATGTTCTTTCTGAAAATATTGAAGCCTGCCTGAGTGGACCACTTCAAGGGCTGTTTTTGAGTTTGTGTTTCCACACAAAATTACTTTGTAACCTTGTTTTTTTTGTGTTAATAGATCTCCATGTCCAGTCTAAATATAAAAGTATAATATATATATAGGCTTAGTCTTATATTATAATTTTTTATTTCGAATAAAATACGTTTATTCATTAAAAGCTTTATTTTTTTATTTATTACAACTAACACATTTTTATTAAAAATAAGGACTTTTATATGTGAGCTTTTTATTATTAATTTCTTGTCTATGGCATTGAACTTCTTGGAGAGATAAACTCTTCTTGTTTCTACTTCTCTTATCGATACTATGAGACCAATCCTTTATTTGCATCTACAGTCACCGATAACAGAGGCGCAGCTAGGATATAACCATCATTTAGTGGCCCGCGGGGCTTGACCTCTTTGGGGCCCAACCTCTTTGGGGCCCCTGCATTTTACGTACTATTTACTATTTATTGTAAAAAAACAACTTATTTGGTCAAATGGGAGCCCCTGGGTATTTTCATTTTTTCCCACCTTCCCCAGACCTTAGCTACGCCTCTGATCAATAAAGACTTAGTAATCACCGGATACTTCAACGTTTTAGTTTTCGTTTTTTTTTCTAATAATTCAGGTGTGCTGCCTATTTGCGATCCAGTATCCCATTTATTTGCTGATTTTATTATATAACCAGATATAGTTAACAATGTATATCGTCAAGCATGATTCCTCGAAATTTTTGTTTCATAAATTATTTAAAACAAACTTAAATTTTTAAAATGTTTATGTCCTCTTTCATCTAGCTTGTGTCAACATTTCTTACATTCCTGATGAATTTGCTATAAAACTGGCAATAACTGTAAATAGGAAAAACCTCATCAGTAAAAAAATATCAGGTTAGTTTTTTTTAAATATTTTTTTTCGTAGTCAAAATTATATGAAAAATTTACTAACGCAAAATTACTGTTTCGAATCCCTCTTCTAACAAATAAATAAAAATAATTTTCTTCTAATTTACGAAAATTAAGTGTTCCGGATTATTTATGAAAAACATTTTAACTCTATGTAAAATCGCACTTCTTTCTTACATTACATATAATTTTCTAGTTAAAACATTAGAAAATCTAACTATCCTTAATATAATGTTCCGATTTTTATGGAAAACAACTTCCTTACTCCAAAGTATGATATGAAAATCTCTCCACAAGGCTATGGTACATAAAATTTCATACTAGACCATTCCGAATATTTAATTAAATAAATGTATTAGATTTATTTGGATTTCTTTTTGTCTCTTACTATATATGTATATATTAACATTGGAACAAATTATTATCGATACTTAAAACAAATGCGATGTTTAGAAAGAAAAATTAAATGTTAATAAGATTTTAAATAGCTTTTGTTCTTTTTTTTTTACATTAACATGGCGAACAGACAGACTGACAGACAAAAGCATATACATATTTTTAAAAAATGCTATTTGAACTTGGTGTACCAATGTCTATGAACCCTCGTCAGCTTGCTCGTATTGATAAAGACATTTTTAGTTGAATTAGACTGTATTATGAAGTGGAAAATTTCCTTTGACGTCATATGGAATTATCTCTTTGAATAAAATGCTAAAAGTAACTCGGTGCACCAATGTCTATGAACACTCGACGACTGGCTCGTATTGATAAAGACATTTTTAGTCTAACTAGCCATGTGACGTAGTGGATGTTTTTCTTTGATGTCAAATGGAATAAAATCTTCTAAAGAAATCTTAAAACAACTCATTTAACCCTTGAAGTGCTGAGCTGTTTTACAATAAGTGCATAGAAAATTATAAGTATGATGTTTAGAGGCTAAACTACCACACGCGTTTTAATGGTTAATTAATGTTTGCTAAACCTCGTTATGTTCACGTGTTAAAGAAAAACATAATAGCTAGATTTTTACTTTTGATCTAGATTTATTTTCTAGATCTAGATTTTTTACACTATATCTAGATTTTTTACACTATCTATATTTTTTACACTATATCTAGATTTTTCACACGAGATTAAGATTTTTCCAACTAGATATACATTTATATTGTTATTAAAAATTATTGTAGATTCTAGATCTAGAATTTCTAGTTCTAAAATGATATAGACTAGATCTAAAGTTTTAATTTTTAGACGTAAAGTGTAGATTTTGATTTCCAAATGTCTAGATCAATGATGCAATGTTATAAAATACAAAAACTAATCTTTCATTTTTTAAATTTAGTCCATTGATAAATTATCTAGGCTCTTTTTTTTTACAAAATCCTTATCTGATTTACATCTAAATTTACTCCAAATTTAAATTTAGATCTATATCTAGTGACATAGTGCTAAATAAGAAGTTAGGCTTTGGTAAATCTACATCCTCACTCTAGTACCATTTCTATGAAAATGCGGCAATAGCTCTGTTGGTAACTGTGTAGGGACATCGTGCAGACGTTGCTGTTCAAGCATGATACCTGTTCTTTTTTGTTTTTGTTTTTAATGCCAAAAAAGTATCTGAAATTGCTCGTCTGAACCATGGTAATTTTTAAGTCGTGCCGTAATGTACACTATATCACTTTATCAATAATTGGCTTTTAGTTTGTTATTAAATAACAGCAATTCCTGAACAGCAATTCCTGATGATCCCGACGGTCCCAGATTCATCATCTGCTCGCTCCTTTATCCAGCGGGAGGTTAGGATAAGAAAGTAAATTATCTTAAGCAATGAAAAAACCTGTAAAAAATTTTACAGAAACAACGCCTAATGAATATTTGAAACGTTATTACTTTTGACAATTAAATCAAAATCACGTCTTAAATATTTCTTACGAATAGGGTGGCCGAACAGAGATCCGACAGGGGCCGCCTCTCTTTGTAATCTTGTATTGGATCAAATACTTTGTTAATTTTTTTTATTTTCTTAAAATTTCTAAAATATACCCTCATTATAAAGAAACTTGTTTAATAGGGAAGCGTGGTCGAGAGGCTGAGTGCGCTTGAACTTGGCTTGGCTTTACCTAGAAGGGGGCTTGAGGTTCGGCACCTGACTCGGGTGCCTAAAGGCAGCACGGAAAACCAACTCCTAGATACCCCCCCCCCCACTGGTCTACAAATGAGATTGGACCAAGTGCTCTGAGCATGCTATAAGCATTAAAGTAGCGCTATATAAAAGCTATAAATATATATTTATATATATAATATATATATATATATATATATATATATATATATATATAATATGTTTGTATTTCTGTCACTTTTTCAGTTAAAACTCCTGAAATAGTCTGTGTAGGCGTACCATTTATCAGCAGATTCGCCAACCTGTGCCTTAGATTTAGTGACATGCATTACACTCACACTTCACTCAAGGGATGTGTTGGCCTGGAGGCTAAAGCCTTGGGTATAACCCTTAAAAAATTTAACCTTGGCTGCTTTGAGATGCCATAAATTGAAACACCTTTAGTTTTATATTGTCTGTACTTATCATTCAATAAACTAAATGGATATTTTATATTCCTTTTGTTGGCTAACATCATCTACTGCTATTTTTTAATATAAGTTATGCTAGATAGAAATGTATATTATTTTTATTGATAAACATGTATCATTATGTCATTCTATCTTGGTTAGTTGGCATTTTAAAGTTTATTTCAATAAGGGAAAGTGTGAGCAGGCAACATTGAACATATCATGAAAGAGTTAGAAAAGATTGTATAAGAATATTAGCAGATGTGAATTATGTCATTATTATAAATTTCTTTTATTCAATTAGAAAATATTTTATTGTTGATAGTTTTAATGTCATATTGTAAGTTGTATCCTCACGATTAAGAAAATGTATTATAATTATTAAATTATTAAACCAAAAATGTTATTTATGTTGCGCTTTAGAACTATTTATAAAATAGTTTAGTACATTTACTATTAATTAGTAATAAAAAGTTTTATCATAATTTACCAACCAAACACTTAATGACATGTTATCCCACAATCATATCAAGCCTATAAAAAGAATAAAATAAAAGTATTATGTTCAATTTAAACTAATCAACCTTACAAGGGTAAAGAAGAAAAACATTGATGCTTTTTACAATTCAAATCACCGTTAAGCCTTTGATACTGTCACACACATTGGGAAAAGGCCTCCATTGTCATGTGAATCTGGGTGGTGTGTTCAATTAAAAAAATAATTATTTAAAAATTTGCTTTTGGTGACGTGAAGCCTAGGGGTTTCGAAAGCCATCATAGACCAGCGTGAGTTACAGATTGGAAACAGAACACGGGAAGCATACAATAAAGAAAAAAATTTCCTCCTGTTAACAAGATCAAAATGTTTAATATATATAAAAATCAAAAGGGCAAGGATTTTAAAGATGAGAATTATAATTAATATAATAAATTAACTTATATATAACTAAAGATAAAACATCATATTGACTGCTGACTGCATATATGTGTGAATGCCCTATTGTTTGCATGACTTAGCTCTTAGGTTGCTGGGTTCGGTCGATGTATCAGGAGCTTGTCCCTCTGCCTAGGTGCTGTAGACTGTTTTAGTATGCTAACATAAGCATCAGCTTAGAAGGTGCCAGCTCCTGCTGAAATACGGTAGTTTAATTAGTAAAAGCCCGGCTACTAGTATGTGTCCTCAAAGTGGGAGTGACACAAAAGAAGGTGGGTAAAAATCAACGATGATTAGGAAGGCTGCGGGGGCTGAGTGTTGACTTCAGACGTACTCAGCGTTCGCCGACGGCAATGTTTCTTCCTCCAATAACGTAGTTAAGGTTTTGGGTTCAACAGATTCATCAGAATCGTGAAACCTGGAAGTCGTATTGAGGGCAAACAGAACGTGTAGGGATTCTGAAACGTTACAGGAAATGTAGGGATTCTGCCACGTGACAGGAAATGTAGGGATTCTGTGACAGGCAGGAAATTTAGGGATTCTGCAACAGGCAGGAATTCCAAGTAGCAGAATCTAGTCGGATTCGCAATTAGGATGAAATAAAACATGAACTAAATATATTCAATATATAAAGGGCATAATGTTCTCCTCGAACATAAACCGTTAATCAGAGAATCTCTGAGATCAGGGGATCTCAACCTGTGGGTCTCGACCCATTTGGGGGTCGATTGACGATTTACCAGGGGTCGCCTAAACCATCGAAAATATGAATTGTTATTGTCTTTTCTTCTATTGATGTGTGTGGGGGGGGGTCGCGGCAGAGTGGAGGATTGTAAAAAGGGGTCACCGAGCACAAAAGGTTGAGAACCGTGGTCTTAGATCAATTAACATTTACAAGCAATGCAGGTCACTGAGATCAGATCAATACAAGAGAAATTATTAGAATACAAATAGTAGGGGGGGGGGGGGGTCAACAAAAAAAAAGAAACACGTATAGTAGTCAGCAATTTTGACGTCGGTCACGGACAATAAAAAGTAGAGCATGCCCGTTCAGGGGACACAACTCCTGACAATCATAATGGACAAGGGGAGGTAATTTTTAAACTTTCCTAAGCGCAGTCTCAATGGGTTAGAAAGATTGTCACAACGATCAGCGAGAAAAATAAAATAATATGTACACATATATACAAGAATGCGACAATGATCAATTAACGCAATGTAGAGATATGACATATTTATTTCTGTTTCTAACCATTTAAAAGTAATATTAACATATTGTAGACATAAGTTAAAGCAATACATAAATATGTACACAAAAGTATATATGTTTGTAACTGACGACAGTGCGAAGTACACATAATGCACGTATTGAGTATAAGTGAAACAAGAAAAGTCCACACTACAAGAGTCCAGCCATGAACTTACCACAAGGTCCAAGTGAAAAGAACACGAGTAAGGGTGTCACAAGGCGCTAGCAGTGTGCTGGCGCCTGCTTAAACCTGTCGTGGTCTAGGGTGATTCTATAGGCCCGACTGTTGACGCTGGAACTTTGGTGGCTTTAGCCCTGTCGCGATTTTGGTGTTTGTCTATATAATTAAGATATAAAACTAAACACCTGAATATAGTTAGAAAAACGTAGGCGTATAACTTTATTTACATACAATATAGAATCTTCCAAATATAAAACGTTTACATACAGGTACATCAACAAAACTGGCGACTAAACTAAGATCTCTAATGACTATGAACGTTAGATTTCACTATAAGTCTCTCGTACATGATTAGGAAGACAAACAGAAGCGGGAAGTGCGACTGTCCACTATACAAAACCCACGCTAACTGTCCGTTCGTTTCAAGAGCAAAATCCCTCCCATGTGGACTACACAGCAACACAGTGGCTACGTCCCCTTGCATTATCAGTGACGCATAACCTCAGTGGTTACGTCCCCATGCATCATCAGTGACGCATAACCTCAGTGGTTACGTCCACATGCATCATCGGTGACGCATAACCTTGGCCTCTGACCAGTGATGACGTAGGCCGCGATCTGGTCAGAGCCTAGGCTTTGTATCTACAAGGCGCCGCGCCAACTGCCCCTTTTTCCCCAAATTTCCAAGGTCACCCCGCCCTCGTTGTAGCCTAGATCTTCTGGTCACGTGACAACAAAATAATTATTAAAGCACACAAAAAAATACTTATTTCCCCTTCCAAAAATGAAATAAATCTAATTCAACTAATTAAAATATATTAAAACATAAATAATTGCATTAGATCTAAAATATAAATAACAGTAAACAAACAAAAAACAAAACTTAAAACTTTCCACAATAACTAAGGCCATGGTAGTGGACTGCAGTTGTTCTGCTACACACACACAAACGGCTCACAGCGGTTTGTGACAAAGGGAGCACAATGAATGGAATCTGTACATGAACGCCCTAAAAGTTATAAATATTGTTACGAATCTCACTATCCAGGCTCTATGTAAACTGCACCACACGACATCACCAACTGAAAGAACTTGACAACTCGGGGTTTTATTTGATAAAAGACATCGTTAATTCTTTTTATCACGCGGTAGGGTCCATCCCAGTCTGTTTGAAGCTATGGGGACTTGACTTTTCGTCTTTGTGGGTTGTACAGCCACACCAGATCTGTTACGATTGATAGTTGAATGTACACAAACTTGACATAAGAACATTTAAGATCATAACAACTTTAATCAGTCATCTTGGCTACCAGAGTAGTGTTACCTATGCATAGGCACAACTCCTCCTACTCTATACAGTATACCTAAAATGGGGGTAATATACAATATTATGTGGATTACTGAAAGGGGCATAACATTTCATCAACAAGATCGTTCCCATGAAACCCAGCGGCATTGGTCCGTTTGTCGTACCTTGTCTTCGCCTGGTCACTGTTGATCTTGATGTTTTTACGGGCTAGAGCTTGAGTTTTCTCCATCTGTTTTCGGAGATTTTCGACATACTCTGTCGAAGAGGCTGGCACAGTTCCCGGAATCCTGAAAAGCAAATCACATGGTAGTTGCAGCTCTCGGCCGAACAACATCTTTGCTGGAGTGTAACTGGTGGTGCTGTGAATCGATCCTCTATATGTTATAAGGAACATTGGGATATAGGTGTCCCAGTCATCTTGACGTTCATCGACTTTCGGCAGGTGTTGTTCCAGTGTTCGGTTAAATCGTTCCACTATTCTGTCTTATTGGAGGTGAAGAGGGATTGTGCGTGTCTTTTCGCTGCCGAGTACCTGGCACATCTCTTGGAAGATCTTGGATTCGAAGTTTCGGCCTTGTCGGAGTGTAACTCCCTGGGAGCACTGAATCGGGTAATCCAATTTCCACGAGTGTTTCCGCTATGGTGTTTGCTTCTTGGTTTGCTTCGCATACGCTTCAGGCCACTTAGTAAAATAGTCATTCACTACTAGAACGTACTTATTTCCTCTCTGGGACTCAGGAAATTGTTCTGCTACATCGATCGCTATTCTTTCGAAGGGATTACCGACGTTGTATTGCTGCATAAGTCCCCTCGTTCTCCTGTGCGGTCCCTTGGCTGCAGCACATGCGTCGCACTTTCTGCATCATTCTTCTACATCATCTCGGTAGCCGAATCAGTAAAACCGCTAACGTACTTTTTCAAAGGTTTTGTTGACACCTAGATGTGACCGACTGGTATTATTATGGATTTCATGCAGCACCTCAGCAACTCTCACTTTAGGCAACAAGAGCTGTAAGTGATTGCATGTCCCATCTGCTGTTTCGCAGACCCTCTTGTCAGTGAGTCCTATTGCGCCCAATATACCTTATCTTATATAATACAGACGTTACTTCAAAAAAGAAGATGATTACGTCCTACGCGTCATGCATTTAGTCATGCATATTAACCAATGACTTAAATTCTGCCAAGTCACTGGTTTTTCTGGCTAGCTCAGGCAACCCATTCCATGCTCTAATAGCACTAGGGAAGAAGGAGTATTTGTATAAATTTGTCCTAGCATATGGGACGAGGAATGTGCCTTTATTTTTGTGTCTTTCAGAGTATTTTATTAAATTTTGTTTTTGTATTTGAAGATTATGGTTCAGTGTTTTATGTATAATTGCTACTTTACTTTTGAGTCTTCTGTCCTGAAGGCTATCTAAATTTAGTGATTTTACTAATGGTGTTACCCTAGTCAAATGTGAATATTCGTTTGTTATGAATCTCACTGCTCTATTTTGTGTTTGTTCCAGTTTCCTAATGTTTTCTTGAGTTGAGGGGTCCCACACGGTGGATGCATATTCTATTATTGGCCTAACCAAGGTTAAATAACATTTTAGTTTTATGTTCTTATTTGATTTATAGAAATTTCTTTTAATAAACCCTAATGCTTTGTTGGATTTTTTTTAATAGTTTCATCAATATGTGGATTCCATGACAGTTTTTCATTTATTATAACACCTAGGTATTTTGAGTTTTTAGTCTGTGTTACTGGTTTGCCATGAATAAGATAAGTGGAATTAATTTGTTTTATTTTTTTTGTTACTCTTAACAACTGACATTTTTCTGGGTGGAAAGACATGGCAGCAGCTCCTTTATCAGAAAGGTGATGCCATTCCAGTGTTTTCCGTCTTTCTTCATAAGCAGAATGGGAGAGAGGTCTTCATCTTTTAAATGATTTTCTCAGATTCTTTTGTTGAACCATGACCCTGAAGCTTATACCCCAAGACGTTGGCAACCAATGATAACTTTCTTTTCTTCAACCTTGCTGCAGTGTTTACATTCTTTTCTGCAAGGTCGTCGAGACAGCGCTTCAGCATTCTGGTGAGTTTGTCCTTTTCGGTGCTGTGTCTCGAAGTCGTAGGCTTGGGGGAGCTACCACCTTCTACCAAGCGCGTACCCAGGTGGCGGATAGGGGAAAGACCCTTAGATATAAGGGTTAGCTGTGAATAGCAAATAAACAGCCGCGGACCAACTGGTTTGCAGTCATGGAGGATGAGGTGAAGTATTCCAGTGGTTAGAATATTTACTAAAAACATCTCAGAAATCCAGGGAAATGATTGCAAAAAGCGAGTATAGGGCGCTCTATCTCTAAACCCGGGTAGATGAAACTCGTTAGCTAGGGATAGCAGTTCATCTAGGAGAGAAAACTCCGAAAATAAACACCTGCTGCCTTGCAGATGATCTTGGATGATCAAAGGCTATGGGAGCACACCCAGAAAGAAAAGCAGGCTGAAGTCGGAGTCAATGGGCCTCCTGGCGCAAAACACATTGACACGCAACCTCATCTATGTTGGAGTTCAGTAACGATTCTAATAGATGTGGCGTCCTGCCTGTGGAATCCCGCCGCGCAGGTAGGGGGCCGGGCTCTCCGCCTCGAAGGAGCCCACACAAGCGAGCTGGTGGTTCTTCTATCTCTGCCTGTGGAGCCAGGAGCAGGGACAAGAAAGTAAATACTACTGGCCAACACTCCAAGACCAAAAGTTTAAAAATCCTACAATGGAGAGCAGAGGGCATCCAAAAGAAAAAAGAAGCTCTAAAAATATTTTTGCATGAGAAAGAAATAGATGTAGCTTGCATCCAAGAAACTCATTTGAACAGTAATCTTCGTTTCTCCATTAGAGGCTACACCTGCATCAGACAAGATAGAGAAATCAGACCCAAAGGAGGAATCCTCACCCTCATTAAAAATGACATCCCTACCACAGACATAACTATGGCCAACTCCTCAGAATCAGAAATAATGGGAACTAAGCTAATTCTTCCAGATGGAAATATTAATCTATTTAACTGCTACTTCCAACCAGACAAGGAAATAGAGATTGATCACATACAAATACCTGACCAAGAAGACTGTCTTATCTTAGGAGATATGAATAGTCACTCTCAGAGCTGGGGATACCCAGACCTAAATGCCAGGGGAGAAGAAATTGAAGAATGGCAAGCAGAGAACAGACTTATCCTACTTAACAAACCTGAGGATAAACCAACATTTTTCTCAAGAGCCTGGCTAACATCAACCACTCCAGATCTAGCCTTTGCAACTGACAACTTATCCAAAAAGTGCACCAGAGAAGTTGCAGACCAGCTAGCCACCAGTGACCACAGACCCATATTGATCAGTATGGATAGCTCCTTCAAAATATCAGAAAACTCCACCATCCCCAGATGGAACTACAAAAAAGTCAACTGGCACCTATTTTCAAAGCTCACAGACCTATACACAACTTCAATAAACTGCAAATCAAATCAGGTTAATAAGTCATACTCAGCTTTCTCCAAAGCAATCCTCCTAGCATCTAAGGAATCAATTCCTAGAGGAGCAAGAAAAGATTATATTCCAAACTGGTCTGATCACCTTCAACAACTCCACAATGCCACCATTGAAGCCAGAAACACAGTAGAAAATAACCCTTGCACAGAAAATAACATAAATCTAAAAGCAGCTAACGCAGTTTTCAGGAAAAATTACCTTTCCGCCATGACAAAAAGTTGGCATGAAAAAACAGAACGGCTAAACGTAAACAAGACACGGGCCCAGACAAAATATCTAATGACATGCTTCTTTATTTGGGTCCTCAAGCCAAAAGAAAACTGCTACAAATATTCTATGCTAGCTGGAAATCTGGCAGAATTCCAAACATCTGGAAAAAAGCCATTATGATCCCTATACTAAAGCACGGCAAACCAAGAAACAAGCTGGATAGCTATCGTCCCATCAGCATCACTAGCTGTTCCTGCAAACTGATGGAAAGAATGATAAATAGAAGGCTGACATGGATCCTTGAGTCAAATAACCTACTCACTGAAGCCCAGGCTGGCTTTAGAAAAGGCAGATCAACAGAAGATCAAATCGCCTTTATCACACAGGAAATAGAAGATGGCTTTCAAGAAAAGAAACCAACAGCAATTGTGTGGGTTGACTTAGAAAAAGCATTTGACAAAGTCTGGAGCAAGGTCTCTTGCTCAAACTAATCCATCATCACATATCCCACAGAATGTACAACTGAATAAAGGAATATCTAAAAAATAGAAAAGCCTTAGTTTGCATGCAAGGACAAAGAAGCCACACAGTGGGTATTAAAAATGGTGTCCCCCAAGAGAAGTCCTATCCCCAACACTTTTCCTAATATTCATAAACGATCTAAATCAAAACCTACCAAGAAAAGTTAAAAGCAGCATGTATGCAGATGACCTTGCCTTAATTAGCACAGAAGAATATGTAGGAACATCGAAATTTCGATTACAAGATGCTCTCGATATACTCAATAATTGGTCCAAAGACTGGGACATGTCCATCAACACAAAAAAGACCACATATACCATATTCTCACTGTCAACAAAACAGCAAACAATAAAATTAACATTAGATAAGGAAGCTTTAGAAAAAAATGACAGCCCTACATACCTTGGAGTCACCTATGACCCGAGACTAACCAGGAAAAGCCAAATAGATAAAACACAGAGTAAAGGCATCCAGAGACTATCCCTCTTGAAAAAATTAGCTGGCTCAGATTGGGAAGCAAATCACAACATCCTGAAAAAGACCTATACCAGTTACGTGAGACCTGTAATAGAATATGGTGCCACAGCATGGTTTTCAGCAGCCCAAACCAACCTAAGAAAAATAGACAAGGTTCAAAATATTGGTCTAAGGATAGTGACAGGAGCTATCAAAACAACACCCATAAGAGATATGGAGGAAACCGCTGCCCTGATCTCTCTGAATGAAAGAGGTGGACTGTGCACATGCAATTCTGTCCAGCATTTTAGGTTTGGTTTATTTACCTGAAATGATAGCTCTAGAGAATTTCGCCGTCAAAGCTCTATTGATTATTTGTGTTATATTGTGTTTTTTTTCGACATTTCTTTGCATACTATATGCTGCAGAAGTCTTTTCTCTTGTGCACCACTGAGTCAGCGAGTTTTTCTTCTGTTTCTGCTAGACCAGGGGTTCTCAACCTGCGGGTGGCGACTCTTTTGGGGGTCGATTGACCTTTTGCCAGGGGTCGCTTAAGACCATCGAAAATATGGATTGTTATTGTCTACTCTTCTATTGCTGTATGTGTGTGTGTGTGGGGGGGGGTCGCGGCAGAGTGGGAGGTTGTAAAAAGGGTCGCCAATCTTAAAAGGTTAAGAACCGCTGTGCTAGACCATCTTGGTCATTCTAGGTCGTCTTCCGAAAAGCGAAATTTTGTAATTCTTCACCCTCCTTTATCCTTTCAGAGAAGCCTTGTCTCACTCCAACTATAGTTTGAACATAAGCTAATCACAATGTTATTGTTGAAACACACTCAACTAATTTCCTGCATGCAAAGGTTCTGGATTATCTTTATTTATTATTGATTAAGTTATCCAGGCTTATTTTGTACTGTTCATTGTCCTCATATACGGCACAAATTAGGTTATTAACGGGCTTCCCTTGTGTTTCTATGTCATCTTGGGTTACAATTTCGACTAGCATACTGTTTACTTCCACGTGATCTCTTTGTTCGAGTTTTGTTAGTTTGTCTACACTCAGAAGCTTTTCCTTTTCGTCTTTCTTGACTTTGTATGTTTTCTTTCCAGTCCTCTCAACGACAGTGTATGGACCATCAGATTTCAATTTGCTACCTATACCTTCCACCTTTGCGACAACTAAATCTCCTGCCTGGAACTGTTTTAATTTTCTGTTCCTATTTTTGATTTCTCTATGTCTGTCCAGGTTACGTTGCATATTTATTTCTGCTGTATTTAGGGCGTATCTAAGGTTCTACTTTGTTTCAACTATCCACGGGTGTGATGTTTTCCTGTCGCTTAGGTTTAGCATATGTTCAGCCCATAGTTGGAGTGAACCTTTTGGTATTGTTTCTGTTGTGTCGTCTTGATATAAGAAAAGAGTGCTTGTAATCACAACAAATTTCCTTCTGGATCAATAAAGCAGTCTTAGTCTTAGTCTTAGTTTTTACTCTTCCAACGTTGCTCAGTGTGTCGAATACCAGACTTTGTCGAAAGCTTTCTTGAAATAAAAAAAAGATACGAAACAGATTATGTTTGTGTGAATAGTATTTTGTTTTGTGCAGAGTATCTTTTGATATAGAATTTGTTTTGTGATGCTGCGACCTTGTCTAAAAGTCGTTTGTTCTTTTGATATAGTTTAGACTGGTACAGGTTGTGGACGGTTTAGTATAATTTTTAACAAGACTTTGCTAGGATTACTCATGAGCTTTTGACAGAGTTGCACATATTTGGTTTTTAAATATTTCTTTTTGAGTGTAAGAAAATGCCATCAATTGTATTACTACTATTACACAGTAATCAAGAAAAGTGATGGTTTCTCTGAACAGACCATTATAGCCATTACAGTCTTGTTAGCATCAGCAGCTTTGATAGCTTTAGTGATCTTTCTAATCGCCTTAAAAGTCACAGGTAGGTCAGAGAGATTCAAGTGCATTGAAACTTAAATTAAGATCCATTCTATTACATAAAAAGTCATTCTAGGGTTTATAAAATATATTTTGTAAATTTTATTTGTATTCATTTACTTATATCAAAGGATGTTTTCGAAGATACAATATTGATAATAATAATAATAATAATGATAATAAAGATGATATATTTCAATCAAACTGATTTGCTGTTTATTGATAAAAAAAAAAGGAAAAAAATGCTACTATTACTGACAGATTACTGGCATCACCGAACCACTGTTCCATATTAAAGTAAAAACTAAATAGAAAAACAAAGAAAATAAGAGAACCAAAGCTTTAAGCGGTTATGGAAGTTATCTAAAATAACAATATATCCTGTTGTTATATCAAGGTGGATAATGACAACTGACCTCACTTTCAAGTTCATTAACATTCCTCAGATCCTCATGCCACATCACAAGAAAATTCCTCAGTGGACACTGTTAAAGGAATTGCAATACATTTTGTTTCTCTCTAACGACGCTCAAGTCTGTCAGTGCCAGTGTCAGTTCGTTTCTAACATAATAATAATATTAATTATTATTATTATATCTTTATACTGTACTCTGTACGTTTAGATTGGCGACAGTAAATAATGCTAATTTTGTCAGTTGGATATTCCAAAACATACTGTAACTACAATAGAAGTATTTGTGTTCTTTGAAAAATAAATTGATAGTTTTAGCGAACCATTGCACTCTTTTAATTTAATAATAGGGTATTAGTAATATGTAATCCTTATATAAATGTAACTATCTACTATCGCTAAGTCGGTTTAAATGTCTTTTATAATTATTTTAATTTAGCTTAGACCACCATTTAAGCCAAGTACTATTTCTTTCCTTTCTTTAAGATACCAAACAAAATAATTTATTACCAATTTTCAATTAACTAATTGGTTAATTGTTTTCTTGATTCTTGTTTGTCAGTTAAAAGAAATAATTGTACACAATTTCAGCTTGATACGAGATAGATTGCGTGTTGGAGAAATAACGTGTACATACTTTTTATCAGACTGAGTTGACATATGCTTTGTAAAAAAAATATTTAAACTATTTGAATAAATATTTTTTTACAAGAAAATTACGTTTTAAACATAAGGAAAACATGTACGTTTTAACACTTTTAACATAGTATACTGAAAATATCACTATACATGTATATACGTATATATTGTAAAGGTTAAATCGATTTTATAGACTCTGTCACTTCTTCTAGTACCACAAATTAACCTTTTTTATAAAGTAATAAAATATAATATTTGGAAAAGAAACTTGTAAAGAAAAGTAAACTTTCTCTTTCAAACCTTGTGGTCTATAGGGCAGATGATGTAAAGGTCATCTGTTTCTGAGGCCTACGGTTTACGAGGGTGTCATGTGCCAGCACAACGACCAACCGACTGTAATTTTACCCAACTATTGTCAGGTATCCATCAGATGCGCCCGAAGATCGTTAAATTATAAGATCCCAATCTTCACCAGAATTCGAACCCTGGAACCTGGTTCGGAAACTAAGCGCTTTACCGCTCAGCCACCGACCCTCCAGAAACTTGTGGTGCGGATTATTACCTTCTCATTTTTTCGAAATATGTGCTTGAAAAAACATGAAAGAATAGATGATAAGACTATAAATAGTTGTTTTTTTAATTTTGTGTACCTAAAAGTTTAAATTGTGGTTTACCTTTTTATTCAAAATTAGAACTCATTTTGTAATATGTTAAATATTAGATAAGATAAGATAACTTTTATAGATCCAATCAAATGGAAATTCTGTTTGACTACAATTGACAACCTCGGCGTAACATAGATGAAAAGTACAAACAACATTCACACACGAAACACATACACATTCACATTCAACAAGTGTTTTATGAATTAGACTTCTGTGTACTTCTCGATGACGACAGATGATCTTATAACACATTTACAGGAAAATATAAATATAATTAAAACATTTTTCTTTATTTTTGTTAAAAGCATTAAAAGCAGTTTATATTTATAGGTGAATTCTTTTTAAAAAGACTAACAGAAAAATCATTGCGTAATTACTATAGACTTAGCTATAGATATTGTTTTTAAAAACTAGTT
>JAZGLO010001624.1:0-186341 GCA_036873155.1 Biomphalaria sudanica
TGAATGAAGAGCGTCGTTTAGGGCTAACTCCTATTTTGTGTTATGTAGACCTCTTGACCTGACGACAAGAAGAATTGACTTCCAGAGAGTCAAGTTCAGTATTTCTACTTGCCGGATGCCTTTTGCATTATACGCCGTGGTGCTTCTTGTTACTTTGCCTTTACCTCTGAGGAAATATCTTAGCTCTTCAGACATGAAGGATGAACTTCGTCAGAATGTAAATATGAAGGCGTGCCGAAAATGCTGAATAGGTTTGTAAAGCATCTAATTACTGTTTGAGTAGACATGTCAGGACATGCAAATGTAAAAGGAAACCTTGAGTATTCATCAATAATTGTCAATAAATATTTGATTTTAGTGGTAAAAGGGAGTGGTCCCTTAAAGTCAACACTAAGTCTCTCGAATGGTGATGTGGCTTTTACTAAGCTGCCGGTAGATGGTTGATAAAAACAAGGTTTTATCTCTGCACAGTTGGAGCAATTGTTTGTTACAGTTCTTATTTCTACAACTGCATACGGGAGATTCTTTGACTGAACGAAATGGAGCATTCGCACTATGCCAGGATGACAAAGAGTGTTGTGAAATTCTTTTACAGACGTAGGGGGGTGGTTTTACTTGCACAGAATCCACGAGAAAGATCATCGGCGGCCATGTTGCCGGGAACACACATCAAACCTGGACATTGATAGTTCTAGTCTTCACCTCTGAAGTTTGTCGTTTTTGATCGTACCGTGATGACGAGGTTTAAGCATGAAGGTTACGACCTTTGATCCGTGCTGAGTTTGAAATGCGAAACTAATAGAAAATGTCTCCATGTCTTGATTGATTTAACAATAGCCATTGCTTTGACGATTGACGTCTCTCGCTAAGAGATAATGTTCTGGAGAAGAAAGCAACTGACCTTTTTTTCTGGGATAAGGTAGCGGATATGGCGATAATCGATGCATCTGTTTCAACCTCCAGCGCCGTTTTGTGGTCTACATTAATGACAACAGCCATTTCGAGTTCTTCTTTCAAAGCTTGAAATGTATCTTTGACTCTCTCAGGGAGTGGGAAAGTCCTGTTGTGTACTAAAGGATGGATCTTATCTGAGAAATGTCCTATCCAGTTGGCATAGTAGGAGGATAAACCTTCATTTATTTGCATTTATTCCCCTTATTTCGAAAACAAAGTAATTAATCATCAACAGTTAATTAATTATTTACATTTTGATTGATTTATGTCTTGTCAGGTTTAATGAATAGTTGTGAAAAGTTTTAACTTGATTCCAGTATGGAAAATAGGAGAAAAAGCATATTCAAACTTTTTACTACACAGACAGACACACAGACAGACAGAGTGAGTTGATATAAGCTTGTAAAAAGAGATTCGAAAAATGTGTTCCATTTTCTAGAAGTACATTTCTAGACTCCCAATATGTCAATTAATTATTTATTGTTATAAAAACATATCACAAGGGGATTTTTTTTTTGCTGAATTAAATTTCTAGTCTACATACATGTATAAATGAATGGGTACAGTTTTAGAAGAACGTATAGGCGTATTTATTAATTTTATTATAATTATTACTTTATCTTATGCTCAAAGATGCATTTAAAGATGCATTTAAAAAAGTGATAACAGCAAAAAAATAAGATAACATGATAAGAATAATAAAATAAATTACAGCTAAATATGCTGCATAAGTATAGAAAAAAAAAGTTTATTTAATATTTCTAATTTACATGGTATAAATTAATGAAAGGTCATATGTTTTTATCGATGACAATAATTGAAATTACCAAGTGACAGCTCAATAATCAAATACTTTCAATTATCCTATTCTCAGATGCAGTCAACTACAAATGTGGGATAGGAAGACCTACCAACGTTTTGTAAAGTTCAGAACTCAATTCTCTAAGGCAGTGATGCAAAAAATTACTCATCCTGCGGGCCATTTTAACTTCCAACATTCGTGTCGCGGGCCACATCAACAAAAAGAGACAGCAAGATACAGAAATGCAATATGTAATTCACCTGAAACTATTAGAAAGTAGAAACATGCGTAGTTAGTACCCGCAGTTTTAACAATAGTTTATTCGCTGCACAAATCATAAATGCCGTTTAAATGCTTTTCAGCCACACTTTTAAGAAACAATTACTTGTTGTCTTTGTATAATTTTTCGCAAACAAGTAAAGGACGTTAGGACCTGTCACTTTTCCTTGTAGATTCTACATTCAGAGTCCAATCTCATAAACGCACAAATGTGAAAGGTCATGGTACACAAATGTGAAAGGTCATGGTACACAAATGTGAAAGGTCATGGTACACAAATGTGAAAGGTCATGGTACACAAATATGAAAGGTCATGGTACAAAAATGTGAAAGATCATGGTACATAAATGTGAAAGGTCATGGTACAAACCCATTAGATAAAACATTAGAGCATTAACATAGGTAAAAATACATTTTTGAACCACTTAATTTTATACACCGACATTTTGGCGGGCCGGATAAAACTATGTCTCGCTCCGGATCTGGCCCGCTGGCCGTATTTTGGGCATCACTGCTCTAAGGTATTTCAACTTGTTATGCCACAGTCTATGTTTAAAACAAGTGATGTTCTGTGTTTTTTTTTCTTAAATTTTATTATAGTTAAATAAAATTTTCGTAACTAAAAGAACATTATTAATTATTTCATTCATATACACATTATCTGATTATCATACTATCTTATCTTATCTTATGTAATACAGACGTTACTTCAAAAAAGAAGATGATTAGGTCCTACGCGTCATGCATTTAGGCTTTCTAAATTTAGTGATTTTACTAATGGTGTTACTCTAGTCAAATGTGAATATTCATTTGTTATGAATCTCACTGCTCTATTTTGTGTTTGTTCCAGTTTCTTAATGTTTTCTTGAGTTTAGGGGTCCCAAACGGTGGATGCATATTCTATTATTGGCCTAACCAAGGTTAAAAAACATTTTAGTTTTATGTTCTTATTTGATTTATAGAAATTTATTTTTATAAACCCTAATGCTTTGTTTGATTTTTTTTATAGTTTCATCAATATGTGGATTCCATGACAGTTTTTCATTTATTATAACACCTAGGTATTTTGCGTTTTTAGTCTGTGTTACTGGTTTGCCATGAATAAGATAAGTGGAATTAATTTGTTTTAGTTTTTTATTACTCTTGACAAATGACATTTTTCTGGGTGGAAAGACATGCTCCAATTTGATTCCCATTTCTGTAATTCATCTAATTCTCTTTGTAAAATATCTGTGTCTTGTGTTGTTTTTATTGTTCTATATATTATGCAATCATCTGAAAATAATCTGACTTTTGTTCCTGAACTAATGCAATTTGGTAAATCATTTAATCCAAAATCTTTAATCCACTGATGCAGTGGACCATTAGTTTGTATTCTATTTGTTCACTATTTTCTAAACCTTTTGAAAAATCATCAATTAGTCCTATTAGTTGTGTTTCACATGATCTATATTTCCTAAAGCCATGTTGGTATGGGGTGAGGACATTATGTTTGTCTATGTGGTTTATGATGTTGCTACATATTATGTGTTCTAGGATTTTACATGTGATGCTGGTAAGTGATACTGGTTTGTAGTTTTCTGGATCAGATTTTTCTCCTTTTTTAAATAGGGGGTTGACATTAGCTTCTTTCCAGTCTTTTTGTACTCTGCCCTTGTTAAGCGATGCCTGAAAGAGTATTTTGAACACTGGGGCTAGCTCATTGCTTAATTCTTTGAGTAATCTAGCTGGAGTACCATTAGGTCCAGACGCTTTATTTGGTTTGGTGTTGGATAATAGTTTTGAATTCTATTTTCTTGTACTACTAAATCTTTTATGTTGTCTACTTGGCTCAAATTAAGAAATTTGTGTTTGTCTCCTAGGGCTGAGAATGCTAATGCAAGTATTTGTTTAGGATGTTTGCTTTAGTTTCATTATCATTATGTATTATGTTATGTTCATCTTTTAATGGCGCTATGCCTGTTGTTTCCATTTTCTTAGACTTAATATATGACCATAGGTTTTTGTTGTTAACTTTAGATATTACATTGTTTATGTATTTACTCTGCAGCTGTCTGCTTACTTTTTGGGTAAGGTTTTTAATTTGTATATACTTTTTGTAAACTCTTTCTGCCTTGGTTTCTTTAAATTTTCTATATAGGTTTTCCTTCTGTTTGCAAAGCTTCTTTAGTCTATTATTAAACCAGCATTTTTTTATTTGGTTTGATGTGTATTCAGTTGGTATATGATTTTCTATAATGCTTTTAAGATGTTTTTTAATGAATTTCCAGAGGTCATCGACTGGTTGGTTAATGTCTTTTTCTAATAAGAATGTTTGTTGAAAGTTTAATGCAGCTTGGTGTAGTTGTGTTAGGTTACATTTATTCCAGAGTAAGATTTTTCTTTTGGGTTTAACTATCCGCTTTGATAAGTACTAATAATTCTATTTTTAGAACGTTTGGAAATGTAACTTTGGGAAAATTTGTGTTGTTAAAACCTACAACAAGGAAGTAATTCTACTCAGTCTTCACTCCAATGCTGTAAAAAATTAATTTCAAATGGATAAATGGTAAGCGCTGTTCAACAGGTAAGTTTTATGTCTGAGATAAAAGATAAAAAAAATATATGGTGGATATATTGTCAACAAAAGTTTTAACTAATAATCTTTTTATTAAACATTTTGTTAGAATGACTTAAATAAACAAACACAAATTATAAACATTATTACTTCTGTTAAAGTGATGATTGTACTTCACATGGCGATATTATACAAAATAGGCCTACTAGTCAGAGCATATTTCATAAGAAATACAAATACTTTATAATACATTAATTTCTAGCTGGCTACATAAATATAAAGTGGGGTGACGGCTTATTAAGTAAAGTGCTTCTCTTCCAAACTGGAGGTTTTCGAGCTCAAATCCTGGCGATTTTTAATTTCGGGATCTTCAAGGCCAACCAGCTTTAATGGGTACTTGATATTATTTGGGGAAAAGTAACAGCGGTTGGCTGTTGTGCTGGCAACATAACACCCTTGTTAACCGAGGGCCACATAAACAAATCTATAGATTGCTATGTCTGAAGAGGGATTTTTTTTTATAACGATATAATATATATAATATTTAGTTTTTATATCTAAGTAAATTTGTTTTTACATTACACTTAACAAAGTATTAGAACTCGAATATCTCAAACATGAAGCAATGTTGAGTTTACATCGGAAAGTTGTATTGGATTCACACATTGAAATCTGATGTTTCAATCATCTTCCTAAATCCTACGTTTAGTTTAACATGTTTACCTAATGTCAATACGGAACTATATTATGATATTGATTTGTACAAGTGACGGGATACTTTTTTGTGTATGCAATACTCTCCCTCCCTCTCTCTCAGAGCATATCTTTTTAAGCGGTCCCCGTAAGGGGAAAAGCCGCTAATAGGTTTGTGCGAAATGTCCGTCTGTCGTCTATCACACTCAGATCTCGAAAAGTAGAAGAGAAATTAAAATTATTATTTAACCATGCGATGCGGCTTGTAATGGCTACTTTTTCTTTTCTAAAAGCAAACCGTTTAGTTTATAAACTTAATTATCCAAGCGATTTTTGTTCTGAATCTTTAAAACATTATTACTTTTGACAATCAAAACAAAATCACGTCTTGAATATTCCTTGTGAATAGGCGGCTCTGACAGGGATCCTACTCCGTCGGGGGCCACCTTTTAGTTTGTGTGATAACATAAACTCTCTTTGTAATCTTGTTTTTCTTACTCTATTTTATCTTCCCTTCCCTTTCTGTCTTTGTTCTTCGTTTCTTTATATTTTCTCCTTCTTTAGTCTTGGTCTGTTCTAGAATGTTTCTTTCTGCTCTGCTCTTTTTCTTTTTTTTCTCATTCTCTTTTTATAACCAAGAGGGGCGGTGGCCGGGAGGGGGGGGTTAAGGCGCTTGAGATTTTTTATTTCGGGATCTTTAGGGTCCATCCAGCTGTAATGGATACCTTTACCAGAAATTAGTTTGAGAAAAGTAAAGGCTGCTGGTCGTTGTGCTGGCCACATGACACTCTCGCCGTACGCCATAGAAACAAATGACCTTTGCTTCATCTGCTCTGTAGACAGCATGGTCTGAAAAAATAACTTACTTTTTATAACATATAATTGTATAAAGAAATATTGGCTAAGTTACAGATTATGTCTTTATTTAAGATTAACTTTAATAATCAGAGTAAGTCAGAGTAAGTGATACTAAAAAATCAAGTATCCATTTCGCGTTCTCTTAGGCAGATGATGTAAAATTCATCAATTTTGATGGCCAAAGGTGTCATGTGGCCAGCACAACGACCAACCTCTTCACTTTCGCTAACTACTGCCCGGTACCTATGAGAGTATTTACAGGGATTTAAACCCCGGACCACTCGTTTCGGAAGAGAAGCGCTTTACCACTCAGCAACCACGTCCTACGACGAAAGGAGAGACGATGCGATAAGCCAAGACAGAGTGAGATACAGAGTGAGTTACAGAGTGAGATACAGAGTGAGATACAGAGTGAGATACAGAGTGAGATACAGAGTGAGATACAGAGTGAGAAACAGAGTGAGATAGATACAGAGTGAGATACAGAGTGAGAAACAGAGTGAGATACAGTGTGAGAAACAGAGTGAGATACAGAGTGAGATACAGAGTGAGATACAGAGTGAGAAACAGAGTGAGATACAGAGTGAGATACAGAGTGAGATACAGAGTGAGAAACAGAGTGAGATACAGAGTGAGATACAGAGTGAGATACAGAGTGAGAAACAGAGTGAGATACAGAGTGAGATACAGAGTGAGATACAGAGTGAGAAACAGAGTGAGATACAGAGTGAGATACAGAGTGAGATACAGAGTGAGATACAGAGTGAGAAACAGAGTGAGATACAGAGTGAGATACAGAGTGAGATACAGAGTGAGATACAGAGTGAGATACAGAGTGAGATACAGAGTGAGAAACAGAGTGAGATAGATACAGAGTGAGAAACAGAGTGAGATACAGAGTGAGATACAGAGTGAGATAAAGAGTGAGATACAGAGTGAGAAACAGAGTGAGATACAGAGTGAGATACAGAGTGAGATACAGAGTGAGATACAGAGTGAGATACAGAGTGAGAAACAGAGTGAGATAGATACAGAGTGAGATACAGAGTGAGATACAGAGTGAGATACAGAGTGAGAAACAGAGTGAGAAACAGAGTGAGATACAGAGTGAGATACAGAGTGAGATACAGAGTGAGAAACAAAGTGAGAAACAGAGTGAGATACAGAGTGAGAAACAGAGTGAGAAACAGAGTGAGATACAGAGTGAGATACAGAGTGAGAAACAGAGTGAGATACAGAGTGATATACAGAGTAAGATACAGAGTGAGATACAGAGTGATATACAGAGTGAGATACAGAGTGAGATACAGAGTGAGATACAGAGTGAGATACAGAGTGAGAAACAGAGTGAGATACAGTGTGAGAAACAGAGTGAGATACAGAGTGAGATACAGAGTGAGATACAGAGTGAGAAACAGAGTGAGATACAGAGTGAGATACAGAGTGAGAAACAGAGTGAGATACAGAGTGAGATACAGAGTGAGATACAGAGTGAGATACAGAGTGAGATACAGAGTGAGAAACAGAGTGAGAAACAGAGTGAGATAGATACAGAGTGAGAAACAGAGTGAGATACAGAGTGAGATACAGAGTGAGATACAGATTGAGATACAGAGTGAGAAACAGAGTGAGATACAGAGTGAGATACAGAGTGAGATACAGAGTGAGATACAGAGTGAGATACAGAGTGAGAAACAGAGTGAGATAGATACAGAGTGAGATACAGAGTGAGATACAGAGTGAGATACAGAGTGAGAAACAGAGTGAGAAACAGAGTGAGATACAGAGTGAGATACAGAGTGAGAAACAAAGTGAGAAACAGAGTGAGATACAGAGTGAGAAACAGAGTGAGATACAGAGTGAGATACAGAGTGAGAAACAAAGTGAGATACAGAGTGATATACAGAGTGAGATACAGAGTGAGATACAGAGTGATATACAGAGTGAGATACAGAGTGAGATACAGAGTGAGATACAGAGTGAGAAACAGAGTGAGATACAGTGTGAGAAACAGAGTGAGATACAGAGTGAGATACAGAGTGAGATACAGAGTGAGAAACAGAGTGAGATACAGAGTGAGATACAGAGTGAGATACAGAGTGAGAAACAGAGTGAGATACAGAGTGAGATACAGAGTGAGATACAGAGTGAGAAACAGAGTGAGATACAGAGTGAGATACAGAGTGAGATACAGAGTGAGATACAGAGTGAGATACAGAGTGAGATACAGAGTGAGAAACAGAGTGAGATAGATACAGAGTGAGAAACAGAGTGAGATACAGAGTGAGATACAGAGTGAGATACAGAGTGAGATACAGAGTGAGAAACAGAGTGAGATACAGAGTGAGATACAGAGTGAGATACAGAGTGAGATACAGAGTGAGATACAGAGTGAGAAACAGAGTGAGATAGATACAGAGTGAGATACAGAGTGAGATACAGAGTGAGATACGGAGTGAGAAACAGAGTGAGAAACAGAGTGAGATACAGAGTGAGATACAGAGTGAGAAACAGAGTGAGATACAGAGTGAGATACAGAGTGAGATACAGTGTGAGATACAGTGTGAGATACAGAGTGAGATACAGAGTGAGATACAGTGTGAGAAACAGAGTGAGATACAGAGTGAGATACAGAGTGAGATACAGAGTGAGAAACAGATTGAGAAACAGAGTGAGATACAGAGTGAGTTACAGAGTGAGATACAGTGTGAGATACAGAGTGAGATACAGAGTGAGATACAGAGTGAGATACAGAGTGAGATACAGAGTGAGATACAGAGTGATATACAGAGTGAGAAACAGAGTGAGATACAGAGTGAGAAACAGAGTGAGATACAGAGTGAGAAACAGAGTGAGATACAGAGTGAGATACAGTAGGAGATACAGAGTGAGATACAGTGTGAGATACAGTGTGAGATACAGCGTGAGATACAGAGTTAGAAACAGAGTGAGAAACAGAGTGAGATACAGTCTGAGATACAGAGTGAGATACAGAGTGAGATACAGAGTGAGATACAGAGTGAGAAACAAAGTGAGATACAGAGTGAGAAACAGAGTGAGATACAGAGTGAGATACAGAGTGAGATACAGAGTGAGATACAGAGTGAGAAACAGAGTGAGATACAAAGTGAGATACAGAGTGAGAAACAGAGTGAGATACAGTGTGAGATACAGAGTGAGAAACAGAGTGTAAAAACAGAGTTAGATACAGAGTGAGAAACAGAGTGAGATACAGAGTGAGATACAGAGTGATATACAGAGTGAGATACAGAGTGAGAAACAGAGTGAGATACAGGGTGAGATACAGAGTGAGATACAGTGTGAGATACAGTGTGAGATACAGAGTGAGATACAGAGTTAGAAACAGAGTGAGAAACAGAGTGAGATACAGTCTGAGATACAGAGTGAGATACAGAGTGAGATACAGAGTGAGAAACAGAGTGAGATACAGAGTGAGATACAGAGTGAGAAACAGAGTGAGATAGATACAGAGTGAGAAACAGAGTGAGATACAGAGTGAGATACAGAGTGAGATACAGAGTGAGATACAGAGTGAGATACAGAGTGAGATACAGAGTGAGATACAGAGTGAGATACAGAGTGAGAAACAGAGTGAGATAGATACAGAGAGAGATACAGAGTGAGATACAGAGTGAGATACGGAGTGAGAAACAGAGTGAGAAACAGAGTGAGATACAGAGTGAGATACAGAGTGAGAAACAAAGTGAGATACAGAGTGAGATACAGAGTGAGAAACAGAGTGAGATACAGAGTGAGATACAGAGTGATATACAGAGTGAGATACAGAGTGAGATACAGAGTGATATACAGAGTGAGATACAGAGTGAGATACAGAGTGAGATACAAAGTGAGATACAGAGTGAGAAACAGAGTGAGATACAGTGTGAGATTTAGAGTGAGATACAGAGTGAGATACAGAGTGAGAAACAGAGTGAGATACAGAGTGAGATACAGAGTGAGATACAGAGTGAGATACAGAGTGAGAAACAGAGTGAGATACAGAGTGAGATACAGAGTGAGATACAGAGTGAGATACAGAGTGAGAAACAGAGTGAGATACAGAGTGAGATACAGAGTGAGATACAGAGTGAGATACAGAGTGAGATACAGAGTGAGAAACAGAGTGAGATACAGAGTGAGATACAGAGTGAGAAACAGAGTGAGATACAGAGTGAGATACAGAGTGAGATACAGAGTGAGATCTAGAGTGAGATACAGAGTGAGATACAGAGTAAGAAACAGAGTGAGATACAGAGTGAGATACAGAGTGAGATACAGAGTGAGATACAGAGTGAGAAACAGAGTGAGATACAGAGTGAGAAACAGAGTGAGATAGATACAGAGTGAGAAACAGAGTGAGATACAGAGTGAGATACATAGTGAGATACAGAGTGAGATACAGAGTGAGAAACAGAGTGAGATACAGAGTGAGATACAGAGTGAGATACAGAGTGAGATACAGAGTGAGATACAGAGTGAGAAACAGAGTGAGATAGATACAGAGTGAGATACAGAGTGAGATACAGAGTGAGATACGGAGTGAGAAACAGAGTGAGAAACAGAGTGAGATACAGAGTGAGATACAGAGTGAGAAACAAAGTGAGATACAGAGTGAGATACAGAGTGAGAAACAGAGTGAGATACAGAGTGAGATACAGAGTGATATACAGAGTGAGATACAGAGTGAGATACAGAGTGATATACAGAGTGAGATACAGAGTGAGATACAGAGTGAGATACAGAGTGAGATACAGAGTGAGAAACAGAGTGAGATACAGTGTGAGATACAGAGTGAGATACAGAGTGAGATACAGAGTGAGATAAAGAGTGAGAAACAGAGTGAGATACAGAGTGAGATACAGAGTGAGATACAGAGTGAGATACAGAGTGAGATACAGAGTGAGAAACAGAGTGAGAAACAGAGTGAGATACAGAGTGAGATACAGAGTGAGATACAGAGTGAGATACAGAGTGAGATACAGAGTGAGAAACAGAGTGAGATACAGAGTGAGATACAGAGTGAGAAACAGAGTGAGATACAGAGTGAGATACAGAGTGAGATACAGAGTGAGATCTAGAGTGAGATACAGAGTGAGATACAGAGTGAGAAACAGAGTGAGATACAGAGTGAGATACAGAGTGATATACAGAGTGAGATACAGAGTGAGATACAGAGTGATATACAGAGTGAGATACAGAGTGAGATACAGAGTGAGATACAGAGTGAGATACAGAGTGAGAAACAGAGTGAGATACAGTGTGAGATACAGAGTGAGATACAGAGTGAGATACAGAGTGAGATACAGAGTGAGAAACAGAGTGAGATAGATACAGAGAGAGATACAGAGTGAGATACAGAGTGAGATACGGAGTGAGAAACAGAGTGAGAAACAGAGTGAGATACAGAGTGAGATACAGAGTGAGAAACAAAGTGAGATACAGAGTGAGATACAGAGTGAGAAACAGAGTGAGATACAGAGTAAGATACAGAGTGATATACAGAGTGAGATACAGAGTGAGATACAGAGTGATATACAGAGTGAGATACAGAGTGAGAAACAGAGTGAGAAACAGAGTGAGATACAGAGTGAGATACAGAGTGAGATACAGAGTGAGATACAGTGTGAGATACAGAGTGAGATACAGAGTGAGATACAGAGTGAGATACAGAGTGAGATACAGAGTGAGATACAGAGTGAGAAACAGAGTGAGATACAGAGTGAGATACAGAGTGAGAAACAGAGTGAGATACAGAGTGAGATACAGAGTGAGATACAGAGTGAGATACAGAGTGAGATACAGAGTGAGAAACAGAGTGAGATACAGAGTGAGATACAGAGTGAGATACAGAGTGAGATACAGAGTGAGATACAGAGTGAGATACAGAGTGAGAAACAGAGTGAGATACAGAGTGAGATACAGAGTGAGATACAGAGTGAGATCTAGAGTGAGATACAGAGTGAGATACAGAGTGAGAAACAGAGTGAGATACAGAGTGAGATACAGAGTGAGATACAGAGTGAGATACAGAGTGAGATACAGAGTGAGAAACAGAGTGAGATACAGAGTGAGATACAGAGTGAGAAACAGAGTGAGATAGATACAGAGTGAGATACAGAGTGAGATACAGAGTGAGATACGGAGTGAGAAACAGAGTGAGAAACAGAGTGAGATACAGAGTGAGATACAGAGTGAGAAACAAAGTGAGATACAGAGTGAGATACAGAGTGAGAAACAGAGTGAGATACAGAGTGAGATACAGAGTGATATACAGAGTGAGATACAGAGTGAGATACAGAGTGAGATACAGAGTGAGATACAGAGTGAGATACAGAGTGAGATACAGAGTGAGAAACAGAGTGAGATACAGTGTAAGATACAGAGTGAGATACAGAGTGAGATACAGAGTGAGATAAAGAGTGAGAAACAGAGTGAGATACAGAGTGAGATACAGAGTGAGATACAGAGTGAGATACAGAGTGAGAAACAGAGTGAGAAACAGAGTGAGATACAGAGTGAGATACAGAGTGAGATACAGAGTGAGATACAGAGTGAGATACAGAGTGAGATACAGAGTGCGAAACAGAGTGAGATACAGAGTGAGATACAGAGTGAGAAACAGAGTGAGATACAGAGTGAGATACAGAGTGAGATACAGAGTGAGATCTAGAGTGAGATACAGAGTGAGATACAGAGTGAGAAACAGAGTGAGATACAGAGTGAGATACAGAGTGAGATACAGAGTGAGATACAGAGTGAGATACGGAGTGAGAAACAGAGTGAGAAACAGAGTGAGATACAGAGTGAGATACAGAGTGAGAAACAAAGTGAGATACAGAGTGAGATACAGAGTGAGAAACAGAGTGAGATACAGAGTGAGATACAGAGTGATATACAGAGTGAGATACAGAGTGAGATACAGAGTGAGATACAGAGTGAGATACAGAGTGAGATACAGAGTGAGATACAGAGTGAGAAACAGAGTGAGATACAGTGTGAGATACAGAGTGAGATACAGAGTGAGATACAGAGTGAAATACAGAGTGAGAAACAGAGTGAGATACAGAGTGAGATACAGAGTGAGATACAGAGTGAGATACAGAGTGAGAAACAGAGTGAGATACAGAGTGAGATACAGAGTGAGATACAGAGTGAGATACAGAGTGAGATACAGAGTAAGAAACAAAGTGAGATACAGAGTGAGATACAGAGTGAGATACAGAGTGAGATACAGAGTGAGATACAGAGTGAGAAACAGAGTGAGATACAGAGTGAGATACAGAGTGAGAAACAGAGTGAGATACAGAGTGAGATACAGAGTGAGATACAGAGTGAGATCTAGAGTGAGATACAGAGTGAGATACAGAGTGAGAAACAGAGTGAGATACAGAGTGAGATACAGAGTGAGATACAGAGTGAGAAACAGAGTGAGATACAGAGTGAGATACAGAGTGAGAAACAGAGTGAGATAGATACAGAGTGAGAAACAGAGTGAGATACAGAGTGAGATACAGAGTG
The DNA here is from genome assembly GCA_036873155.1 of Biomphalaria sudanica. Classification (NCBI taxonomy): domain Eukaryota; kingdom Metazoa; phylum Mollusca; class Gastropoda; family Planorbidae; genus Biomphalaria; species Biomphalaria sudanica. The sequence goes on from JAZGLO010001624.1 coordinate 13,683, forward strand.
AGATACAGAGTGAGAAACAGAGTGAGAAACAGAGTGAGATACAGAGTAAGATACAGAGTGAGATACAGAGTGAGATACAGAGTGAGATACAGAGTGAGAAACAGAGTGAGATAGATACAGAGTGAGATACAGAGTGAGATACAGAGTGAGATACGGAGTGAAAAACAGAGTGAGAAACAGAGTGAGATACAGAGTGAGATACAGAGTGAGAAACAAAGTGAGATACAGAGTGAGATACAGAGTGAGAAACAGAGTGAGATACAGAGTGAGATACAGAGTGATATACAGAGTGAGATACAGAGTGAGATACAGAGTGATATACAGAGTGAGATACAGAGTGAGATACAGAGTAAGATACAGAGTGAGATACAGAGTGAGAAACAGAGTGAGATACAGTGTGAGATACAGAGTGAGATACAGAGTGAGATACAGAGTGAGATACAGAGTGAGAAACAGAGTGAGAAACAGAGTGAGATACAGAGTGAGATACAGAGTGAGATACAGAGTGAGAAACAGAGTGAGAAACAGAGTGAGATACAGAGTGAGATACAGAGTGAGATACAGAGTGAGATACAGAGTGAGATACAGAGTGAGATACAGAGTGAGATACAGAGTGAGAAACAGAGTGAGATACAGAGTGAGATACAGAGTGAGAAACAGAGTGAGATACAAAGTGAGATACAGAGTGAGATACAGAGTGAGATCTAGAGTGAGATACAGAGTGAGATACAGAGTGAGAAACAGAGTGAGATACAGAGTGAGATACAGAGTGAGATACAGAGTAAGATACAGAGTGAGATACAGTGTGAGATACAGAGTGAGAAACAGTGTGAGATACAGAGTGAGAAACAGAGTGAGAAACAGAGTGAGATACAGAGTGAGATACAGAGTGAGATACAGAGTGTGATACAGAGTGAGATACAGTGTGAGATACAGAGTGAGAATCAGAGTGAGAAACAGAGTGAGATACAGAGTGAGAAACAGAGTGTGATACAGAGTGAGATACAGAGTGAGATACAGTGTGAGATACAGAGTGAGATACAGATTGAGAAACAGAGTGAGAAACAGAGTGAGATACAGAGTGAGATACAGAGTGAGATACAGAGTGAGAAACAGAGTGAGAAACAGAGTGAGATACAGAGTGAGATACAGAGTGAGATACAGAGTGAGATACAGTGTGAGATACAGAGTGAGATACAGAGTGAGATACAGAGTGAGATACAGAGTGAGATACAGAGTGAGATACAGAGTGAGAAACAGAGTGATATACAGAGTGAGAAACAGAGTGAGATACAGAGTGAGATACAGAGTGAGATACAGAGTGAGAAACAGAGTGATATACAGAGTGAGATACAAAGTGAGAAACAGAGTGAGATACAGAGTGAGATACAGTGTGAGATACAGAGTGAGATACAGTGTGAGATACAGTGTGAGATACAGAGTGAGATACAGAGTTAGAAACAGAGTGAGAAACAGAGTGAGATACAGTCTGAGATACAGAGTGAGATACAGAGTGAGATACAGAGTGAGATACAGAGTGAGAAACAAAGTGAGATACAGAGTGAGAAACAGAGTGAGATACAGAGTGAGATACAGAGTGAGATACAGAGTGAGATACAGAGTGAGAAACAGAGTGAGATACAGAGTGAGATACAGAGTGAGAAACAGAGTGAGATACAGTGTGAGATACAGAGTGAGAAACAGAGTGAGAAACAGAGTTAGATACAGAGTGAGAAACAGAGTGAGATACAGAGTGAGAAACAGAGTGATATACAGAGTGAAATACAGAGTGAGAAACAGAGTGAGATACAGAGTGAGATACAGGGTGAGATACAGAGTGAGATACAGTGTGAGATACAGTGTGAGATACAGAGTGAGATACAGAGTTAGAAACAGAGTGAGAAACAGAGTGAGATACAGTCTGAGATACAGAGTAAGATACAGAGTGAGATACAGTGTGAGATACAGAGTGAGAAACAGTGTGAGATACAGAGTGAGAAACAGAGTGAGAAACAGAGTGAGATACAGAGTGAGATACAGAGTGAGATACAGAGTGAGATACAGAGTGAGATACAGTGTGAGATACAGAGTGAGATACAGAGTGAGATACAGAGTGAGATACAGAGTAAGATACAGAGTGAGATACAGTGTGAGATACAGAGTGAGAAACAGTGTGAGATACAGAGTGAGAAACAGAGTGAGAAACAGAGTGAGATACAGAGTGAGATACAGAGTGAGATACAGAGTGAGATACAGAGTGAGATACAGTGTGAGATACAGAGTGAGAATCAGAGTGAGAAACAGAGTAAGATACAGAGTGAGAAACAGAGTGAGATACAGAGTGAGATACAGAGTGAGATACAGTGTGAGATACAGTGTGAGATACAGAGTGAGATACAGATTGAGAAACAGAGTGAGAAACAGAGTGAGATACAGAGTGAGATACAGAGTGAGATACAGAGTGAGAAACAGAGTGAGAAACAGAGTGAGATACAGAGTGAGATACAGAGTGAGATACAGAGTGAGATACAGTGTGAGATACAGAGTGAGATACAGAGTGAGATACAGAGTGAGATACAGAGTGAGATACAGAGTGAGATACAGAGTGAGAAACAGAGTGATATACAGAGTGAGAAACAGAGTGAGATACAGAGTGAGAAACAGAGTGAGATACAGAGTGAGAAACAGAGTGATATACAGAGTGAGATACAGAGTGAGAAACAGAGTGAGATACAGAGTGAGATACAGGGTGAGATACAGAGTGAGATACAGTGTGAGATACAGTGTGAGATACAGAGTGAGATACAGAGTTAGAAACAGAGTGAGAAACAGAGTGAGATACAGTCTGAGATACAGAGTGAGATACAGAGTGAGATACAGAGTGAGATACAGAGTGAGAAACAAAGTGAGATACAGAGTGAGAAACAGAGTGAGATACAGAGTGAGATACAGAGTGAGATACAGAGTGAGATACAGAGTGAGAAACAGAGTGAGATACAGAGTGAGATACAGAGTGAGAAACAGAGTGAGATACAGTGTGAGATACAGAGTGAGAAACAGAGTTAGATACAGAGTGAGAAACAGAGTGAGATACAGAGTGAGAAACAGAGTGATATTCAGAGTGAGATACAGAGTGAGAAACAGAGTGAGATACAGAGTGAGATACAGGGTGAGATACAGAGTGAGATACAGTGTGAGATACAGTGTGAGATACAGAGTGAGATACAGATTTAGAAACAGAGTGAGAAACAGAGTGAGATACAGTCTGAGATACAGAGTGAGATACAGAGTGAGATACAGAGTGAGATACAGAGTGAGAAACAGAGTGAGATACAGAGTGAGATACAGAGTGAGATACAGAGTGAGAAACAGAGTGAGATACAGAGTGAGATACAGAGTGAGAAACAGAGTGAGATACAGAGTGAGATAAGAGTGAGATACAGAGTGAGATCTAGAGTGAGATACAGAGTGAGATACAGAGTGAGAAACAGAGTGAGATACAGAGTGAGATACAGAGTGAGATACAGAGTAAGATACAGAGTGAGATACAGTGTGAGATACAGAGTGAGAAACAGTGTGAGATACAGAGAGAGGAACAGAGCGAGAAACAGAGTGAGATACAGAGTGAGATACAGAGTGAGATACAGAGTGAGATACAGAGTGAGATACAGTGTGAGATACAGAGTGAGAATCAGAGTGAGAAACAGAGTGAGATACAGAGTGAGAAACAGAGTGAGATACAGAGTGAGATACAGAGTGAGATACAGTGTGAGATACAGTGTGAGATACAGAGTGAGATACAGAGTGAGAAACAGAGTGAGATACAGAGTGAGATACAGAGTGAGATACAGAGTGAGAAACAGAGTGAGATACAGAGTGAGATACAGAGTGAGATACAGAGTGAGAAACAGAGTGAGATACAGTGTGAGATACAGAGTGAGATACAGAGTGAGATACAGAGTGAGAAACAGAGTGAGAAACAGAGTGAGATACAGAGTGAGATACAGAGTGAGATACAGAGTGAGATACAGAGTGAGATACAGAGTGAGAAACAGAGTGAGAAACAGAGTGAGATACAGAGTGAGATACAGAGTGAGATACAGAGTGAGATACAGAGTGAGATACAGAGTGAGATACAGAGTGAGAAACAGAGTGAGATACAGAGTGAGATACAGAGTGAGAAACAGAGTGAGATACAGAGTGAGATACAGAGTGAGATCTAGAGTGAGATACAGAGTGAGATACAGAGTGAGAAACAGAGTGAGATACAGAGTGAGATACAGAGTGAGATACAGAGTAAGATACAGAGTGAGATACAGTGTGAGATACAGAGTGAGAAACAGTGTGAGATACAGAGTGAGAAACAGAGTGAGAAACAGAGTGAGATACAGAGTGAGATACAGAGTGAGATACAGAGTGTGATACAGAGTGAGATACAGTGTGAGATACAGAGTGAGAATCAGAGTGAGAAACAGAGTGAGATACAGAGTGAGAAACAGAGTGAGATACAGAGTGAGATACAGAGTGAGATACAGTGTGAGATACAGTGTGAGATACAGAGTGAGATACAGATTGAGAAACAGAGTGAGAAACAGAGTGAGATACAGAGTGAGATACAGAGTGAGATACAGAGTGAGAAACAGAGTGAGAAACAGAGTGAGATACAGAGTGAGATACAGAGTGAGATACAGAGTGAGATACAGTGTGAGATACAGAGTGAGATACAGAGTGAGATACAGAGTGAGATACAGAGTGAGATACAGAGTGAGATACAGAGTGAGAAAAAGAGTGATATACAGAGTGAGAAACAGAGTGAGATACAGAGTGAGAAACAGAGTGAGATACAGAGTGAGAAACAGAGTGATATACAGAGTGAGATACAGAGTGAGAAACAGAGTGAGATACAGAGTGAGATACAGTGTGAGATACAGAGTGAGATACAGTGTGAGATACAGTGTGAGATACAGAGTAAGATACAGAGCTAGAAACAGAGTGAGAAACAGAGTGAGATACAGTCTGAGATACAGAGTGAGATACAGAGTGAGATACAGAGTGAGATACAGAGTGAGAAACAAAGTGAGATACAGAGTGAGAAACAGAGTGAGATACAGAGTGAGATACAGAGTGAGATACAGAGTGAGATACAGAGTGAGAAACAGAGTGAGATACAGAGTGAGATACAGAGTGAGAAACAGAGTGAGATACAGAGTGAGATACAGGTGAGAAGAGTGAGATACACAGAGTGAGAAACAGAGTGAGATACAGAGTGAGAAACAGAGTGAGAAACAGAGTGAGATACAGAGTGAGAAACAGAGTGAGATACAGAGTGAGATACAGAGTGAGAAACAGAGTGAGATACAGAGTGAGATACAGAGTGAGTAACAGAGTGAGATACAGTGTGAGATACAGAGTGAGATACAGAGTGAGAAACAGAGTGAGATACAGTGTGAGATACAGAGTGAGATACAGAGTGAGAAACAGAGTGAGAAACAGAGTGAGAAACAGAGTGAGATACAGAGTGAGATACAGAGTGAGATACAGAGTGAGAAACAGAGTGAGATACAGAGTGAGATACAGAGTGAGAAACAGAGTGAGAAACAGAGTGAGATAAAGAGTGAGATACAGAGTGAGATACAGAGTGAGATACAGAGTGAGATACAGAGTGAGAAACAGAGTGAGATACAGAGTGAGATACAGAGTGAGATACAGAGTAAGATACAGAGTGAGATACAGTGTGAGATACAGAGTGAGAAACAGAGTGAGATACAGAGTAAGAAACAGAGTGAGAAACAGAGTGAGATACAGAGTGAGATACAGAGTGAGATACAGAGTGAGATACAGAGTGAGATACAGTGTGAGATACAGAGTGAGAAACAGAGTGAGATACAGAGTGAGATACAGAGTGAGAAACAGAGTGAGATACAGAGTGAGATACAGAGTGAGATACAGAGTGAGATACAGAGTGAGATACAGAGTGAGAAACAGAGTGAGATACAGAGTGAGATCTAGAGTGAGATACAGAGTGAGATACAGAGTGAGATACAGAGTGAGAAACAGAGTGAGATACAGAGTGAGATACAGAGTGAGATACAGAGTGAGATACAGAGTGAGATACAGAGTGAGAAAAAGAGTGAGATACAGAGTGAGATACAGAGTGAGAAACAGAGTGAGATACAGAGTGAGATACAGAGTGAGATACAGAGTGAGATCTAGAGTGAGATACAGAGTGAGATACAGAGTGAGAAACAGAGTGAGATACAGAGTGAGATACAGAGTGAGATACAGAGTAAGATACAGAGTGAGATACAGTGTGAGATACAGAGTGAGAAACAGTGTGAGATACAGAGTGAGAAACAGAGTGAGAAACAGAGTGAGATACAGAGTGAGATACAGAGTGAGATACAGAGTGAGATACAGTGTGAGATACAGAGTGAGAATCAGAGTGAGAAACAGAGTGAGATACAGAGTGAGAAACAGAGTGAGATACAGAGTGAGATACAGAGTGAGATACAGTGTGAGATACAGTGTGAGATACAGAGTGAGATACAGATTGAGAAACAGAGTGAGATACAGAGTGAGATACAGAGTGAGATACAGAGTGAGAAACAGAGTGAGAAACAGAGTGAGATACAGAGTGAGATACAGAGTGAGATACAGAGTGAGATACAGTGTGAGATACAGAGTGAGATACAGAGTGAGATACAGAGTGAGATACAGAGTGAGATACAGAGTGAGATACAGAGTGAGAAACAGAGTGATATACAGAGTGAGAAACAGAGTGAGATACAGAGTGAGAAACAGAGTGAGATACAGAGTGAGAAACAGAGTGATATACAGAGTGAGATACAGAGTGAGAAACAGAGTGAGATACAGAGTGAGATACAGGGTGAGATACAGAGTGAGATACAGTGTGAGATACAGTGTGAGATACAGAGTGAGATACAGAGTTAGAAACAGAGTGAGAAACAGAGTGAGATACAGTCTGAGATACAGAGTGAGATACAGAGTGAGATACAGAGTGAGATACAGAGTGAGAAACAGAGTGAGAAACAGAGTTAGATACAGAGTGAGAAACAGAGTGAGATACAGAGTGAGATACAGAGTGAGAAACAGAGTGAGATACAGAGTGAGAAACAGAGTGAGATACAGAGTGAGAAACAGAGTGATATACAGAGTGAGATACAGAGTGAGAAACAGAGTGAGATACAGAGTGAGATACAGGGTGAGATACAGAGTGAGATACAGAGTGAGAAATAGAGTCAGAAACAGAGTGAGAAACAGAGTTAGATACAGAGTGAGAAACAGAGTGAGATACAGAGTGAGATACAGAGTGAGATACAGAGTGAGATACAGAGTGAGAAACAGAGTGAGAAACAGAGTGAGATACAGAGTGAGATACAGAGTGAGATACAGAGTGAGATACAGAGTGAGATACAGAGTGAGATAGCTCTATAGAAAGAGAACAAGAGAGATTTTATTCTTAATATTCTTAACTTTTTAGTTTGACTTTTCAGACATTACTGTATGGCATATCATTTTGTTTTATCAGCGATGTTGACTGGAGCCATCGTTACATGGTCCTTGGTTTGTTTCTTCTTTGGCAATGTCGGAGCCGGTGAGTTTTTAGTAAAATAAAAAGAAATCATCTTTAAAAATTTAACAACTTTTTATGTTCTGAAATTATTTGACACACCTTTTCTATACATCTGTTTGGCGGTCATTGACATTTAGTTCAGTGCCAGAGTTGAGTAAGTGGAAGCTCTAAGAAGGGTTTGTTTCTTGTGACTCCTAAGCTCTTAAAGCTTCACTGTAAACCACTTATTAATACTAATATATCTTTTAAAAATGTTCCATTTGTGACGAATGGCATTTTAAATGTATTTATTTTCTTTTAATTTTTGTACTCATAATTTCTTAAAATGTGAATTAGTTTAACATGTGGATGTTCCATTTAACAGTGATGGTGATGACCAAGGAGGCTGTCTAGTTTTGCACTGTTTTAAGTCTGACCCTGCGTCAATTTTACATTGCGAAACTCACAAAAACAAACCAAAATAAAATTCAAATAACATACTTTCTCACGTGACACATACATCGACCAAAATGAGACCATTGTTATTATCAACTGACATCTATTTTTAGAATTAAGAATAAATTATCAGGAGGTCTAACTTGGATGTTCCTAGTCACCTGAAACACTGCGATAATCCTTAATCCTGGGGATCTAAAATATTGTCATTGTATATAATATCGGTTTACATTTTGTCTCAAAACAGAACGCACTTTGTAAACTATTAATAGCAATGGATAGTGAACGCAACGAGAGTAATACATTGATTTTACTTTTAAGAGCGAACAAAAGTTGAGAATGATAGGAGATTAATGTACCATTTGTTATCATTTATCATTTCGTACAGAAATGTGGGCACCTTTAGCGTAGCAAGGGTGGGGAATCGAAATTCGAAAGTTCCCCGCGGGTCGCCACTTGAAGCGGGCCCCTCCTCATTTATCTTCGGAATCGAAGACGAAACTTATTAATTACCCTCCTCTGCCCAAACAAAATAATACTTTTTTATCAGAATATCTAACTTTCTAACATTTTACTATTACAACAGATAACAGCTGCAGTGCTGGATGGTTTGGTAACTATTGTCAGTACAAATGCCATTGTAACAACTCGACCTGTGACACTAATGGTGACTGTGTGGGTACCACGCCTTGTGAGAGAGGATGGTTCGGTTACAAATGTCAGTATCGTAAGTAAAATTGATAAATTAATTAATACTGTAATAATGAACTGTTTTCTTTTTACAAACTTATATCAACCCACTTTGTCTGTATGTATGTTTGTACACGTGATTTCTCCCACACCACATCTCGGAACTAAATGAAATTTCGCACAATTATTTCTTTCACCTGACAACGCAAGAATCAATGAAAAAAGTGTAACCAATTATTTAATAACTATTGGTAATTTATTATTTTGTTTCATATCTTGAACAAGGGAAAGAAATAGTACTTGATAGACGTGGTGGTATAAGTTGAATTAGTCCCCTTGAGCATGTACAAAAACGATCATGTTAACAATCACCTTCTTCTTCCCTTCTCCCTTTCCCAACTGGTCCAGAGAATTAAAAGTATCACAGAACATGGAGAAAGCTAAAAGCTAAACAAAAACAATTGGTACAAATATAAAATGAAATTAAATATTTCTAATCGCGCAAACGTTCCACTACCCATATCCTATGTATATCTTGCTGAATTTATTTTTGTTTTTGTCTCGCAAAAGCAGCCAACAGAAAAAGTACGTTACAGTTGGTCAATGTCAGTCGATTATATTTGTATATTCAAAAGGCCCAACACAAATGGCCGTTAGGCATGCATTGGACTAGCCATTGCTCTTTGTTACATAAATATTTCTCAATAATTGTCGAATCGCAGGCAGGGTACAAGGGTCGGTTCTTCGCTAGAATTATCCTAAAATTTCATTTTATTTTAATTCACATTTATCTCATCAATAATATAGTCTCTAGTGCCAGTCGCGTAGCTAGGGTGGGGATAGGGATGTCAAATTTGAGAATCCCTACAGGCCCCCACTTGAGGGGCGGCAAACGAGTGTCCGAAATGTGTGTTTACATTAAATATGAAATATTACACCATTATCCCAAGTCAAGAGGTCAAGCCCCCCCCCGGGGGCACCAAATCCCTAGCAACGCCAATGCCTGGTGCTGTCTACTTTAGATATGAAATATTTATGGATCATTCATTGTTTTAACACTTAAGATCCTGTTATTTTATGTATATTTCTGATATCTTTTCCGCACCCTGCTTTTTTTTTTGTCATCGAAACTGAAAGTTTAGTTCCCTTTGCAACTTCTAGAGCTAAAAAGGCTAATTCTTGATACACAGCTTTTGATCACAGGCTGGGCATCTGTAATCACCAAGGGCTGTGGCAATCAACTACTGTTGTGTATGGCATCTTCGATCCAGGACCTTTCCTTTATGCTTGCTTTCCTTTTGTATCTATCCAGTGCCACGTTTTGCCTACTGTTAGTGTCGATTTTGAAAAGGTTCATGTCGTGTTTGCATACACCAGTATACCATGAAAGTAGCTGACCAGCTGCTCTCCTACCTTCTGTTAGATGACTATACAGAATGTCTTCTGGCATTCTATGACATTCCTAACTTGACTATCACAATAGACCTAACTATAATGCAGTTGATTATGTTCTTTTGTTCATAGAGGATCTAAGTTCTTTAGCAGACACATCACAACAAAGACTTATTGATGGTGATGACTCAACATGTAACGAGGACCTCAATGTGACGAGTGTCTCCTTCAATCTAAAAACACCTTTCCTATTCAGTTGGATGAGATTAGTTTTTCATTTAAAAGGTACAATGCGTTCATCATTTACATTTGTTTTCTGTAGTAATTATAACAATCCGTGTGTTAATTGAAACAATTTTTAAAAAAAGGTTTCATACTAATTGTAATTTAAACAATTATGAGCGTATTAAATTGTATCATGTTGAATGCTATACTAGCAGTATTTTAACTGTCATTCTCTTCATATGAAATCATTTGCAATAATTAATTTACAGTTGACAACTAACTAAACTTTGTACTGCGATGCATCAACCATATGCGTATAGATAGATAGATAGCACATCTAAATATTGATGTAATTCTTTACTGACCTTAAAGGCTACCTTTTTTCTCGACCTTGCTAGCTTTTGACTAGATTATCCAAAGTTCAAAGGGGAGTTTAGTAAGTTAAAAGCAATAGAATTAACATTATGTGAATAGTAGATAGCTATACGTCTATTCCTATACATCTCTTCTTAATTATCAAATGATGCGAAATAATTTACCACTATCAGAGACACTGAAAAAATTGACGATAGAATTCAAAACGATGAATGGCACCATCAAATGTCAAGATCCAAGAATTTTGCAAGGCAGCGATACCACATTTGATATTTATTGCACTATAAGTGTGAAGATACAAGTAATTAATATCACAGGAGACAGTACGAAATATTTGTGCTCTGTCTATCTCAGTGGAGGTAGGTACACGTAATAATTTAAAACTTAAATTGAGTTTGAAGCTTTACTAATGAAATAAAATAATCAATAAATATATCAGAACGTTAACATAGCATATTATAACATTCTCTCTCTCTCTCTATCGGGGTGTATAGGGTTCTGTAGGAGGAGTATTACCTCTGTCAACTGGGCAGTCGGGCTCTCTGGGCAATTCATTGACCTTGGTCTCCACTCAGGGCCCAGCTCTCACCTGTGGCTCCAAGCAGTTGTCTGCATGCGGCTACGGCCTCACCCCGGCAAACCGTCTCGACTGACGGGCCAAACCAGGTGAGGGTTAGCCAGAGCTAGTGTCTGGTGAAACTATGTCTCTGTCCACCACCAGCATGTGTCTAGTTGCAGCTGCATGGTGCTCAAGTCAAATTGGACTACGAGGGCGATCAGGCGTCACCTAGCAAACGTTTTGGAGCACTGTGGGACATGTAGAGTACACTGGTCATCTACTGTAGCCCAAACCAGCTCCAGGAGTCTGGACTCTGTTCTTCCACTGGATTTAGCTGACAAAGGACGAGAGAATGAGGCTGATGCAGCGCAAATCTCTCTCACTTTAATAAATAGCTACAAACCTACACGCAGGCAGCCCAGGCCACGTTTGCGGCCGGCCTTTTAAAGCGAGGATTGAACTTTGCAAGTCATCTTCGAGTCTATAGGAAATGAGATATGTGCTCATCTTCGATTTACGAAGGAAGAGCTATTTAGAACATATCAAACCAGAGCAACACTAGAGTAGAATAGTCATTTAGAGCAGGCCATGAAGAAACAATGTCAAAACACTTACATTATCTTATCACCAATCGTATATTTCTCGAAGCAGGACTTTTTGAGCTCACCTACATTTTCACCCTTATTACTACAAAATTTAACTTTTCTTTTTTTTTTTAGGGGGGGGGGTCTGAATGATCGATTAAGTTGTTAGCCTGGTGGCACTAATAGGTGTTAAATATTTCCGAGATCATTGGCTTTGAGTTTTCTTTAGAGCTAATCCATGTTTGACTATTTCTTTCATTTTTTTTATTGAAATAACTATCACTCTCATATGTGGACATTTTTGATAATGTTTGTCCATTCTTCAAGTAATAATAAACATCTTGATTTCAGTTTGTGCATAATGTATTTCACCTGAGTTGACGCATTATCAGGGCCAAACAAAAAAAGGTTTAAAAAAATCGATAGAATACAAGAGGATCTAAAAGTGTGACACCTAACTAAAACAGCCAAGTTTCTATTCCATTTACAGCGAGCTTCCCCTTGTGGGGGGTTGTTAGTGCTCCAACAATCGAATTAAAGAACGAGTCATTTCCCCATATAGTTTAATTTCTCCATGAGTTAGGTGGCCAGCTGCGTGGATAGAAAATAGTAACTGAAAGTGTGTGCCATTTTTCGACTGACGAATCTGCCGAATCTGAATTTTACAAGTTTCGCAAATCTTTGTTGATGTTTTTTCAGGACGTAATGTTGCAATTAGACAACCGACACAACAATCATCAAACTTCAAAGATTTTACTGGAATTCCTACTGGATCAGAGAATGCTGTAGATGGAAATGCAGATCGTAATTACGAGAAGGGCAGTTGTACTCACACCGACGCTGGCGATCTAGACCAAACATGGAGTGTTAAATTTAATACATCGTTTGTAGTCAATAAATTTGTCTTATACAACAGAGGTAATATTAGACTTGATTTCTCTCTCTCTCTTTATTTATATATTCTAGTGATTACAAAATCTGTAAAAAAAAATCATCTATAACATTTCCAAATGTAGTTTGGAGGCTTTAACATTGTAAGGCTTGTACATTGTTTCTTACGGTTTCAAGTTATTCGAGATTGAAATTCTAGTCTCTACTTTTCTATTAGATTTTCCATCAACTTCTAATGTTCCACGACGGCTCCAACATTTTATACTTTTGGCTCTTAACGAAATTAAGCATCTCGAGATGCAATACCAAGACCAGGAGGCCAAAGTCTTACAAGTCTACACAGTGAATGAATATATAACAAATCCAATCTCTCAAGTGAATATTTCTACCGGCAATAAAACAGACAACTATCTCACTCTGTGTGAGGTGGAGATATATGGAGGTACGTAGTGTTTGACTTCATTTTCATTCGTATTTCTTTGATGGTATTACTGTATTCTTCTGTCAGCATGGAATTAACTTTTTCTTTTACAAAACTGACTTGCCAAAAGTTTGTAGACGTTAACCCTGCGACACCCAATCTCGGGTGTCGGAGGGTTAACGTGTACAAAGAAAATAATTGTGCTAAATCTGAGATTGAGCACAATTATTTCTTTTACCTAACAACACAAGAAGAAAAAAAAATGAGTTAATTAACTCTAGGTAATTTTTTTTTTTGGTATCTCAAACAATGAAAAGAAGTTGTACTTGACTGAAATGGTGGTATAAGCTTAATTAATCCCATGTACATTAACTTGTCATCTGAGGCTTAGTGAATACAAACATGAAGTAGAAAGTATAGATAACTATACAATTTTCCGTTTCCATAAACTCTTCTCTAGCAGAGTGGTTATTGTGTTGCCTTGAGAAGCCCGAAAAGGCTTAAGCCCACAACTTGAAATTTAGGTCCCTACCCTTTTCAAACTGGTCCAGATAAGTGATAAGTATTAGGATCATAGCGTAGTTAGAAAGCTAAAAGCAGCTGAACAAAAAAAATATTTCTAATCGCACAGATTTATTATTGTGAGTATCGATCTATATAAAAATGTAATTATATGACTGATCAAAAATAATGAATACACTTAATATACGCGTTTTTGTTTGGGCTTGTTTGTATTTTGCTTGTTCAGTTCTCGCTTCACTTAAATCAAGGATGTCTTTTGTAACCCATGACTTCATTTCGCTTCGCTTTTCCATTGGACCTCAGAGGCTGACTGGTGTATTACTGTTCTGGTAGTACCCGTGAGTGAGAACAACACCAGTCCACTACGGGCCTGGCTATAGAATGTTGACCCAACTGGCCCCTTACCCGCCATCTTGGCCTGAGTTATTTTGAAGTTTTTTTTTGTTTTTTTTTATTTCTATTTCTAATCTAATTTAATTATTTGTGTTTCTAATCTACTTTATTAAATCAAATTAGACTTATTTTATTATTGGGAAGGAAAAAAAAGTACCTGTACATTCTTTCCTTTTATTTTACTGTCACGTGACCAAGTGACCTGGTCTTGGACGAGACAGGACGACCTGGGTATTTTGGGGACAAAGCGGCAGTCGGCGTGGGTTTTTTTACAGCGGGGGTCGTATTCCCGCATCTTGTTTTCCTAGTTTTTTTTAAATTAAACCTCTACATTTAAGACTGACTCGGTTCTGAGCAGCTTTCTTCATTCGCTCCCATGTCATTCCAGTACCCTTAGCGTCACTGATGACTGACCTCTTCCAGGTTTGCTTAGGTCTGCCCACTTTCCTCTTTCATTGTGGGTTCCAGTCAAGTGCCTGCCTTGCAACATTGGTAGCTGGTTTTCGCAGGCTGTGTCCTATCCAGCACCATTTTCTTCTGTGATGTCTTGGGCTATGGGCTTTTGTCTAGTTCTCTCCCACAAATCGATAGTCGTTATGTTTTCTGGCTACCTAATTCCTAATATCCGGCGTAGGCATCTTTTAACAAAGGTCTGGAGCTTTTCCATATTTCTTTTAGTGACTCTCCAAGTTTCTGAACCGTATAGAAGGACAAAGTTAACGTTTGTATTATAGATTCGTATCTTGTTATGTAGTCATTTAAGAATACTCTATTTTAATATTAAGTTTAAAGTCATTTGGATATTTTAGTTTTGTCTGTTAGTTTCATTGATGTATCTATATATACAATGTTGTGGATGGACTACATTAATACACACGGCACACCACATTAGTAAATTTCTACGTTGTTTTAATTATCATTCTGGTGTTCTGTGTTATATGAGTACGTGATTTATATACACAAGCACAAATATCAACAAGTAGAGTTAAATGGCGATAGGGCTAAAGCCACGAAAGATCAATACACAGTTCCAGCGTCAACAGTCGGGCCTCCAGAATCACCCTAGACAACGACCAGTTGAAGCATGCGCCAGCACACTGCTAGTGTCTTGTGACCTCCCACGACGGCCTCAAACTATTCAACTATGTTAGTGTCTTCGAAGTTTTCAATGTATCTAATAAGCGGGTTCTTAGGCTTGCGATTATATTTTAATTTCACAGACATTCCTGTCATGGTCACCGCTTATGTCAGCTACATGTCATATTGTTAGCCATGACTCACTATTAAAAATCATTCTTCAAGGTTAAGCGGAGGAAGCACGAAGTAAAGGTCATCCTAAAAAAGCTGGATAAAGTAAACAAGAACAATACAAATAATACTTTTTTAAAAAAAGCTTATATTAATGTGCATCAACTAGTTAGGGTCTAAGGCAGAAGACAGAGAAGAATGGAGAAAGACGGTCGACAAATCTTGCTCGGTGCCCCAACGGTCCAACAGACTAAAGGATAGTTAAAGGTAAAAGGTAACAATACAAAATCTTATCGATTAGAAATAATTTTTTACCAATTGTTTTAGTTTAGCGCAATTTCATGCTTTTAGCGTTCTCAGTACGCTAGGATAATATCACTTGTCAGGACCAGAGGGAGAAAGAACGGGGTATCTGGGTGATCGCTTTTTTAATTTTTTTTTTTTTTTATAAGGGAACTCCATGAATTTGAACTTGTCGGCTTAAGCCTTCTTAAGCTTCTTAAGCCAACGTGATAACTACGCAGCTAGCGAAAAGTCTATGAACATGGAAGATTGTAGAATTATCTGTTGTTTCTATTTCATGTTTGTGTTCACTGAGCCTGAGACGGCAGCCTATTATAAAGGGACTAGTTCAGCTTATACCACCACTTCAGTCAAGTACAATTTCTTTCCCTTGTTTGATATAGTAAACAAAGTAATTCATTACCAATACTTAATTTACTCATTTTTTAAAATTGATTCTTGTGTTTCCAGGTAAAAGAAATATTTTTGGGATCCTTAGGGTGCCTCCGAGTTTACCCATCTCTAATTGGTACCATCTGAAATCTGAAGTGTTGTGCGTCGCACTTGGAACACTAAGGCTAGCAAAAGCAATCAAAAGCTCCTTTTTACCACCCTGAAGTGGGCGGAGGTTTCCTCCTTTCCGCTACCCTGTCTGACGGGGGGGGTCAGACTCGGGGTCAAACTTAGATTTTACTTCCAATACGCACTGACACTTCAGACGCGCGGGCTAGAGACGCGATCGAAGGCCGCCCTACTGGTACCCCCGGCGTATTCCTATACTATACCAGGCTGACCGTTGACCAGCCATTTATGTAACGGCCCCTTGTGAGACGGCGCCTGGACGTTGATAGATCGCTGCGGGAGCTTTTTTACATCCCCGCACAGTGCAATGGCAATGCTCTCACACCCCCCTTGATATTTTATCCTCTAAGTCTTCTTTTCGATTCAATATATTACGAAATCAATATTTCACGTGACCGTTCAAACATGGTTACGACCTACATATTTTGCTACAAACGATGCTGAAAAACACGTACTATGATGTGGGAATAACTTTTTTTTTCGTCCTCTGCACCTCTATTCGGAAAGGCCTTCAAATGTTGCACCAAGTGAGAGCTCTTCAGCTGTCTTTTTCACATGCCATCTTTTACCAGCCTTGATAAGTGCCCAAGCAAGTTAGTCCTTACCATATATGTTTATCATGAATTAAAACAATTTATTATTGTTGTTTAGATTGCCCAGAAGGTAGACACAATTTAGACTGTAATCAAAATTGTGACGCCGAATGTGGACACCACTGTAACACATATGATGGTTCGTGCAATTATATATGCCTAGGTTTCAGCAACCCACCTGAATGTAATAAAAGTGAGTAGAACTAAATGACTATCCTCATTTGGACATGCCAATAGACCTGAATGACTATACGTTCTATGAAATGTAGGTCTCAACAGATGAGATCACAGTTTTCTGTGAGTAGAACTAAATAAAAATCCTAGTCAGATCCGGTCTTAAGCCGCTGCAACCTATGCGACCGCAGTGGGCCCGCACTTTCATAGGCCCCGCGCGATGCGAATTCTAGGTGTAAATTATTAAATTAAAGCATTTTAACTTATTATTAAAGGGTTCCTGGAATTGTCCTGAAATTATAAAATATAAGAAAAAGTCATGAAAATCTCCTGAAATTATTAAAATCTTCTGAAAATTTATGCAAATGTACTTAAAACTGACAGCATTGTCATTTCGGGATGTCATTCAATATGGAAAACGCCAATCCAACTAGCGATAAAAAAACGGTATTATCAGCTTTTATTTAATAAAAATGTAATAGTAAGCTAAATTTTAACCAAAAACAAGAAGTTTCAATAATTAATTTACTTTAATAGTCAATTGCATACAAATATAGATCCAAATATCGACCTCTTAAAAACATCAAAAGCGAGAGTTCGATAGTAAATGTAAAAGACAGATCTGAATGTTTATCGCTTTTTGTTGGAAAACTAATTAGACACTGATTTTGTACTTAGTAAAAAAAAAATAAAAAGCAAAGTCGAATTTACTTTCTTATTTTCACTTATTATCCCTATCACAACCCAAATTAGGCCCCGCGCTATCAGTTTCGCATAGGGCCCTGCAATCTGTAGGACTGGCTCTGATCTTAGTTTGTACACGCATACATAAGGACTATATCTTCTAAGAAATGTTGGTCTCAATAGATAAGGTCATAGTTATTTGTCAAAAATATTTCTGTTTCTTTTTTTAAAGAGTAATAAACGAAAATAGAATGCTCCAATAGCGCGGCCAATTTAGTTGTTTTTATATTATTAATTGCAGGACGTTTTAGTGTTTCTGTGCTAAGATTTATGAAAAATATTTATATTGTAAAATCAACTCTTATTCTGACGTAAGTATTTTAGAAATTCCCAGGCACTTATTTGAGTGGATTGGAATTTTCAATAACTGTTAACCTTTAGCTGTCTTTAAAGATCTTTGGCCCTGGAGCTTTTTCAACAAGCAAACACACAACTTAGCCATAAATAGAAACAAAATAAGAAAAAAGTTGTGAAGTGATTATCAGCTATACAAATAAGGCTTGTATTCAAGACCAAAGTATTAGTAGTGTAGTATTACAGCTGACAAATCACAGACGTGACCTACAACGAATCCATACAAAGCCCTTGTTCCCCTTGGGTCAAATTTACATATGATTTTCTCCGTCTCTGCCTTTCTTCTGCCAGATTATTTCGAAGATTCTCAAATTAAAGATAAAGATACATTTGTAATTTCTAAAAGTGTAATTATTTTTTTTTTTTTTGCGAAATCTTTTTTCTCCCGAAGAAACTACAGCGGTTGAGCATATTGCACAGGGTGTGGCATTAAGATCGTTCATATTTTGAATTAATCTACCATACAAACCCAATTTAAAAAAAAAGATTATATTTCTGAAAAGTACATAAAAGGATTTTAATTTTTTTTTATTCGACCTTATACAGTTGCATTTTGATCTAGTATAATAAGTCGCTATTACAGATTGTTTTCATTATACGCTATAACGAAGCCACTATGTTCATATGTCCGATTAGGCAGACCCTACTTCCACTACAGCCCCAACATAACCAACACCCTGTACGGCAGTGCTGAACAACTGAAGAAAACAGCACACTTTTTTTCCTTGGCACAGTCTGCAAAAGAGCTCACAGCTCTGCAGCAATAAAGCTGGCTAGAAGAAGAAGAATGTCCAATTCATGATGGGGTGGGAAAAAAGAAAAATTGTTAATAAAAATGGTAGAGCCAAGCCTACTGAATTCAACGTGTCCCACCTATCTACTGTCTCTTCAGCCACTCCAAATATGAGAGATATTTATACCTGACCCTGGACATTGTTTCTCAACTAGTTTAAAATGTGAAAGTTATTGGTTCATCGCCTGTGTTTCATTCTCTTCTTTCATTCCAAACCAGTGAGCAATAGAAATGAAAGAACAATTTCAGACAAGTTCTAAAGGAGTGACAATTGTAGTTCAAATAGTTCATTGGCCATTGTAATAAATGGCGGGAAAAGTTTGAAAGAGCTAGTTTTTGTTGTATCCGGTGTACACAATAATGGAAATGTTTCTAAGTTATTTTTTTCAACACGTGTATTGTTCACTTTCTAGCACTGTTAAATTAAATTATTTAATCTTTTTTTTTTGTTACACAAAACAATTTCATTGAAGAGGAGGTATAAGACTTGCAGTTACGATGCGATTGTGTTGATCACGCAATGCGTGTCGGATGATTACATTTTTTTCTTCTATATTTAAAATGTTCTCCGATTAGAAAATTTCAGAAGTCTCAAACAATATCGTGATTTCGTTGATACTACTTAAACTCAAAAATGAAATCTTCTTTAAATAAATACAAAGTCTGGAACTAAAATCACTTTTATAATACACACACACTACCGAAATGTACATTACAATTTAATTTCAATTCTTTGACTCTAGTAGCAGTTTTACTCTCCAAATTGAATCAGTCAGTCTTACAATACTACTTCTTGCTACCCGTCTAGAAACGTCGAAACTGTTTTTAAAGCTTACGAAAAACTGTCTTCGTTGTCAACAACATACAACCTTAACCTTGCGCTGCAAATATACATGCCATGAGTAGTTAAATAGCTCAGTTCTTTCGTATTAGTTGGCAACAGTGACGTTTAATTTAGTGTCCTTGACATTGATTAGTTCATCGAGAGAACATCCAATAGCTAGAATAAATGCACTGAGTCAGAGTCTACACTCTTTGAGATGTATAAATAAGATACACTGTATTACGCTGTCTCACATTGTTGCACTCTGTATCACACTGTATCACACTGAATTACATTGTATAACATTTATCACACTGTATTACACTCTGTTACACTCATATATCAAAGCGTATGCCCACATCTAAGACTAAATTACACTAATAACACTTGAAGTTTTTGATAAACTTCAAATTTTAACTAAAAATAAAATTATAATCTTTCAGTTTTGATCTAAATTTTTAAACTGCAAGCTCATTTTCCATTATTTGTAATAAAACAGGAGAACGTTTCTTTATTTCTAGATAAAGCTTTCAAGTTTATCTCTCAAGTACGCTTTTTTTTAACCCTTTTATATACTCTCTTGTTTTCTTTACCCAAAGACTAATCTTTTACGTTAAACAAAAACATATTTTACCTTATATAAGTCCAATTTGGGTTTGTATTTGTGTAACACTATGCAACAGGAATGGATAACTCCCAATAGAATATTTATTCTTTGTCTTTTCCATGACTGAAAGATACACAAGTTTAAATAGATTTTAATGATATTATGGATAAGAATTATATAAACTGTAATAATAATCAAAATCTTAAATTGAAATTTCTCATTTCAAAGAACAACAGAAAGTGTTTCTTTTATGACTGCTAACATTCCTACTGAGACGTACCAGTTCTGTTTTTCAAGAGTACTAAAACACACATTCATGCAACTAGTTTTATTCTGGTGTGCAATATAAGTATCTGTATTTAATGTGCCTTTTCCCACTTTACTTTGAGATTCTTAATTTGTTTTAAAAACATTTTTTAAATTCTTGTTCTGTATCTTTAAATTAAGCTTGTGACCGAGGCAAGTGGGGCATGAACTGCAACATGAATTGTTCCCAAAACTGCTTTAATTCCAACTGTGATAGAGAAACTGGAATTTGTGTATCTGGTTGTAGAGGTTTTTCAGATCCACCAAGTTGTACGAAAAGTAAGGACATGTCTCATTTAAAACATTGGACCAACAGTTTTATTTATAGTAACATGATAAAATGGAAAGATTACTTTAAGATTTGGGTGGTCTTTATATCTGTTTTGTTTCACATCTTTTGTCCTTCTAGTTATTACTAAGCTTGAAATATGTTTGATTACAAAATGTTACTTATTAGGATACAATTTAATAAATTGTATACTACTCAGAAAAAAATAAAATAATGCATTGTATAGTGAAATGTAGGCATATTCAAGTAAATAATACCGAAAAGAATTAGAAAAATTGCAGAAATGGGAATCAAAGTTGAATACGTCTTTCCACCCACAAAAATGTCAGTTATTAAAAGTAACAAAAAATTAATACCTAAAGGCTACATACTTTTTTATGGCAAATCAGTCACATAGGTTAAAATAAAAAAAAATATCTAGGTGGAATAATAAATGCAAAGTTACCATGGAATCCTCGTATTGATGAAATTATTTTAAAAAAATCAATCAAAACATTAATTTTTATTAAAAGAAAATTTTACAAATCAATCAAAAACATAAAACTAAAATGCTATTTAACTTTATTGAGGCTGATTTTTTAATATGCATCATCTGTTTGGGACCACTCAACTCAAGAAAACATAAAGAAACTATAACAAATACAAAATAGAGCAGTGAGATTCACAACAAACGAATATTCAAATTTGATTACAGTAAGCCATTAGTAAAATCACTAAACTTAGAGACACTTAAGGACATAAGAATAAAAAGTAAAAAAGCTATAATACTTAAAACACTAAACCATAATTTACAAATAGAAAAACAAAACCTAATAAAATACTCAGACACAAAGATAGTAGCACATTTCTTATTCCTTACGCTTGAATTAATTAGCACCAGTGCTATTTCTCCCCTAGTGTCATTAGAGAAAACATTAAATAAATATTCAAAATTTTTGCCGAGTTCACATTCAATAGCAAAGAATCGATTTCTTTTTTTACTCTGCTAGAAAATATGCGACCATCTTTTTATCTTACAACTTTATAGTATGTACTTTTACAGAGCTTATATCAACTCACCCGAAGATAACCCTAATCTAAAACAATTGGTAAAATTTAATTGTAATCGCACAGATTTATTATTGTTACTCTAGATCTATTACAACTTTAATCACATGACTGATCCAAACTAATTGATACAATTACGCTTTCTATAAGATATATTAAAAAGTTGTTTTTTTTATTTAAGGACTATATTTAGATTTTCATGTTGCATGCATATTCAAAGACACATCGAGTGATTTTATTGCTTTCAAAATTATTATCAGGTTGTCCTAGTGCCGTGTGGGGAGTAAATTGTACACTACCATGTAACACGCTTTGTAAAAACTCAAGCTGTAACAAAGTTACTGGACAATGTAACAATGGATGTTCAGCTGGTTATCGAGGTCTGTGGTGCAACGAAGGTAAATAAATTATTTAAACGTAAACATGAGCAAATTCTTTTATTTCTTTGTGTCAGGCGTACCAGATTGGTTCCTTTGGTATACGCAATGTTACATTTGATCATTTGAATTAAAACTACCCATACTGAGCTATGGGCTACAAATTTTGCCCAAGTCAACACAGACGAAGCCCTTGTCTACCGGGCATCGGTTTAAGTTCACTTTTAGAAGTCTTCGCCTATCTTTATTAGTAACTTTAGTTTTGGACTTAAATATGCTCCTATGCCTTTGAACGAATTCTCCAACTGCCTCTTAAGAAATAATTTGCAATTTTGAGTTCTCTCAATTCCAGTTAGGCGATTTGGCTTATGAGCTGGTATTTAAATCCGACTTATTAGGATATCATTCCTAAGTATTTTATGGCTGATAAAGGCCAATTGCTTGTTCCATATGCTAGGAAAATTAGAGCATGGAATGGGTTGCCTAAATCAGCCAGGAAAACCAACGACTTTCTCAGAATTTAAGTCTTTGATTAACATGCATGAATACATTGACCTGGAAATACGCGTAGGAAGTAAACATCTTCTTTTTTTGAAGTAACGTCTGTATTTTAGATGATAATATAAGATAAAATAAGCGGTTTTATTACATATCAAGGTTTATTTTTGCATCTCTTTCATGATTCTTCAAAGATGAAAATTATTACAGTCTAGCCCAAACCTTGCGATAAACTGAAACGATTGTAGGGTATAGAGTTCGATCACGTGACTTTCAAAGCGACAACACAAAGCGCTTGCCACACTACTGGTCAGCCATTCAAGAAATTAGCGTGTGATCTAGATCAAATCATTGGTGAATTTAACACAAGGTGGTAAAGATATATTTTTTATATGTAGTGGCGTTATCATATGACATAATGTGTTCACTTTCAGAATGTCCCGAAGGTCAATGGGGAGATGACTGTAGCAACAACTGTTCGTCAAACTGCTGGGGTGAAGTGTGTAATAAACTGTCTGGACTTTGTGAGTCTGGATGTCATGGATTCAGCAATCCGCCTGATTGTACACAAAGTTAGTATGTCTTTTTTATAATCACTATGTCTTGTTCCACTGCATATATATATATAAATGCTACCCGGCTGGTTTTAACTGGTCCGGCTTGAGGTTGACTAGTGTAAGTCTAGTTCCAGGATCAAAATATAGGTCAATATTTTTGCAACTCTGTCTGGTAAAAAGTGTGTACACGTTATTTTTCCGACACCCATTCTTGGATTAAGTTGAGACTTCGCAAAATTATTCATTGACGTACACAAGACATGAATCAATAAAAATAAAGTAACCAACTAGACATTTAATTAACAGTACTATGATGTTCTATCTAAGGGGAAAAAATGACGTATTTATCTTGAAAATGGAGACATTAAAAAAACAACCAGGCTCGACATTGATCTTTTGGTCATTGTTTTGTTATTTTTTTAATCATTAATTTTCTATTGGTCCTTACCCTTTTTTATTTTCCGATATTTCTTTTTGCCAGTCCATCAATGCTACAACTTATATGATTTATCTACGTGATTTCTGTTGTATGTTAATTTTTTTTTTATTACTGAAGCAGTTTATAATTGAGTTATATATTAAACTCAATGAAAATTTTACTTAAGCCGTGAATCAACACTTCGTATACCTATAGAGGCACTTCCAACCAACAGATGTTACTTTACTTTGAGAGACATAAAAAATTTGAACAATAAAACTCGGAAACAAAAATCGTAACAAAATCTATAACATATAGAAAATTGTCAACACCTATATCCAGCAGCGAGGGTCCCGGGTTTGAATCCTGGTGAAGACTTCGATTTTAAATTACGCGCTTCTGAGTTAACCCAGCTCTAATTCGTCGGATAAAAGTAAAGGCGGTTGGTCGTTGTGCTGGCTTCATGACACCCTAGTTAACCGTGGGCCACAGAAACAGATGACCTTTACATCATCTAACCCATAGATCGTAAGGCCTGAAGCGGGGACTTTACTTATTATATCCAGCAGAAGTGCCAAATTTTCTTTCCATTTTTTCAGGCTGCCCTGATGGTTCCTGGGGTCTGAATTGTCACTCCAAATGTAGTACTCAGTGTATCAATCAAATCTGTCACAGTGTCACTGGTCAATGTATGTTTAATTGTACAGAAGGATGTAATTATCTAACGTGTACTGAAGGTTTGTTTCTTAAAGTTAATTTAACTCATGATATTTTATTACTGTGAAAAAGTTTTTAATTTGTACAATTTTCATAGGATATTAAACTTTTGGAAATAATCTATTGCAGTGTTTTCTAAACTTTTTTCACGTAACGCAAAAACTTCGCACATTTTTATTAGGCCTATTTATCGGAACACTGCTATTTTGTTTAATAATGAGATATTTATCAACATGGTGGGTTACTACTTAATTATTCCAATTATTTGAGAAACATTTAGAGTAAAGTGCGAAGTTCGAGCAGCCCCGATTTGTCAGGAGGTTCGAACAGTTCACTTTTTATTGCTATAACTTTTTTATTTGAATGTTTACCAAATTACTACTATATTGCTACTGCGTATGCACCTTTTTTCTTTACTTCCGACACATACTATTTCCTTTTCCTTGTAAAGGCTAAGTTCATGGTGAGGTCAAACACAGGAGGTGTGGAGTTATTCTTTTTTACTACCCGGTAGTGAAGGAAATGGGCAATGGGCTTAAGGGTATTTTTAAGTCTGATTGCTCATCAGCGTAAAGAGACTATTTGAAGTTGTGGAGGGTGGGAAATGGTGCAATGGATGGTGTTCTTGCGCTGGAGTAAAAAGAAAATGACTTTGTAGTAAAAATAAAATATTAAAACATGTTTTTAGATATATTTCCTTTGATCTGTTCGAACCTTCCACCAACCCGATCGAGGTTACTAACTGGGGAAAAATCCGCTCGAGGAAAAGTACGCTTGGCGATACTTACCCTGCACCTCTTTGACTTCGTATTTAATTTTAACTAAGCCTAGTGATACATTAAATCCAATCTATTTTCATAGAAAAAAGGACGAGGAATTCAGAGATACTATCAGTTTTTTCATAGGTCAGACCGTTACGGTGCTATAAAAATCCAAACTTGAAAATTGCTGCCAGCGGGCTTAATGCGCTCGAACTTCGCACTTTACTCTATCTAGTTATTGCAAAACACTAAGGTTCCGAGGAACAGTTTGGGAGACTGTGATCTATTATATATTTACATAGGCCTAATTGATTCACTCAGCACTAAGTCTACCACTTGCGCGGATCAAAAAAATTCGAATATTTAACCTTTTATCTACTACTGTGGATTTAGGATAACTTTGTTATTTTCATTTTAAAAAATTAATTTACCAACAACGAAATTTTATTTGCAATTTTGAATCAATATTTTTTTAAGCCGACATATTGAAATTACGAGATTATACTACAGCTTTTAGCACTTAAAGTTTTCTTAGATTTTTTTTTCTTTTGACTTTTTGTACTTTATATAGGTACATATACTATGGAACGATAATGAACCCCATCTTGGACTTATATACTTCCTCTTTTTATTTGTCAAATTGGTTGAAAAGCTTGAGAATAATTTAGATTCTTGAAATGAATCGTCATCCTTCAATTACTATGTTTGTAGTTCTGTTGTACAGTCTATTGACATAGACTTGGTTTTTACATTTTGGGTTGATCCCATAAAGCTTACAAAATTTAAATCTAATTTCTGACCTGGGTAATTCAATTTTATGGTGCATGTACGCAAATGAAATCTACTTCTTCTTATGAAGAACCAAGTTTTTCTTAATTCTCTGTGAACTTATAAAGAGCTATTTGTCTTTAATTCTGAGATTAAGTCGGCAATTGAAATGGTTTTAGCATACAATTGTTGCTTAGGATAGTCTTTTTAAAAAAAATAAATATATATAAATATACCAACCTGCAAAAGTTTTTTTAAAAATTAACAACTTTATCTTCACCTATCCCTTAGTGTTAAGAACCGCTAGGGCACCACGAAAGATCTGTCAACAGTTTTAATCCATTTCTCTCTGTCCTTTGAATTGGATTGAATTTTCTCTTTGTCTGCTTCTTCTTCTTGTTCCCGGTACTGTTCACTGGTTGAAAGTTTATGCGAGCCCAGAGGATATTGCAATGTAGCCATATAATTTAAGTTAATGCTATTTAACGGTAGTTAGAAGTCATGACCTTTAACACTTCAAATCTGATAATTTATTGTTGTAAATGTCAACTATTGTCATATAATTTATTTTAAGCCTTCATTTCAAGTAATTCGGTGTTTTTAATGCCACAGTAAAAGAAACTGGAAAAAATGAAATGACATTTGGAGCTGGAATGGGAATTGGATTTGTATTAGGTATCGTTGTCATTGCAGTATTAGAGGTTATCATGCTGATCATTTATAGAGTCCGAAAGAAAAGTGCAGCAACAAGTCACGAAAACAAAGATTTAAGCAATGATAAACTGCAAGCTTATGACGGCGTGAATGAAATGAATGTGTATACACATTCGTATGAGACAACGTGTTCACCAGGTGAGTTTGTGTTTTAGTTTACTTTACTTAACATTAAGCTTCAAATTAGTTTTTTTAATAAAAGCTTCCGGCCGGAATTCCGGAAATTTCAGTCCTCTAAAGATAATTTTTATAGAAACAAAGTATGTCATTCGGAGAGAAAAATGTTATCCCTAGTGTAGTGTGACGTATGTCTGGGCATGTTCTATACTTGTGCACAAAGTACATGCTGCACAAACATACAAAGATTGAAGAAGATGGAATATTAAAGTTAATTACTGTAGCGAGGTCTCCATAGTCATCATCGACTTTGACGTCAGTCTAGCTTTACGAATACACGCTTATTTATAAAGGCAACATTTTTTTATTTATAAATGCTTATGTACTTTTACTTACGATGTACATAGACTATGTACATTAATTTTTAAATTGTTACACATATAAATTGTATGAAATTAACAAATGAATTTTTTTACGATACATTTTATTAACTTACTTTTTATTCATTTTTTGTCAAGAATTAAAGGGAGATAATAGGAATGACTCTTCACAGCAGACGTCAGAGTACAGTAACCTCCAATCAACTGTTTATGAGACTTTATAGCATATAAAGAGATTTGTTTCGTTAACACGTCTTGTTCTACATACTGTGAATCATTTGTTAAATAGCAATAGAAATACAATATAAAATTGCTGATACTTGCCACTCATTTATTCATTCACTCATAGTATGTAATGACTAAATCTCCCAAGTAAGTATAATTCGATAATTATAAAAACATAGCTATATGTTATTTTCTATATCAAAAACTCGAAGTCAAAAAAAATCTTACAGTAAATATAAGTGTGTACACTAGGCACCAGTATGTGTACGTAATTTGGGTGTGGGAGATATGTTATTCTAAATAAGGAACCGCCCTAAATCTAGAAAGGGGGGGCGCTCGGCTTCTGAACCTGAGGTCCTGGGTTCAAATCTCGATGAAGACTGTTATTGTGAATGTCGGATTATTAGAGTGTCCCTGAGACCACCCAACTAAAATGGGAACCTGACGTTAGTATGGGAAAGTAAAGGCGGTTGGTCGTTATTATGGCCACATGACACCCTGCTCGTAAACCGTTGGCCATAGCAAAGAGATGAACCTATCATCCGCCCCATAGATCGCATGGTCTGAAAGGGAAACGTTACTTTGTACTATAGATCTAGATCCATGACTGATAAAATCAAAATACATATGTAACTTATTTGTGTAAGCAATATATGTACTTATTGTCCTTATGTTTTCATCAACGTCTGTTAACACATGTAAATATATAAATTTATACATATGTTTGCATCTTAACCATTTTTATTTGTTTACCATTGCTTTTAAATTGGTAGGCTAAATTGAAAAAGGAAAAATAATTTGGCAAAAATAAGGCATGTTGTATTGTACGTATGTGTGTATGTATAATCTTAAAGGCAAGATTCGAAGGAATTTATTTATAATTGGACGTAATCAAAATAGGATTCTAAAAGTATACATACATTTTTAATTAAATATTTTAACACAATTTTGGGCCCCCATATTTTTTTACGTATTAATCATTCTGTTTGTTTGTCTTCGAAAGAAATATTTCGTGTGAAAGATTATACAGTTTTGTTTTCTTAAGACTTAATATGTATAATCTAGGCTGATACAAATTCCATTTCCAAACAAATTAGTTTATATTTATATATATATATATATATATATATATATATATATATATATATATATATATATATATATATATATATATATATATATATATATATATATATATATATATATATATTAACGTGTTTAATTTTGTATATAAAAAATATTTTTTTTTAAAAGACCATTTGTCATTTAAACAGCTTATAGTGTAAATATTTTGCTCTAAATAACTAATGAAGTTAGATAAAAATTAATTTCCTCCGCCCCCTCCCACCCCCCTTCCAATTAAGACTTAGGTCATCCCGCGCCGTTCCGCGCATTGGGCGCAAACTGTCTCCATAAAGATCTGTCACTGTGTCACAGCCTGGTTTAGTTATAGGCGTGATGACGCGAATGTATCTGTGTTGTAGATACCTCTACAATGTTCTTTGCTGATAACTAATTACTTCCACTCGCGCACTAGATTTGCTAGTGCGTGAGAACATTAACATGCTGAACTCTTTGACCACAATATTTATAATAATTAATAGACTCACTTGTAGCAGACATGGTTTTCATTACACACAAATAATAATTTATAAAGATATTGGCGACTTCAGCCATCACAAATACATCCAAAAAAATTAGTCCTGAATACAAATCAATTCAATGACACTCTACTTGTACATTAATATCCAAAACACTCCTCTCTTTACGAGAGTCTAAAATCAACTGAGATAGCCACCTCGTGGTCAGTCCCCGACCAGGAAACAAAATCTCGTGCGAATCATGCACGGAATGGTTCAGTGATTACTAGTCACAAAATAGTACAGGGGTTCTAAAACTGACGTGACATACGCCCCTTCCCCTAGAAAAGATTTTTGAAAAAAATCTTTTACAAAAGTACATATGATAGTAATGTTCTATATATATATATCCAGTAGCTTAATCACTCATGTCAAGCTGATCTAATTAATCACCTTAATACTGCTTGCTCAATTATACATAAATATTAATGTCATGTCATTCATTTTAACTATGATTGGTTCCATATACTAATTGATAAATGCATTGTTTAACTTTCAAAATGTTTGCTTAGAAAAATATACATTAGTATAATTAGATCTACTGTACAAGTATGTTATTGAAAAAAAAATCAATACAAGTTAAGACTTTATTCTCCTGAAGTATAGTTACATTATATTGCAATGTTTTGCATGAGCATGTTTAATTGCTATGTGCTCCTCCTGTTAACATACATTGACATCTCAATTATAAGAGAAGAAAAAAATAAAATTTTAAAGTTATTTCACATCAAATAATTTCTATGATATAACACAACCAATGTGTATCATTTGACACACCAAGTGAATTTATTGAAGAAGTTCCCAAAAATTTTCATACATCTATACAAGTATATTTGTGTTCAGTGGTATTTAAAGTAGAATAGCATAAAAATGATAACATTCAAATGTGTACCACTTGAAAAAAAAAAAAAAGAATATTTACATTTGTGAGTTGTTTTTCAAAAAGATTTCAGGTCAATAGTTCAAGTAGTTTACTGTTGTTTACAATGAGTTTGTTTACATTACTGTGTTTACTAACCATATAAATTATTAGCACATCTAGTTATTGTGATATTCTATGTTATTGTCAAATTGTGATAAATAAATATGTAATGCACAGTTAATAAAAAATGATAGTACAATAGCATCAATGAAAAGAAAAATGTCATCTTGACCCAATAAAATGATACAAGTGTAACAAAAATATGTCATGACCTAGTTACATGATAACTAGAAAAAAATGTCAGCTTGACCTGATTGAAAAATGTCAAGTTGTTTCTAATTGTATTATGAAGTTATTAAGTTAAAATACTTTGACTGATATGTACAATATCATTGTCCTCATTGGTATCTGTTTCATGATCTACCTGTCTTGACAAAAAATCAGCTAATACATTTTCATGACCAGGTATACTTTGTAGGTCAAACTTGTAATCAGATAAAATTAATGACCATCTATTTATTCTGTTATTTATTAGTTCTTTTCTTTTAAGTGCTAACAATGGTTTATGGTCACATTTAATTATAAAAAATCTTCCTAATAAATAGTGTTTCAGTTTGACTATGCTCCATACTATAGCTAATAGTTCTTTTTCTATTATTGAATATTTTCTTTCTGCTTTAGATATTGTTCTACTTATATGAACTATAGGTTTCAGATATGACTCTTTCTGTTGTAGTAGGCATGCTCCTATACCATTATTAGATGCATCAGTGTACAGTAGGAGTTGTGAAATAGGATCAATACTCCCTAATTCTAGTTTCTCATTAAACTTATCCTTTAGTTTGGTTAGTGCTTCTCTGCTGCTATCATCTAAGTTTATTATATTTGAATGTTTCTTCTTAGTAAACTCTACTAAGGGCTGAATTAGTTGGGCATAGTGAGGTATAAATTTTCTATAAAAGTTGCACAAGCCTAATAGTGCTCTTACATCCTTTTTTGTTTTAGGTTCCTTAATATTTTTTATTTTACTTATGTTTGCTTTGGTAGGAGTTATTCTGCTATTAGTAATGTTATAGCCTAAAAATTGAATTTCATCCTTTACAAGATTTAATTTATTGGGAGCAAATGTCATCTTATGTTGTTTTAGACGAGCAAATATTTGTTCAAGTGTGTCTAGATGTTCCTTTTCTGACTTAGTGAAAACACAAATGTCATCCACATATGAAATTACATTGTCTATGCCTGATAATAGTTTACTCATACATTTTTGGAAAGTGGCTGTGCTGTTAACTAACCCAAATGGCATGACATTCCATACATATATCCCTTCAAACCCAGGTAAAATACATTTGAAAGCTGTATATTGTTTAGACATTTCTTCCATTTTTATTTGCCAGAATCCTCTATTTAGATCCATGGTGGTAAACAGTGAGGCTCTACTTAGCATATTAATTATAGTGTCTGTATCAGGTAAAGGTTCAGGATCTATAATAGTACAATTGTTTAGTTCTCTATAGTCACAACAGATTCTTACATTATTATCTTTTTCTTGACAATCACCATAGGTGATGCATAAGAGCATACTTCTGATTTTTCTATCTTGTTTTCACTTAGTAATTTCTTTAGTTCTACCTTTACTAATTCCTCATAGGCCTTTGGGATGTTATATGCCTTTGTTTTAGATGGTAATGTCTTATTTAAGTGTATTGAATGCTGAATTAGATCAGTGCAGCCTAGTTTCAATGTAATGACATCATTGTATTTCTCTATATAGTTATCTATATTGGTCCTATCATTACATGAGTCTTGGGTGGTAGCATGAATAGTTATAGTGTTTGCAGCATCTTCTGGTATAGTTCCTATTGAATCTGTATCCCTATCAATTACTTCTATCTCCTTAAATTTTCTTTTAGGAAATTTTACTAGTTTGTCTATGCTTAGTTTACATTCTTTTCCATTTTTGTCTACTTTGTACACTTTGTTGTTTATTTTGCCTACTATCTTATATGGACCTTCATTTTTGTTTTTACTATACTTATTTTCTATCTTGACATATACTTGATCTCCTATGTTTAATGTCCTTAATTTTCTGTTCTTGTTTTTTATGTCTCTATGTCTGTTTAAATTTTTATCCATGTTTATATCAGCTTATTTTATTCCCTGCCTTAAATTTTGTTTTGTTTGTGTTATCCATGGATGGAATTCTTCATAGTTCTCTAGGTCTAACATATTATCAGCCCATAGTTCTAGTGGACCTTTAGGTTTCCTATCAAAAACTAATTCATATGGACTGAATTTTGTTGTTTCATGAGTAGTAGTGTTGTAAGCAAAAATAGCATAGTTTAAAGTCTGATCCCAAGTATTCATTGCTTCTGTTTCTAATTTATAAATTATTTCTTTGATTGTCTTGTTCCATCTTTCAATTACACCGTTAGATTTTTGCGAATAAATTGTACTGTGTACCAGTTTGATGTTGGTAATTTCTGCGAAGGCTTTATTTAAATTTGATTTAAAGTTGGATGCATTATCTGATAGTATTTTATTTGGGAATCCAAACTTTAGGAATATTGTTCTTAGTGAGGTGCATTTATCTTCTGCCCTAATATCCCTAAGAGGAAAAGCTTCTGCCCATCTGGTTGCTATATCTATGATTCCCAATATATATTTATTTCCTTTGGTACTCGTATTTAATGGGCCCATAATATTAATGGCTATTTTATCCCAGAAGCAATGGGCTTTATCTGACTTTTCTAGAGGTGCAATAAGTATGACTTTTTGTTTAGTACATTCTGGACAAGAATCTATATAGTTTTTTATTTGAGTCTTCATCTTGGGCCAAAAGAATTTTTCTGAAATTTTGGCATATATTCTTTTTGCCAAAGTTACCTACGGTTGGATCATCATGGGCCATTTTAAGTATTTTGGGTGTTAGGCTTTGTGGAATTATTATTTGAATTCTTGTGCTATCTTTGTTCCTATTACATCTTATGGCTAGGTATTGTATTAAACATCAATCTGTTTTTCTTATTTATCCTTGTAAGGTTGATAACTTTATATTTAATATAAAACTTTATTTTTATTCTTATTACAGGCTTGATATGATTGAAGGATGACATGTCATTAAGTGTTTGGTTGGTAATTTATGCTAAAACTTTTTATTACTAATTAATAGTGAATGTACTAAAACATTTTCTAAATGACATTTTTGGTTTAATAAATTAATAATTATAATACATTTTCATAATCGTGACGATATAACTTACAATATGACATTAGAACTATCAACAATAAAATATTTTCTAATTGAATAAAAGAAATTTATAACAAAGAAATAATTCACATCTGCATATGTTCTTATACAATCTTTTCTAACTATTTCATGATATTTTCAATGTTGACTGCTCACTCATTCCCTTATTGAAAGAAACTTTTAAATTCCAACTAACCATGATAGAATGACATAATGATACATTTTTATCAATAAAAATAATATACATTTCTATCTAGCATAACTTATATTAAAAATAGCAGTAGATGATGTGAGCCAACAAGAGGAATATAAAATGCCAATTAAGTTTACTGAATGATAAGTACAAAAAATATTAAACTAAAGGTGTTTCAATTTATGGCATCTCAAAGCAGCCAAGGTTAAATTTTTTAAGGGTTACAAACGAGATTTTAGCCTCCAGCCCAACACATCCCTTGAGTGAAGTGTGAGTGTAATGCATGTCGCTAAAGGTAAGGCACAGTTTGGCGAATCTGCCGATGAATGGTACGTCTACACAGACTGTTTCAGGAATTTTAACTGAAAAAGTGACAGAAATACAAACATATTATATATATTTTTATAGCTTTTATATACCAGTGGGGGAGGGGGTATTTAGGAGTTAGTCTTCCGTGCGGCCTTTAGGCACACGAGTGTAGGTGTCAAAACTCGAGCCCCCTTCTAGGTAGCCAAGCCAAGTTCAAGCGCACTTAGCCTCTCGACCACGCTTCCCTGATAAACAAGTTTCTTTATAATGAGCATATATTTTGGAAATTTTAAGAAAAGAAAAAAAAATTAACAAAGTCTTTGATCCAATACAAGATTACAAAAAAAGGCGGCCCCTGTCGGATCCCTGTTGGGCCAGCCTATTCGTAAGGAATATTTTAGACGTGATTTTTATTTAATTGTCAAAAGTAATAACGTTTCAAATATTCATTAGGCGTTACAAAAAAAAAATGTTTTCTGTAAAATGTTTTTTGATTGCTTAAGATACTTTACTTTCTTGTCCTAACCGGGATCATCAGTCCAGCGCGCTTACCGCACGTTCAGGAATTGCTGTTAACTTAATAACAAACTAAAAGCCAATTATTGATAAAGTGATATAGTATACATTACGACATGAAAACTAATTGATAATTACCATGGTTCAGACGAACGATTTTAGATAATCTTTTGGCATTAAAAAACAAATAGAACAAGGTATCCTGCTTGTACAACAACGTCTGCCCGATGTCCCAACACAGTTACCAACAGAGCTATTGCCGCATTTTCATTGAAATGGTACTAGAGTGAGGATGTAGATTTTTCTTAGCCTAACTTATTTAGCACTCTTAAGATCTATGTCACTTAATATAGATCGTAAATATAAATTTGGAGTAAATTTAAATGTAAATCAGATAAGGATTTTGTAATTTATCAATGGACTAAATTTTAAAATAAAAGATTAATTTTAGTTTTTTTTTAACATTGCAATATTGATCTGGACATTTGGAAATCAAAATCTACACTTTACGTGTAAAAATTAAAACTCTAGATCTAGTCTATATTATTCTAGAACTAGAAATTATAGATCTAGAATCTACAATGATTTTTAATTAGAATATAAATATAGATCTAGTTTAAAAAATGTGAAAAATCTAGATATAGTGTAAAAATCTAGCTATTATTTTTTTCTTTAATACGTGAACATAACGAGGTTTAGTAACATTAGTTAAACGAGTTATTTTAGCATTTCTTTCCATGATTTTATTCCATTTGACATCAAAGAAAAAAATCCACTACGCCACTTGGCTAGTTAGACTAAAAATGTCTTTATCCATACGAGCCAGTTGTCGAGTATTCATAGACATTGGTGCACCGAGTTACTTTTTGCATTTTATTCAAAGAATTAATTCCATATGACGTCAAAGGAAATTTTCTACCTCATAATACGGTCTAGTTAAACTAAAAATGTCTTTATCAATACGAGCAAGCTGACGAGGGTTCATAGACATTGGTACACCAAGTTCAAATAGCATTTCTTTTAAAGATGTATATGCTTTTGTCTGTCAGTCTGCTTGTCCGCCATGTTAATGTAAAAAAAGAATAAAAGCTATTTAAAATCTTACTAACATTTAATTTTTCTTTCTAAACATCGCATTAGTTTTAAGTATCAATAATAATTTGTTCCGATGTTAATATATACACATATAGTGAGAGACAAAGAGAAATCCAAATAAATCTAATACCGTTATTTAATTAAATATTCGGAAAGTTCTAGTATGAAAATTTGATGCACCACAGCCTTGTGGAGAGATTTTGATATCATACTTTGTAGTAAGGAAGTTGTTTTATGAACCTTTTTTCATAAAAAATCGGAACATTATATTAACGATGGTTAGATTTTCTAATGGTTTTTATTAGAAAATTCAATGTAGTGTAAGAAAGAAGTGCGATTCTACATAGAGTTAAAATGTTTTTCATAAATATTCCGGAACAACCAATTTTCGTAAATAAGAAGAATGTTTGTTTTTTTTAATTGTTAGAAGAGGGATTAGAAACAGTAATTTTGCGTTAGTATTTTGTTCATAAAATTTTGACTACGAAAGAAAAAAATATTTTAAAAACTTACCTGATATTTTTTTACTGATGAGGTTTTTCCTATTTACAGTTATCGCCACTTTTATAGCGAATTCATCAGGAATGTAAGAAATGTTGACACAAGCTAGATGAATGAGGACATAAACATTTAAAAAATTTAAGTTTGTTTTAAATAATTTATGAAATAAAAATTTCGAGGAATCATGCTTGACGACATACATTGTTAGCTATATCTGGTTATATAATAAAATCAGCAAATAAATGGGATACTGGATCGCAAATAGGCAGCACACCTGAATTATTAGGAAAAAAAACGAAAACTAAAACGTTGAAGTTTCCGGTGATTACTAAGTCATTATCGATCAGAGGCGTAGCTAAGGTGGGGGAAGTTGAAAAAAAATAAAAATACCCAGGGGCTCCCACTTGACCGGGGTCTTCAAAGAAGTGTTGTTGTTTTTTTACATTAAATATTAAATATTACTTAAAATGTAGGGGCCCCAAAAGAGTTCAAGCCCCCAAATGATGGTTAATTCCTAGCTACTACTCTGTTATCGATAACTGTATAAGCAAATAAAGGATTGGTCTCATAGTATCGATAAGAGAAGTTGAAACAAGAAGAGTTTATCTCTCCAAGAAGTTTAATGTCATAGACAAGAAATCAATAATAAAAAGCTTACATATAAAAGTCCTTATTTTTTATTAAAATGTATTAGTTGTAATAAATAAAAAAAGTATTTAATGAATAAACGTATTTTATTCGAAATAAAAAACAAACAATATAAGACTAAGCCTATATACATATTATACTATTTATATTTAGAGTGGACATGGAGATCTGTTAACAAAAAAAAAAACAAGGTTACAAAGACAGTTTGTGTGGAAACACAAACTCAAAATCAGCCCCCGAAGTGGTCCACTCAGGCAGGCTTCAATATTTTCAGAAAGAACATCTGAATGAATTATATTACAGACAAATGAGAGATAAGAATGAAGAAAGAAGGTTAACAGATCTTGTGTTGTGTACCAACGGTCCAGCAGATCAAAGGATAGGTGTAAGTGAATGCAAAATTAGATGTGAACCTGGCCTAACTAGTTCCCCTTTCAGACCTTGTGGTCTATAGGGCAGATGATGTAAAGTTCATCTGTTTTTGTGGCCTACGGTTAACGAGGGTGTCATGTAGCCAGCACAACGACCAACCGCCTTTACTTTTCCTTAACTAATGTCAGGTACCATTAGAGCTGGGTGGACTCAGAGAGCCCTAAAAATTCCGAAGTTGAAAATCCCAGTGTTTACCAGAATTCAAACCCGGGCCGCTCATCTACCGAGCCTCTCCTGGCCTAACTGAAGTCTTATGGCTTAATCTCTTATTCGAATCCTCAAAAAAAAAGTTCAACAAAATGCAGTTTATGCTTGAATATAATCTAACGATATAAATTATATCTTATTAGTCATTGTAGCTTGAACATAAAGTACTAAAACAACGATTTTAAATAAGTAAAAAATCCTGTGTTAACATTAATCTTACAATCGTTTTTTGATAATTAGTTTTTTGATTCTTCTTCTACTATAGTCAACTTTACATTTTAAAAAAGTACTATATGGTTTCTTTCTCGGATAACAATGGATGCGCCCAGATAAGTCGCTGGCTTTGGTTTCATCTTGAGACTGGTAGAATCTAAAGTGACTTATCTAGCCAATTCTGAAACAGTTTGTACATATATACGTATCTTTTCTTGGGCTAGCTGACAGTGCAGCTTTCTTTTTCTTTCTCGTGACTGATGCAGCTTCGTTTCTTTTGCTCTCGGCGACGTTCGTACCAGCACGCAACTCCCACATACTTTCGTTGATGCCTGTGGATTTCATGTCTCGCTTGAAGACATCTCTGTAGGTTAGTTTTGTATCTGACTCTCTCTGCAAGCACAGCATGCGGGTAACATGTGCGAGCCAGCGTTGTTTTTTCTGTCCCAGAACAGCATAGATGTTGTGCACATTGACTAGTTTCAAAACGTCCTGGTTGGAGACACGATCCCTCCAAGAGATGCACATTAACTAGTTTCAAAACGTCCTGGTTGGTTGGAGACACGATCCCTCCAAGAGATGCACATTAACTAGTTTCAAAACGTCCTGGTTGGTTGGAGACATGATCCCTCCAAGAGATGCACATTAACTAGTTTCAAAACGTCCTGGTTGGAGACATGATCCCTCCAAGCGATGCACATTAACTAGTTTAAAAACGTCCTGGTTGGTTGAAGACATGATCCGTCCAAGAGATGCACATTATGCATCGC
The DNA here is from genome assembly GCA_036873155.1 of Biomphalaria sudanica. Lineage (NCBI taxonomy): Eukaryota > Metazoa > Mollusca > Gastropoda > Planorbidae > Biomphalaria > Biomphalaria sudanica. The sequence continues at coordinate 51,834 of JAZGLO010001624.1, forward strand.
AGGCAGTGTAAATGTAAGCTATTTAATCTATGCTCTTGCTACATGTACGTTGCCCAGCTCTCATTATCATTAAGAAGAGTGCTTACAACACAGGCGTTTTAGACTAGGATATTGGTTAAGGTGGTCAATTTAATACTAAGAATGATTAAACACGGCATATGCAAAATCTTCTGCAGCTTGTGAAAATGATATTGTCCTGTATAGTAGATCTAAGAATTGTTAACTATCGTTTTAAAATATTTATTAAGAAGTATAAATATGAAATATTTTTTTAAGAAGTATAAGTATGAAATATATTTTTTAAAATTATAAGTATGAAATATTTATTAAGAAGTATAAGTATGAAATGTTTTTTTATGAAGTGTAAGTATGAAAAATCTTTTATAATGAGTATAAATGTGAAATATTTGTAAAGAAGTATGAGCATGAAATATTTTAAGAGGTATAAGTATGAAATATATTTTTAAGAAGTGTAAGAATAAAATAATTTCTTAATAAATATTGAAAACAAGAAACTAAACATTTTTAGAAATTATACTGCAAAAGTTTTTGTTTTTTAAAATATAGTAATATAAACATTAAAATTATAATTTTCAAATAAAAAATATTTATAATTTGCAATGATGTGTATGAGAATTTCACGTTATTGGTGCTCTATCAACTTAACTTTCCAGATTGCAATAAAATTATGTTTACACTTTTAGATTAAAATTAATAACTCAGTTTTTATTTCCAACTAGCTTTAATCTAACTTTAGTCTAACTTTTTTGTTACGATTCCATCCATGAAGAAAAAATGTAATAGTAGAAATCGTAAAAGAGTTATTTTAAGTTATTAATTAATATATATATAAAAATTGTTACCTGATACACTAATGCGAAGCGTCTCAAATGACAGTTGATAACAACAGGCACAGTATAGGTCTTTACAAGCACAGTTCAGATTTTTTAATCCAACAGGACCTATAAAAAATTCAGGAAAAGATATGCAGAGAATAGAATGTTTAGAGACGCGATACTAGACTAGTGATTAATGTCAAGATGCGTAAATTAGCATTCTATCAGGGTAGCTACGTCTGAAATTATTCTTCATCTTAGGTTATTTCATTGTCATTACATAAACTTTGTTACATAAAAAACACATTTGGCAATATAAGTTTGACAAGGAAAAAGTCAAATAAAAAAAACAACAACTTTTATATACATTTCATATTTAGATTCAGCCATGCTAAGTATCAGTTACCTATAGACTGAAATGATCTATATCAATGAAGTATTAAAATTTACTACAATATTTAATTGGATTAGGATTCCAATTTAAAGGATTACCTATAATAAGTAATAGATAAGTAATAGATACTTTATTTCGAGCGAAATAATAGTTTACTTTATGGATAAATAAGTTTCGACCTTCTCAAATGAGAACTTCTCTCATAAACCCCCATTTACATGTCATAAGCCCCAATTCTTTTTTCACTTTTTAGACCCATTGGGGGTCTTCGAAGACCTGTTCGGGTCTATATAGACCACTTTGGAGACTTTGTTAGTTGATAACTAATGCGTGCAACAATATGCGTGTGATTTTTGTTTGGAGGTTTGAGCGATAATAAGAGTTTTGTTTTTTCTTTACCAACGTTATATTAAACTACTCCACCTGTCTGTTGGTCTGTCTGATCGATCTTTTGTGCACTCTCAATTATCCACTTTTAATTCTCGGATCAAGTTGAACATTTTGCACAATTATTTATAGCCGATGACAAAAAAATGAATTTAAAAAATATATTTTATTGGAAAATCAAGTAGACAGTTAAGGCACAAACTACTATTTCAACTTCCATTATTAGCTAGCTTATAAAGGAAACAGCGTTTGGATCCAGAAATATAGATTGAAAAATGAAAGTTAAATTTTCAATTACTAAAAATTATTTGCATGATAAATTAAAAATGATCAATACATTCTCACTCAATATAAGTTTTTTTTAAATCTTAATAATTTACTTTCTATTTAAATGTTTATTAAGAATTATACGTCTTGAGAATTTCCAATAAGTAAAAAAAAAATGTTTGAAAGTTAAAGCATGGTCTAATTGATTGAGTTTTACCCAGAGCTGAGTGTACGGAATGACACGAGAGTAAAAATACAACCACAAAATGTCTTATTTCTATATATTTATTATTTATCATATTGTTATAACCCTGCCATGCACACCGCCATCCAAGATATTGCATAAGGTGCACACTATTAGTGACTTGACTTGAAAGGATGTGGAGATTAGTGAAGGAGAGAACTGATTTCTGCCCAAGTCTAGAGCTCATGAAGATGTTCTTCTACATGCATGTTATGTACATAAACATCTATATCTTGTTGAGTTGCCTCCCTTCAGTTATTACACTATTATATATAAACACAAAAAACTTGAATGATTTATTGAAGAAAAATAGTAATGTATTACCTTGGAATGAAACTTTGGAACTATCATTCCATATTCCATCAAAAAAGTGATGGTAGGTCGCAACAGTCTTCTGCAGTTCTTCCCACGTAATCTCCTCATCCAACGGGGGGAAGTTTGGTGGCACTTGCTGGTGAACGTCCAGTTCAAAGTGACCGGGACTGTGCAGCATAAGCTTTAATTGTGTACTAAACAAGCGAAAAAAATTACATTAAACTATAATATCAATGATTATAATATGAATTGTAGTATTCTTGTGTTGTAACATTCAAAACTTTAATTTTAACAGCTTCAACTTTTATTGTGATATGTGATATACTTTGGTCCTAGGTTTCTGCTAGAGATATTAGCTAGATTGCCATTGATGTATGAAGTTTGAAAACTTAAAAACTCAATTATGAATCTCAACCCTGGAAGCATCATAAAACAACTTATAAAAGTGATCTAAATAGATTTCATTTTAAATCAACATATATATGATCACAGTGCATTTCTTTTAAAATCACAAAGAAAAAATGAAATGCTGAAAGAAAATATGGAAGAATGAGTTTACCTCTGAATTGGACTTATATTGACAAGAAAAAGTCCAAACCAGAAACCAAGAGCTGCTCTCTGCAAAACTGAAGTCATTTTCCTTAACAGTAGTTGTTTTTTTTTTAGAAATGAGAGTGATATATTTTGGTTTGATATTATTTAAAGTGAATATTAGTAGCATTTATACTATTTTACAAAGGTCAAAACATTCATGAATTTTCAAGAAAATATTTTGTTTATATAAATAAGTAAGTAGTGTAAGTAAGATTAGGAAGTATTTGGTATTACGTTGTCAGCAGTTTCAAGTGGAGAAATGCTGATCGTGGGGGTGTTGCAGATTAAAATGTTTACCAGATCTACATGTATCAAAATACTGAGCAGATGTCTGATTCCTGATATGATGGACAAGTGTGAACATTCTCCATTACAATACAAGTTCATGCTGTCACAAGTTTGTCACGCGTGAAATCTGCACTTACACTATTTGGTTTTTTTATAGGAATATATAGCTCTAGATTTAAACCAAAGAAACGCATTAGTCCAATTAATGTCTAGATGTAGATTTAAACGTAGTAAGCAAAATGAACAAAAACATATCTATAAATTATTTAGCAAATAGTTTATCTTCTTACAGCTTAGGGATTCAGATTGGCCTATCGGTCAAGTAATTTTAAGATTAAACGCGTTAAGTCATATGAATCCTAATATATATCTAGATTATATATCTATATTCTAGGTCTAGTCTAGTTTCTAGTTAGATAGTGATCTAGGCCTAGTCTAGATTCTAAACTATAGACCTAGTCTAGTTTCTTGATTCTAGGTTTATACCTAGTCTAGTTTCTTATCTTATCTTATATGTTACAGACGTTACTTCAAAAAAGAAGATGATTTACGTCTTACGCGTAATGCATTTAGTCATGCCTATTAACTAATGACTGAAATTCTGCCAAGTCACTGCTTTTCCGGGCTAGCTCAGGCAACCCATTCCATGCTCTAATACTGCTAGGGAAGAAGGAGCCTTTGTACAAATATGTCCTAGCATATGGAACAATAAGTGTGCCTTTATCTGTGTGTCTTTCTGAGTATTTTATTAAATTTTGTTTTTGTATTTGAAGATTATGGTTCAGTGTTTTATGTATAATTGCTACTTTTCTTTTGAGTCTTCTGTCCTGAAGGCTTTATAAATTTAGTGATTTTAATAAAGGTGTTACTCTACTCAAATGTGAATATTCGTTATTTATGAATCTCACAGCTCTATTTTGTGTCTGTTCCAGTTTCTTAATGTTTTCTTGAGTTAAGGGGTCTAAAACAGAGGATGCATATTCTATTATTGGCCTAACCAAGGTTAAATAACATTTTAGTTGTATGTTCTTATTTGATTTATAGAAATTTCTTCTAATAAACCCTAATGCTTTGTTTGATTGTTATATACTTTTATCAATGTGGGGATTCCATGAAAGTTTTTCATTAATTATAACTAGGTATTTTTGCATTTGTGTCTGTGTTACTGGTTTGCCATGAATAAGATAAGTAAAATTAATTTGTTTTAGTTTTTTGTTAGTCTTAATAACTGACATTTTTCTGGGTGGAAAGACATGCTCCAATTCGATTCCCATTTCTGTAATTCATCTAATTCTCTTTGTAAAATGTCTGTGTTGTTTTTATTGTTCTATATATTATTGGATCGTCTGCAAGTAATCTGACTTTTGTTCCTGAACTAATGCAATTTCGTAAATCATTTATGTAAATTAAAAATAGTAGTGGACCTAAGACTGTTCCTTGTGGTACACCTGAGTTTACTGTTATCGGTGTAGATGTAGAGCCATCTATTATTACAGTTTGTTCTCTTTCTATTAGAAAATCTTAAATCCACTGATGCAATGGACCATCAATACCTAAATATTTTAATCTTTTAGCAAACTATAATGGTAAACCTTGTCAAAAGCAATAGAAAAAATCTAGTAAGAGCATCTATTTGTTCATTACAAATAAACCTTTTGAAAAATGATCAATTAGTACTATTAGTTGTGTTTTACATAATCTCTTTTTCCTAAAGCCATGTTGGTATGGAGTAAGGACATTATGTTTGTCTAAGAGGTTTATTATAATACTACATTCTAGGTCTAGACCTAGATATCTAGACTACATCTAGAACAAGTATAGAAATGTAGATCTAGTCTAGTTCTAGAACTAGTCTAGAAATCTAGATCTAGTATAGCTCTAGAACTGGTCTAGAACTATAAAGTAGAAAGATAGATTATGATCATGTTTAGTAGGTCTACTTGTGGGTAAAAGTGTACTATGCTGTTTGCATGGGAAAGTGGTTACTTGTGCTGGCAATTTTTTTTTTTTTTCCTAGCGTCTACTTGAGTATACTATTTGAATTTGTTGGGGAGATTTACGTATCTGGAAGCAGTAGCAGTGCAAGGGATGCTACTTATTCCAGAAGAGTTAGAAGAGTCTTATCAAAGATGAGGTGTTGTCCTATTTGCTTTATGTGAGAAAAAAACGCCAAATAATTTGTTTACTATTTTGTTAATTTAAACGATCAAAACAAACTATTTCTGAAATAAATCCTGGTCCATTGGTGACTTTGATAGGGGCAGCCTCTGAGTTTGTGTGAGAATACAAACTCTCTTTGTAATTTTGTTATGTATTTAAATTTGGGTTACATGAAGTGTCAGAAAAACTGTGGCCAAAAAATGTTTAAATGTTATCACTCTGTAACATGATAGCAGTTTGAAATTTAAAAAATTATACATCATTAGAAGTTTTTCAAATACGTTGCTTTACGTTGCATGCAAACTAAAATAATAATAAAATAAACAATGTAGAGAATAAGAATGTATTCAATATAATAGGAAAAGTGTCCTTAAAGATTGATAGCAGCATTAATCCCAGTTTTCTGCCATGTAGAAACATACCGATTGCTTTACAAGAAAGAGTTAAAGAGGAAATAAAGACCCTAGTGCAGAGAGGAATCATAGAACCAGTGATAGAGCCTACAGAGTGGGTAAGTCAGATGGCGATAGTGGAAAAAGTTAATAGAAAAATTAAGATTTGCATAGATCCACAATTTCTAAATAAAGTATTACTAAGGGAATTCTATAAACTTGTTAGTTTAGATGACATATTAGCTTATTTTAACGATGCCAAAATATTCAGCCAATTGGATGTGCAAGAAGCATTCTGGCAAGTCAGGTTAGACACAGCGTCATCTAATTTGACAACATTGATAATCCCTTTTGGCCTGAAAGTGGGTTCAGAATTATTTTTTTTTAGAGAAGATTAAATCTAGCACTAGAAGGATTGAAAGGCTGTTTCAATTACGTTGATGATATTATAGTAGTAGGAAGAGGAAGAACGAAAGAAGAGGCACTCAGAAATCATGATTATAACCTAAGAGAGCTGATGAAGAGATGTCAAGAATAGAATAATGAACCACAAAAAATCTGTTTTTAGAACAGCTAAAATTAAATGCCAGTGTCATATTATTACAGAAGCAAGAATAAAACCACACCCGAACAAAGTATCTGCGATTTTGAGTTTAAATGCTCCACAAGATCTCATCGGTTCGGATATATCGTGGCATGGTTCAATATCTTGCAAGATTTGTTCCAGACTTGTTGACAGATTTCCAGCCAATAACAGAGTTGACGAAAAAGAACACACCATTTGTTTGGTCTGATCGGTGCACACAAGCTTTGAGAAAGATAAAACAGAAAATATCGGCTTATGGCACACTGATATGTTTTGACCCTAACAAAGAGCCTACATTAAATGCAGATAGTATCCAAAATGGTTTGGGAGAAGCGTTATTACAAGATGGCAGTCCAATAACATATGCTTCTAGATCATTAACTGATACTTAGAAAAGATGGGCACAAATTGAAAAAGAAGATTTGGCAGTGATAGTATATTTAGAATTTTTTGACCAAAAAAAGTATGGCAGGACATTTATAGTTTAGATTGACCATAAACCACTGAAAAACATCCTTTAAAAATCACTCAGTTCTGCCCCGAGAAGGCTACAAAGTCTAAAGATGCGTCTTTATCGTTACGATATCCAGTTTCAATAAGTCATAGGTTAAAAGTTGTTCGTAACTGATACTTTGAGTAAAGACCCATCAGAGGAAAAGAGTGATATCCCTGATGTTTTTGTCAATACAGTCGGACTGGCAATACCAGATGCAGGGCTGGAGAAAGTCAGAATCGAGACAGAGAATGATAGAACGATGCAAACACTTTTTCAGTATATCCTAAATGGATGGCCAGACAAACATAATAGTCTACCTGAACTCAAACACTTATTCAGTATATCCTAAATGGATGGCCAGACAAACATAATAGTCTACCTGAACTTAAACACTTATTCAGTATATCCTAAATGGATGGCCAGACAAACATAATAGTCTACCTGAACTTAAACACTTATTCAGTATATCCTAAATGGATGGCCAGACAAACATAATAGTCTACCTGAACTCAAACAATATTTTTTACTAAGAGACATGTTAACATACGAAGACGGACTCTTGTTGAAAGGAGAACAAATAATCATACCAATATCACTTCGCAAGGAAATAGAAGAAAAACTCCAGGCAGCACATTTGGGAGTAGACAATAAAAAGAAGAGCAAAAGAAACAGTTTTCTGGCCTCGAATAAAGGAAATAGCCAACTCATGTTACAATTGTCAGAAAAACAAACCAGCAAATCAGAGAGAAGAATTAATACAGCACGAAATGGGTTCTAATCTGTGGGACAAGATTGGAATTGAATTATTCCAAATGTGTGACCAACAATATCTAGTTATAGTGGACTATTATTCAAATTTCATAGAGGTAGAAAACATGCAGTTGACAACAACACACGCAATTATAAAGAAACTGAATTTTTTTTTTGCAAGATATGGGGTGCCCAAAGTCTGATTAGCAATGTGCCCTTCTGTCGTGCTAAGCTGGACAGAGCGATAGCTAAGTGCAAAAAACCGAAAGGCCCTGGGGCCAGAGAACGTAACTCCCGAGATAGTAAAACACCTCAGGGGGGGGAGGTAAAGCAAAAGAAAAACTCCTGGAGTTTGTGAATTGAACTTGGGTGGAATCTAGTCTACCCGGGCCTGGCGTCGTGCAACAATTGTTCCTATACTAAAATAAAGGGCAAAGACGCGACTAGCATGGAGTCCTACAGACCCATATACCTGATCTCCACTATTGGTAAGATAACTCAACAGATGGTCAGCGAGCAAATTGTGTGGAGCTTTGTGAGTGCCGGTATCCTAGCGCTGGGTTACCTCAAGAATCTGCCCTCTTACACATAATTTCATGTCCTATCTTAACGATTTGGTAAGCTCATTGCGTTGTCGCAAATTGCTATATGTGGATGTCATTGTCTTCTGGCCAACCGGGAATAAAGCTGACTAAACATAGGCAGCACTGCAAGCCGACCTCCATACCATCTCCTCATATTGTACCAAACGGAATATAAGAATTAACTTTGCCTAAACGACCCGGTAACTGTTCAGCATAGGGATCGACATTCTTGTTGTCTTATTCGAGCTTCAACTTGGTGGGCTGAGACTCCAACGTGAAAATACGCCAAAGTATCTTGACATTACTCTAAACAGAAAGCATTCAATTCTCTAGCATACTCATGATGTTAAAAGAAAGATCTAAGAGAAGTTTGCGTTGATCAGAAAGCTAGCCAGCACACAGTGGGGTGCCCAAGCTGACATGCTCCGCACACTTCATATATTGGCTGTCAGATCTCAAATCATGTACAGCCTGCTCGTGCAGATGTACCCAAGCAAGACGACCCTCAAAAACTTCGACCATGTAGAGGCCCAAGCTCTCATGTTTATGTGCAGCACCTATAGAATAAGCCCAACTTCCACTGCAGAAATCATGTTAAACATGGCTCCTCTTAGCCTGAGGAGAGAACGCGCCGTGCTAACAGCCCTGTATCGCTATAAAAGATGCGAACCAATGCTCCCGACTCACACGTTAGTGAAACAGTGAAGAGAGAGAAATCGGATTAAAAGAAAGTCCTTTATGCACATCGCGGTAAATTTTTAGGGGACAAGCTGGTCTCTCTAGTGATTGGATCCCAATCCGCCCGGGAGAAGCTTACTCAGCTCTTCCATAAACCTTACACTACACGGGATGGAGGGGGTCACAAATCGTTAAATACACCCGGACCTAATTAGAAAAAGGGCAAAAGACACATTAAATACCTAACGCTATATACTGTTATACAGACTGGTAGGTTTTGAAAAAACCCTTGAGAGCTGGGTATGGGGACTATGTATGCTACCCAGACCTCGAACCAGTGTGTTGATTATACTGCCAGGGATTATATTGCTTCGTATTTCTCAATCTTCTGGCTAAATGTACTAGCAGACACACAAAAAGAGACAGGGGTATTTAAGGCCCACAGCAACAGGCTTGGACGCAGACCCAACGTTGTCTAGATCTGTCTGGCTGGTTAAGGTACTTGTATCAGGTATATTTTTGTCAAAAGCTTCGGTCGAACTATAGGTATCTTTTCTTGTTTCTTCAGCTGTCTCATTCTACTTCTCGTTGAAGTGGTCGCAAGATTCGTCGTGGGAGCCACACTCAGTGGGGGCCACACTCATTTGGCTTGCTATTAAAGTCACAGACAGTACAACCAGCATTCCTGTTGTAATTGTCTGTATCGCAACAGCGTTGTTTGGACAATAATTCGCAGCTCATCGACGGTGTAGCTCTTTCATCTCTCAAGTCAATCTGGCCTTTCTGGGTGCTCGACAGCTCGTTTAACTTGTTCTACATGATTCTAGTTTGGTCGTTTATCATTTCTGTATGTTCTTCTGTCTTGTTGGGCGTGGTAACTATTTGTTTTTCGTTCGTGGCTTTGACCAACGCGTTAAATGAAGAAAATCCGGTCTTGATTTTTTATTCTAGGTTGTCTATCTTTTTAATGCTCTCTCTCATCGAGTTCATTTTGTCTTGCAAGGTTCTCAAGAGCTCTGACATATAAGGTTTAATTAAAAAATGGCAGGTGTCCGGATCCTCATCTTCCTCCAAACAGTGCTTGTCTGAGACGATTTACGACTTACTTTTTACATTTAACTCTATAGTTAAATGGAATCCCTAATCCAATATCTAATCTCCAATATTGCGTAAACACTGCTAATACCTTTGCAACAGCACGTGAGGAAACGTCCTTTCCTGTCTTTGTTTATACATGTAGATTCCAGAGAACACACACAGTTGGGGGTCAAACGTCACTGTTCATTCGTAACCTTAACCCTAAACCCTAACCCTTCGTAGATCTGTTTGTACCATGGAACAACACTTGAGGATACGTCACATCCTGTCTTTGTTTATACGCGTAGATTCCAGAGTATATTCGCTGCTGTGTCATCTCGCCGTGGTCACACGTAGTGACTTCTACCTTTCACTGTTCATTGGTAACAATATTAATAACTTGATATGAAATGAAATTTTTTAAATTATTATTATAGCTTTTATATAGCGCTACTTTCATGCTCAGAGCGCTTTGGTCCAATCTCATTTGTGGACCAGTAGGGAGGAGGGGGTATCTAGGAGTTGGTTTTCCGTGCTGCCTCAAGGCGCTCAGTAAACGCAACTCTGCCCGAGTCGGGTGTCGAACCTCGAGCCCCCTTCTAGGTAGCCAAGACAAGCCAAGTTCAAGCGCAATTAGCCTCTCGACCACGCTTCCACGCTTTTCTTCAAAACTTTTTTAATAATAATACTTCTGCAACTTTCTTATATGAATAATTTCTCAATTCAAATCTTAAACTTTACTTATAATAATAATTTCAACTAATATCACTTCAACTAATATCACTTTAACTAATATTACTTCAACATATCACTAAACTATTACTATGCGAGGACTAAGGGAGGACTACGCGAGGACCTTGACTAACTCACTTTCCTCTAATTTATACTTTTTTCAATCGTATGTTCCAGAATCATGGAAACTTCTCAGATAATTATTTTAGTAGCTTTGACCTTCTTGAAGCTGACGTATGCTATTTTTTCCTTTACTACTTTCTTTGATTGTATGCCTAAAATTAACTTATTTACTCTTGTCAGCAGCACTGACTTGACCCCGAGCTTCCAAAAAACTGGTCGAAATAGGTCACAGACTGAACTAGTGACACCAGACAAGCTTTCGGGCTCATGCGGCCTTGCTGCATGTAGCTTCGACGCTAAAAAAAACGGTAATGACAATCACAATCAAACACATGCTCCAAAACTGCATGAATACAAAACCGTTGCTACCACTGTTGTAATGGTTACCGATTCACAGTACTGCCTCCAAGCCATGGCTGGCTTAGGAGGAAAGCCCCAAATAGTGTACGAAGCATTAGGCGCTGCAAATAACATTTGCCTATTTTTTTAGCTGTCATCTTTATGCAGCGGGTGCCCTTACACTGTGGCCTGAGGGACAATGCCGTGGCTGATGCTCGAGCACTATAAGGATAGCTGGCCATGCCCACTTTCGAGGTCCCTATTACGTTTAAACAGGCTACGACAGTTATACGATAGTGCGAAAGTGGGTAAATTATAGATGGTTGTAATCCTGGGATGAATCCGAAACTGCCAGGTGAGTCTGGCAGCGCATGCACCACCCTAACAGACAAGACATGTGGTGAAGGCAAAAATGGTCGATAATAGCGCGGTAACCTACGGGACACTGACCCATTGGTGCATAGGTTGACTGGTTCCGGCCTAATTTGGATTTCCGTTACCGACACTGATGGGAATCAGAAGATACGTTGATGCCCGTCTTGCAAGAGTGTCCGCAGCTCCTCTAGGTCTCCCTGTGTCTTGTCACCCATCGGAGTTCCTTTCAGGTGATGTCGCAGGTCTACAGCAGTACCACCCTTTGACAGGCATGGAGGATGTTTCTATGTATGTTAAGGGCCATGAAGGTATTTGTGAGGTTGTTAATACCCCCTCGGTTTTTATAATAATGAAGTATATTGTTATTGCAGATAACCTCATTAAACGCTTAATCTCCAAGCATAGGTTCCAATAACTTTGTTGCTTTTCTATTTTAGATTTTCTAAAATATGAGACAGTGGAAAGGCAATGTCAATAATGGTAGCGTTTTTTTCTTTTTATCAGTGAACGGCAGAAAAGGGCGATTAAGATCAATTTTTATTATAACTATTATACTGCATTACTTGTTAATTTACAGACAAGTCTTATTATTATTATTAATTAAATGTATGTATGTGTACTTTACTAGTTAAATTCATTTATATAATACATTTTATTATAGCTTTCTTTCCAAATATATTGTTAATTTCAGAAACTTATAAAAACAAAAAAGACATTGAAGACTAATTACATCTTTTAACTAGACTTAGGCAAGTAATGAGCAAAAAAAATTGTAAAAGACAATATTACGTTTATACAGCTCAAAATGTAATAAAGTTTTGAATAAAATATATAACAAATGTTACCTGTTTTGAACCCGTGATTTTGTCACCATCAGCTCATTAAACCACCAATCGGCCAGCGGGTTATTTTTTCTATCATTGTATACAACTAATTCGCTAGTTTTTAAGATATCAATAAAACTATTGTGATGTGCAAACAACGGTTTTATGGTAAGTTGGAGCATATCCAGCTTGTTGAGTAAAACCATATGGCTGATTGAATTTTCGACTCACTCTGATTTATTAAACTGCTGAGGATCAGTTACAACGAATTTGACAAATGCTCATTGTCCCTTAATGCATGCAATGGGTTGCCTGGGCTAGCCAGGAAAACCAAGGCAGAATTTATGGCTAAGTTGACCTAGGAACAAGCGTAGGACGTAATCATCTTCTTTTTTGAAGTAACGTCTGCATTTTATAAGATAAGATAACTCTTCTATTTTTAACAGTGATATAGCCATGAAGAGAAAATAGTGGATATCACTTGCATAAAAATGAAAGCCATTGTCTCGTTGTAATAACATCTCGTCACTTTTTGTTTTTCCTTCACTTTCACAAGGCACATTCTTTCTCCAATTCTTTTGTTCTGTCTCCGTCACTTAATTTCTATTTCTCTTGTTCTCTATCATACACAAATGAGATTGGAGCAAAGCGCTCTGAGCATGCTTTAAGCATGAAATTAGCGCTATATGAAAGCTATAAATATATATACGCACTTTCTATCTTTTTGTCAATCATCTAATTCTCTCTCGTGTGTCATTCATCTTCTATCAATTACGTTGTCAACTTTCTCTCTCCCTCTCTCAGTTTCTATCAAAGGCCCCTCCCCTTCTATAACCATAGAAAAAGATTACCTTTAATTCTTCTTTCCTATAGACTGCAAGAACATAAAGGGGACATTTACTTCTTTACTTTACTCAGACCTTGCTATTGCTATCTCGCAGTCTTTCTTCACTCTCGTCGTCTTAAAATAGTTTTTCAAGAAAAATGTATCAAAACCAAAATTCGACTTAAATTTCAGGAAGTATGAAATTTGAATATTTGCGAGAGTATCTTGACATCCGTGACACCCGGCCTTTTTGCTTTAGCACACATACAAATAATTAGAACAAGACGTTATGGAAAGAAGTTATTAATCAATGTGTTAATGAAAAAAAAAAGCTTTATATAGCATGTGGCAGGAGTCTCAAAAAGTGTATAAAAATCAGTTTTACTCCTGGTCATCACGCGTGGCTCAGAGTCCTGCGGAACTACTTTCACTAACATGTGAAGGGACAAAGTTTGAGACTAACGCCTTAGCAAATAAGTTTTGGAAACGAGAAAATAGCGTTGAACTAGAAAAAAAATAATTAAAATATTTTCAATCGCACAGATTTATTATTGTTAGTCTAGATCATTTACACCTATCATTACATGACTATTCTAAACTAAATAATACACATACGCTTAATAAAAGCTTAATTTTTTATTAAGTATTTGTATTTATTTAAGCATGTACTTATTTATATTGCAAAATATAATAGAAAAATATGATAGAAAGCAATTTAGAAATGAATAAACGAAGACATTTTATAATTTACATTAAACTTATTAATCTCTTTAACCTTTTAGTGCATGAACAGCATAAAAAGGTCCTAGCCAGATACCCACACGGAAAGTGAAAGAGGAAACGGTCAAATTGATGGGCATGACGTGGGGACAGAGAAGCTCGCCCAGAACCGAGATGCCTGGATGAAGCTCATTGGTGCCCTATCTCCCAGAAGGTACCACAAGCAAAGATGAGATGAGTCATCATTAACTAATAGTCATCATACCAAAAAATGGAAACGAAGTTATTGAACATAGTGAAACAAATACATGTTTTCTTCTCTCTGATCAAACGAAATTTGGCACCCGAAAAGAATCAGTTTTTTTTACCTAATAGTTGATTAGCTTATGATAATGAATCCGTTAATTAATTAATTAATTATTTTGTTCAATGATGACAACTTTTGTCTTACAGGGAGTTGAAGGCTTTGCACTCTTGGTCTTAGGCCTCCTATGTGAACTCGAAATGTTGGGCTGCACACTGTGCAGGTTCTTTTAGCTGGAGGCTAGTTTCACTGGCCTGATTTTCTTTTTATCGCTTTTTTCTGGTCTTTAGCATTTTTCTTTTATGGATGCGTAAGTCTTCCATTCTGCAAATGTGGTCTGCCCATTACATAAGGATTGTATGGATACTCTTGGAAGGACTGCAGTATCTGTTTTTTTTTGCCATTCAACATTCAGTATTTTTCTTAGTCATGTCATCTGGAAGTGGTTCAGTTTCATTGCACATTTTCTGTACACTGTCCACGTTTCTGAGGCATAGAGGATGACGGCTCGATAGCTTTGTGTTTGTGATGATACTTCGTCTGTTCCAGATCTTTTTTGACAGTCTGCCATAGAATGCACTGGCCTTAGCAAAACGCGAGTCAATTACATTATTGATTTTTTCTGTATCCGGAGAGAGTGCTGCTAAGGTAGGTGAATCTGTCCACTACATTTATTTTCTTTCCATTTTTCTAAATGATAAGATCAGAAAAAGATCTACCTGGAGATGGTAAATGTAAGAATAAGACTTAATTGTGTTTATAGTTTTTGTTTGGTATCGAACAAGGGAAAGACATTCTACTTGACTGATGTGGTGTTTTAAGCTGAATTACTCCCCTTTATACTTTGCAGAACGTCACTTTTAAGTTTGAAACTAACAATAGATAATTATTCAACCTTCTTTTATATAAACATTTCTACAGCACAGTGGTTAGTATATTAGCTTGAGGGGGATAATAAGGCTAAAGCTCTTGTCATTCTTTTTTTAAAAATTTAATAAATACATTTCAGAAGAGATTAATATCATTAGCACATAGCCCCATTTCTTGAGAAAACTTAGATTTATTGTTGTTGGTCTAAATCAGTGATGCCCAACCTAATTCGACCTGCGAGCCATTTTAAGTTCCGACACTCGTGTCGCGGGCCACATGAACGAAAAGATACACAAAATGAAATAGAGAATAAACAACTTTAAATAGTCTAATTTCAATCTACAAATTTAAGTGCTTGTAAACATTGTGATCATACCCAGCAATTGTTTTCTGAAATGTGCAAGGTTAATTTAGACAACACGGCGTAGAAATATATTGCTTGCATTGCTCGAAATCTATTATCTGCATCTATTTTCTGTATTGCTTAAAATTTCTCAAAAAATTGAAGTCTGCCTTTGTAAGTCAATCAATTTCAGTTGGTGTCACCCCTCAGCGGCAATAAAAATGATTTCGAAATCTTCTGCTCTGTCATTTAGTTTTAAATGGAGATTTTCACAAAACATCGTAGACTCGTTTTGCAGTTCTCATGTTAGAATGGCGGCACAGCTTCAACTTTTTTTATTAGGACTATTTTATTCCATCACTGCTAGCAATCAGTTTTTTTGTGCTTCATTTCTCTTCTTAAAGTGTGATAAACTCTGTAGCCTCCATTACAGTCGACTCATTATTCTTCTTGGTAAATATTTTCGCAAATCACTCAACTCTAGACGTAACTTAGCGACTCTTTTCTTAGCGGCTCAAGCCGACAGTGCCTCCATATTTTTTGTAATGGTTTGTTTTAAAATGTCTTTTTATGTTATGTTCTTTAAAACAGCCAGACTCTTTGTACAAATCAAACATGTTGGCTTGTTACACACAAAAAGATCTGTGCACTTTTCCTGAAAGTTTCAAGACCCTATTTTCATTCATTAACTCTATTGCATTAACTCTATTTCATTAGATCTATCTCATTAACTCTATTTCATTAACTCTATCTCATTAACTTTATTTCATTAACTCTATTTCATTAACTCTATCTCATTAACTCTATTTCATTAACTCTATTTCATTAACTCTATCTCATTAACTCTATTTCATTAACTCTATTTCATTAACTCTATTGCATTAACTCTATTTCATTAACTCTATTTCATTAACTCTATCTCATTAACACTATCTCATTAACTCTATTTCATTAACGTAAAAATGTTGCACTGTACTGCAACAATCCTGTTGATGTCAGAAGAACACGAACCAAAATGGTACAGAAAAGATACGCTGCGTTACACGCATGAGATGTCAAGGACATGTCTAGCTTAAGACAGACACGGAATCGTCCAAGACTCTAAAACAACTGTCAAGTCTTATCGTCGAAAAAAAAAAGTCATGTGTTCTTATAAACAAAAAATTAATATGAATATTACAAAACAAAAGATTACAATGTAATCCATCAAAGAAAAAGTGAGAGTTCTAACAGAGAAAATACATTATTAAATATTTTTATTTATTTTCTACATTTTTTACCGATGTATTGGCGGGCTGGTCAGAACCACGTCGCGGGCCGGGTCTGGCCAGCGGCCCGTAATTTGGGCATCACTGGTGTAGCCAATTGTGTTAATTGGCTTGTTGATGTATTAGTCATTAAACCGCCACATTGTTTATTGAAGCTCTTGTTGTCAACGTCTTGTATTAGATGTGCTGTGTCGTTGAGCAGTGTTGACAGAAGGCCTGATAGAGAAGATCGTAACAATAAATATTAGCGAAAGGGGAGAAAAAATCCCCTCATAAAAAATCCTTGTTACGCCTATGGTGTGGGCACTAATATTTTCTTTACGAGTTCTAGATGTGGATAAGGAATTAATATTTTCAATGTTTTAAAGGATGTAATCGTATAATGGGTTGCGTTTTCTCAGACGGACAAGCAGCTAGACTAACTTCGAATATAGAAAGAAATGTCATCATTTGTCAAGAATGACTTCGTTTAATACGCTTAGAGAAAACTCTTTCAGTATATCTGTTCAAAATTTTATATTAGCCTTAACATCATCAAACAAAAATGTTAATATATTTGTTGATTTTTTTTTTTTTTTACCAAAATTGAATATTTGTCAAACAATGAGTTTATTTTGCTATGGAGATATAACTCAATTATAAGAAAGCCCCTAACCACGCACATTCTATTATATTTTACCTCTATGATAATCATGCGTGTACAGGTGTATCTAGATTGCAAATCTCCTCAAGATAATTAAGAAAATGAGACACAAAATTGCTATTAAGCTGGAACAATCTCCAACCTAACTAGAGCATGTTGTCGTATCAAAAAGAGCATATCTAATGACACAAATAATGAATATTTATTCTCTCTCTCTCTACGTGTACTCTCTCTCTCTATAATGTGACTTGTCTACACGTTTGAAGAGTTTATCAGTCTTCATGGGAAATTGTATTACACTGAAAAAGCATGCCATTGCCTAACGTTTGGATATGTTCTTATATATATATATATAAAATATAAAGTAAGGCGTATGTAAGTATGTATGTATGTATGTATGTATGTATGTATGTATGTATGTATGTATGTATGTATGTATGTATGTATGTATGTATGTATGTATGTATGTATGTATGTATGTATGTGATGAATAGAAATCAGAGCCGCTTGACCAATCTTGATAAACATTTTATAAAGCCATGGTCTTTGTCATCGAAATATTTCGTTTTGTGGAAAAAAACGCAAGTGCCATCGTTCCGACGAAATACTTAACATTTCCTAGTGCACCACATAGAAAACAAGTTTCAATCGTTTAATAAATCTTTTGACGACCTTCTGTGACATTGGTACACTCTCCGACTCATCACATCGCTTCATCATTTATATTTTGTCACACTTTGGCCTACTTTCTGCTCTATTCTATACACAAAAGTTTCCTAGAAAATAATTTGATATTTTAATATATATATATATATATATATATATATATATATATATATATATATATATATATATATATTTAATTTGATATACTCTCAGTTACAATACATCCTACACAAGAATGCAAAAATTTTTTCTAGAAAATTGACACCGTAGGAGTCACGGTTGTCCTAAATATCCTGAACCTCAAGATTCCTTGTTATCAACGACATTTAAAAACGGTAGCAAAGTCTTACCGTTCAAATTAACATATTTTTTTTGGGTTAGATTTATCTTTAAATCATCCAAAACCTAATAGGCTGTCAGCTGTCATAATTGATGGTCATATTTGATTCGTTATTTGTTGTCCAATGAAAATCTAACATCTAGAAAAGCTTTGACACCTTTAAGAAAACGTAGCCTATAAAACATCGCGGAGTTATCACTTTGGAAAGAACACTTCTTACTTATAAAGTATTGCTCAAATTATAACCAGGGTAAATATCTTAAATATATATGCTAATATTACATGATAGAAAGATAGATTGCAAGATACACAATTAGATAATTATCATCTTTATTAACGGAATATAAATTTAAATAGATAGATAGATAGATAGATAGATAGATAGATAGATAGATAGATAGATAGATAGATAGATAGATAGATAGATAGATAGATAGATAGATAGATAGATAGATAGATAGATAAGCTGAAAGTGAAAGCGATAGGATGACCACATAAATAAACGGACGGGCATGTCATTGTAAGATTTTTTTAAGAACACGACAAAATTATTTAGATTATTGTCCAATGTCGAAGTCAAAAAAATTTTGACATATATGGTGACACGTAAAATGGCTCCTTCTATCTCGAAATACAGTGGATGCGCCCAGATGAATCCCTGGTTCCAGTTTCTTCCTGCAACGGTTATCTGGTGTGAATTATTCGAGCCAATTATAAAGCCACAGTTCATGTTCATGCATCTTTTGTAGAGCTTTCTGATAGTACTTTTTTTTTTATCTCTCTTGAATAATAAAGCTTCATTTATTTTTATCTCAGTGAAGATCGTACCAGCATGCATAGTCTGCCTCTATGCTGTCTGGTCTTGGCCATCTTCTTCCACATATTTTCGTTAATGCCTGTGGTTCTCATGTCTCGCTTACAGGTTATAGCTTTGTCTTGGGCGGCTTTTGGTGTGATTCCCTCTGCATGCTCAGCATAAGGGATGTCTTTAGGGATTCTTCAATCTGGCATGCAAGTAACATTTCAGATCCAATACGGTTTTCTCTGTGTAAGAAGAGCATAGATGTTGTGCATGTTTGCTCATTTGAAAACGTAATGTTTGGAGACATGAGGTGTTTGTAAAATATTGTACAAGTTTCGGATGTTCCTTTAGAGTTGAAGATAATAACTTCCTAGTACAAACCTCCCGCAGGACGACGGAGGATGGGAGCGGGCAGGATTTGAACCCGGAACCATCGATAAATCAATAAATCTGAACGACAATCTAGCGCGCAAACCGGACAACCAGGCAGCCATCTATCAGGCATTCTATTATTGTAGTAAGTCACACAAAATCCACTAACTCTTTCTTTGATTAGTTATTTCAATAGTCTTATGACTAAATCCTCGGAAGTTGCAGTGAAAGACTATGAAATTTTTAGGATCAGATTCGGAAATTTGGTGATCATGTTTCTTTATTGTTCCAGCTAAATTAGCCTGAGTGGCATTTACTTTCGCTAATATTAGATATTTTAAAATTATATTTTGAAGTTAATATTCCATTTACACTTATTTCAGACTTCAATTAACAAGAGAAAATGAATGGAGTAAGTATCTTTTGTAAATTGAATAATTTGATAAATGTAATAATTTAACAACTTTGGCAATATATTTTTGTACATTCTTTTTGAACTTATCTACAATAACATTCACAAATTACATGAAACCATTAACATCTTTTACTGTTGTTTTGGAGGTTTTAAACAGTAATGCATTTTATTTTTTGAAGAAAAATCTTAAACGTAAATTCCGTAAAAACAAGATTACAAAGAAAGTTTGTGTTATCACACAAACTCAGGGCGACCCCAGTCGGTGTCGGATCCCTGTCGAATCCGCCTATTCTCAAGGAATAGTCAAGACGCGATTAATTTTGATGGTCAAATGTAACAATGTTTCAAAGTTTCATTAATGTTATATAGGTCGATTTTTCTTTCCAAACTAAATTTGGAAATTTTTAACTGTTTTTGCTATGTTTAAGCAAGAAACTTAAATGTAAATAAGTCTAACAAACCTAATTTTTGTAAATTATTTTCTTATTTAAAATAGGGAACAACCTATTAACGATACTTTAAAAAAAGGTATTTGACTTACGGAACGATTTGATATCGATAATTAAACTACAGTGACGTATTTTCAAAGAATAGAAGTGTAATGTAAGTCAATGATGCGATTTCAAACAATCATTTCACATAATTTATTTTTTATATAACAATTTCAAGAACAACTTTATAATTAATGAAATATAATCTCATATGGAGATTTCAATTTAGCATTTATATGCTATTTAAATAAAAAAAAACGGAATAACATATGATTGATCAAGTTTTTTGCGACCTTTAAACACGGAAATTAAATTAAATATAAATTAGAAGAGCAAACAGACATTTGTTGACATTGATTTGTTTTCACGAAACCATCCGGAACAATGTATTGTAGATACTTAAAACTATTGCAATATTTCTGAAGGAATATTAAAGGTTAAATCAGATTTTTAATTGATTTTAGTGTTGTATTTTTTAAAAATCTAAACGTGACAGACAGACCGACCAACAGACAAAGCGCACAAAAATAAGAGGGGGAACTAAAGAAAAGGTATTAAACAAATCTGTTATTTAGGAATTTTTATGGAATTAGTTTTGTACTGTGTCATTCCGTGGAGTTACGCTACTGCACGAAAGTCGCTTCATAAAAAGTCCATTGTAAAAAATGTGCGTGATATTTACATAGAAAGCCATTATAAACAAACATAAATGTTGACCAGAAAAAACAACTTTAACTAATATTAAGTTTGTTTTAAATATTTCCTGTACATTTTATAACTATATTTGTCTTAGTGATACTGAAAATACAAAAAGATTGTCCTTCTTTGTTAGCATATTGTAACATTGCCTCCCTTACATTTACGAAATTGTTTTAGAATTGGTGTATTTTAATGAAAAAATCGATTGCAGAATTAATCTTATAAATTAAACGATTTACTTTTAGAAAACCAAAAGATGCATGGAATGGGGAAATAATATTTTTGATATCTCTTCTTTTTTTCGAGATTTGAGTGTGGCAATCGGACAGATTGACATTTTGGACCAACCTAACAGCGGCTTTTCCCCTTAATGGCGCCGATATAAAACGTCCAATATTTATATATTTAAAAAAACGGGTGGAGTAAAATTGTTCTAGATCAGTGTTTCTCAAACTTGTACCTGTGGCACCCCCAAATACAACAAAGCTACATCGCCATCCCTTCTTTAGCCAGCTATGAAACTGGAGGAGAAAAGAATATAAAAAAAAAGAAACGTTAAGATATAGTACATCAAACTTTCGGTTGTTTTTTAATTTTATTTTACATTGATATTTTAACTATCTTTAGAATCCAAATTTACAACAAAAAATGTAAATAAATACTAGTCTTTTTATCCGAAAAATAGTGTTTGGGTTATGCATATACAAGTGAAAATATGTAAAGACGTACATTTTTAAATCAAATTTTCTAAAACTATATTTTTGTATTTCTAGACATGACATTATCAATTGCCACGAAAAGTGACTCAATGATGTCATCAATATAGTAAATGTAATACTAAAATCTAAATTTTGACATCCGTTGACGATAAAAGGTACTTAAATGCAAAAGAGAAAATTACAAGTCACAAAAATAAATAGCGGTTCTCAATTTCATTAGCCAGTACAAACGAGGTCACACGAAACTCGGTTTTAATATCATATTAAAAAAGTCAGATTTTTTTAAAATAGAAAGTATATTTTGCTTTAAGTATTTACTCAGATTTAATTGCAATGTATCTACATGTATTCAACAGATTAATCTGCCACATGAAGAAGACATTAAAAGCAGTTTTAAAAGTCTCCATATTGAAGGGATCCCTAAGAACAAGGCTGCGGTGTAAGTATATCATTGCATTGTTATTGTAGAACTCCTTGTCGAGCCATGTATTAGTTTTGATACGAGCTCTCTCTTTTTAATGTGGGCTCTTTATAATTATTGTGTTTATTTTCTTAAAGCTCTATTGTCAAAGAGTAAAGAGGAACAGTACTAACAACGTATATTTAGACAATCAAATTCTTTCTAGCTACACCATATCATACTTTCGACTTTACACACCGTTCTTCCAATCCTAGCTCCAAAGGCTACTTGTCAACAAGCACATCCACGTCGCTAACTATTCAGTCAACCAACAGGACAGGTACACTATACAAATTTGTTAACGCACACAGGAACACTTCTCTTGACCGTGTGTCACGGTTGGTCACCCATATCGTACAATAACTGTGTCACCACAATCAAGTATTAAAACTATTACATTAGTCGATTCATGTCTGATCTCGCACTAAAGTGGTCGTCGTCGAGCTAAGATGGACGATGTATTACACACACACACACGCGCACGCACACACACACACACATTTATATATATATACATACATACATATATATATCGTAACATAATAGAACATAGAACCTTCTTTGTGGGTAGGTGGGTAGAAAAATCTAAAAAAAAAGTCTCGAACGATTTTCTTAGAGATTTGACTGTTGCTGCATATCGTCGAAAAAAGAATTAGTTATTGGCTACACTGTTTAACCGTCATATTTTTTAAAGTGACAAAAAGAAAATATTTGTAATATATATTGGGCATTTTCGCATGGAGGCCTTGTTCAATAAAGATTTTAATAAATGAATGTTCAGCAAAATTTTGTGCATCTTCATGTCAAAATTTATAGGCCTTTTTTTGAAATATTATAAAATTTAGTACATCTATACATAAGCTTGACCAGGATTCTTTCTCGGGGGTGGTGGTGGGGAGAAGATGTGGCGAAACAAAAAAACTTTTATTCATTCAAACATGATCCCGTCCTATCGTTTGGTCCGTTAAGAACTTATTTGAGATATTTGGATAATAGCTGATTCGAACAGATCTGATAAGATCCGTTTAAATCCGGATAAGTGCCAATCCGTTCCAATGGGGTCTTATTTAACAAATCCGTTTAATGCAGATCCAATACGATTGTGATTCAATTCGATCCGATCAGATCAGATTAAGAACAGATCAGATCAGATTAGGAACAGATCAGATCAGATTAAGAAGAGATCAGATCAGATTAAGAACAGATCAGATCAGATTAGATTAAGACCAGATCAGATCAGATCTGATTTGATACGATCAGGTGTAAAGAAGTGTGACGGACACCTCGTTTATTGCATGTATGTGTGGCTTGTTTGATATCTAGGAGATGATCCTTTTGAATGTGCAACACACTGGCCAACAGAGATATATCTAAATCAGGCACGCAACAAAAACAGACAGCGGAGAAAGATACAAAACTTACAAATTCATTGGATATTTATTTATATAAAATATACATAGAATAAAAAAGGAGTGACTGTTACATGTGACGATATGTTTGAATAGTTGTTGTTTTTTGGCTGGTTTATTAGTCTAGGGGAAATTTTATTAATTTATACCTCTCACATATACAAGATTTTGAACAGGCACACCGCAATTAACAGTAAGAACAGACAAATATTTTAAGACAATTAGGAACCTCCTATTGGCATTGAGTAGGGATTCTCGTAAGCCATGCAATCATTCAGATGCAGGCATTGGTATCGATCCCACTAAGGCATTTAAGACAATTAGGTATAAAATCTTAAAGCATGCATATAACTTAATCAAAAACAAAATACAAGGAAGATAACCACAAAAGTGTGTTACCATACAATGTAGGATGATACTAGTCAAGATTCATCCATTGAATGTGATTACATCGATAAGTAATCAGTTAAAGTAAAATGGGAAATGAGCATAGTACACTAAAGGATAAGATGAAAATATAATACTAGTGATAGGGCTACAATAATAAGGGTTTGATATAATTAATCGAAATCCTATTCATTCAAGGAACTATAAGTTCACAAGGGTGTGAGACATAATAATATTTATGATGGATATAATAGGAATGTGAAATAAGTCTAGAGCACTGTGATCTAAGTTCTTAGACAGCACTTAGATTCATGAAAGGTTATCTTTTACATTAATCACTAAGATTCAGGAATGGCTACAATATAACAAAGGAAAAATGCTAACCATGGTTTCAAATGTAGATAACCACAGCGGCCATCAATGATACTAAATGAAGACATAGCATCGATGCAAAGTAACACAATGTACTAGCATAATAAAGTCATAATGTAATGATGGTGAACGTAGTTGTGTAAACACACATTCCTATCAAATAAAATAAGTATAGTAAAATATTTACACTCATCAGTTTGTCCCTAACAAAATAAACTTTCGAACAGAAGTGACTAGATACATTATAGCGGGCCTATCTTGGAATGATTTCGTCTCTCTTTTTGTATAGATGGGACTTTTTGTTTAACGGGTGGGGAAGAAATCTAGCTGATTTTCTCACATGTATCTATGTACCGGAGATGTCAGGTGTCAGGTCAAATTTATTGTCTATATTCTTTGCCTACCGTGTGAGTAGGGACAAAACGAATATGTCACTGTCCATTTTGAGCAATACTATTAAAGGGGGAGGGGTGTTACACCTATCTCTTAGTAATATTATATCATCTCTCTTTGCACGCTAGGAGAGAGTATTTGTCATTTTGTCATAAATTTTATCTGAGTGTCCTGTAGACGTTGTAGCTGACTGTGCTTCTGGGTGGAAGTCTTGCAGCTCGAAGTGGCGCTCTAGCGGGTAGAGGTCGCGTATGAATTAATAGACACGTAGTATCAAATAGACACGTAGTAGCAAATAGGCGCTTGGTATCAAGTAGGCCAGCAAAAAGGCATGTAATATTCAATAGCAATTAGCATCAAATAGGCAAACACCTGAAGGAGTTTGAGGGTAAACATACAGAACTTAGGATATAAATGTCATACATTTATCGATACCCTTGACTGAGGTAAATTCGTCAGATTGGTAAGATGACTTTTATTACAATAGGGAGATTATGACAAAAGGAATTTGTTACATAGATGTCTGATAGTAGCAATATAAAATGTACAGAGTACAGAGATAAAAATTTTAATTTAACATCAACAAATATGAGGAGGGGGTGGCAATGGACGATGGTCAGTAACCACGACGCTATTGTTTACATACAGCCGTCGGCCATGAACAATGGAATTTAAAAAATGTGGAGAGTGCCCGTTCAAGAGGCGCAACTCTAACCTACGTAAAATTGATAAGGAGGAGATAATGTACAAGGTTATTCTAAGCGCAGTGTCAGTGAGTTAGAAATGTCATCAAGGCAATCAGTCGAGATACAGGAATTAAAAAACACGTACAAATATATACAAGGTTGCGTCAATTATATTAATTAATTATATTAACACATGGTGGATATAAGTTAATGCAATTAAATATGTACGCATGAAATAATTCTGTTTCCTACTTATGCAAGTTAGGAAATCACATAAGTAAAGTAAAGTTCGCCATCCAGAATTTGTGATCTATAGGGCGAATGACGTAAAGATCATCTGTTTCTGTGGCCTACAGTTAACAAGGGTGTCATGTGGCCAGCACAACGACCAACCACCTTTACTTTTCCCTAACTAATGTAGGTACCCATTAGAGCTGGGTGGACTCAGAGGCTTCCTAAGATCCCGAAATTAAAAATCTTCACCAGGATTCAATCCCCATTCACCGGTTCGGAAGTCAAGCGCTTTACCGCTCAGCCACCGCGCCTCTAGGAATACACATATTAAACATAAATAAATTAAGTTTAATCCAAATAATATTATCCAGTAAGATAATAAACAAACTAATTAAGATTAAACAGTTATTAACTTCGGATTACGACCAGGTATTCCACAAGAAATAAGGAGTTTAGACTGAACTGTCAGCGAGATGGAGAAAATAAAAAGGGTGTCTATTCCAACTTAGTCTAGCTTATAAAGGTCCGGAAGAGATGAATACAAAAGAGGAGGGCCGAGAGACTAAAGATTATCTCCCACGTGAATGAATCTGACTCGAGAATGTAGTGGCACCTAGAAATGGTAAGAGGCGTGTTGACACAGATGAACTCCTTGATCAAAGAGAGACGTGGGTAGGGTGGAGACTAAAAGTACCTCAGAGAATGAAGTTTGTCAGGAAGTGCAGGATGGGTAGTTTCATTGACTAATACCCACATGGTTTCGCTCATGAAAGTCAGACACCTGGCGCCAATAACCGAACTTCGTTTCAATTGTAAGTTAAAAAAAAAAAAAACTACTTTTATAGCGCGCAGTTTTAACACATCCTAATTAGGCTATACACTTGACAACAATCTAAATTACATTAAATAGTAGCCAGAAACATATCTAGATTTCGATTTAATTGTATTAAACAATTGGAACAAAATTTTAATTTATAATCCATTAAGAAATTTGTATATCTTCTAACAGCTTTGGGGTGCAGATTTATTTATTATGTAAGTAGTAGTATCACATCAAGAAGGGAATCTGATGCGAACAGCATAAGTGCACTATAACCCAGTAGTAGACTTACTAATCTTATCATAATATTGATTTAGATCTGGTTTTAGGAGATCTAGATTCTATTTTAGATTTCTAGATCTAGTCTCTTGTGTTTTCTTTCTTTGTCAATGTAAAACATTATTAATGTACACGCAAACTATTAGGTTCATGAAATTATGAAACTATCAAAATGTTTATCTACCTGGGAGGACTGTTGTGACACATTTACTAAATGACATGTGTGGCCAACCGTGACACACGATCAAGAAAATGTAAATTTCCAGTTGGTGGAAGGTGGACTAAAGAGAGCTAGTCACGTGGGCGTGTTGTAAACAAAAAAAATGGAAACAGCTGCTACATTTCTTTGTGTATGAATAATAAACTTAGATTATTAATAAATTCTTTCCAATTAAAAGGATCTCGTATTGTTACACGATTTCTGGTCTCAGGGAGAAAAAAGCATTTTGCTATTTTATTGACTCAATATTATATTTCCTAAGTTGTATTTCTTTTTAAGGTTCTGTGATTGCTGCACAAAATAAGTTCTTTCTAGCCGGTTTTGGGTGCTAGTCTTGTGGATTTTGGATTTGAGTTGAATTTCTCTAAAGATTCCATTTTGCTGAATTGGGACATATTTTTTTTCTTCTTTTATCCAAAGAAACCAGGGCAGCGATTGCCATTATTGCTCTATAGCTTCTTTGTCTCTGCCAACTAAATTTTTCATAAGGTATAATCTTTAGATGCCTTTACTTTGTATTTTTTCTATTTGTTTTTTCCAAGTTAGTCTCGTGTCATACGACTTCAAAATTAAAACTGTCATGTTTTTCTAGAGCTTGATTTTCAAATGTTAACTTTAATTTAATTTTGGTGTTTTTTTTATAGTGAGAAAGTGATGTTTATTGTCTTTTTGGTGTTTATGAACACTCACTGACATTGACGAGAGCTTCTTGTAGTCGAAATTTTGATGTTCCTACATATTTAGTGCTGATTAAGGCAAGGTCATCTGCATACATGCATGCTTTTATTTTTTTCTTGGTAGGTTTTGGTTTAGATAATCGATGTATATTAGAAAGACTGTTTGGGATTCATAGATCGCAATTTTATTTTATTCCCGCAGAGTGACGTCTTTGCTCTTGCATTAAGAATAAAGGTTTTCAATTGTTCAGATATTCTTTTATTCAGTTGTACATTCTGTGGGATATGTGGTGGTCTATTAATTTGAGTAAAAGGCCATGTTACCAGAGTTTATTCAATGCTTTTTCCAAGTCAACCCAGACAATCGTTGTTGACTTTTTTCTTGAAATCCATCTTCAATCTCCTTTGTGATGAAGGTGATCTGATCCTCTGTAGATCTACCTTTTCTAAAGCCAGCTTGGGCTTCAGTAAGTAGATTTTTTGACACAAGGATCCTAGTAAGCATGTTATTTTTCTTTGTTTATCTCTTTCTCCGAACTGACGATACCAGCGTTGATTTCACCTGAATGTGGTAAATAATTATGGAGAGAAAGAATTAAAAGGAATCTTCAATTTGGCGTACTTGACATTTTTTCTGGCTATTTATTTCAAATAACTTTAAATCTTATTTTATTTTTTTATTTCACATTTTTAGATTGCTTTCTCTGGTTATTTCCGATTTATATCATTGTTTTGGTTAAAGAGAGTACGTTCCAACTTTCAAACTAAAATTTAAACAAATAAAGAAAAAGAAGTTTTTATTTCTAAAATAAAAACACCTCCCACTATAAGTGAATTAAATAATGAACTACAGTATCCAATACAATGTTTGGCTAATTCAGCTAGAAATAGTTAATTAACACGATGTTCACAGTGTTCACGCAATATAAATGTCAAGGCTCTTGTTTCTATCTACTATATATCTATGTATTTCAATGCTGATGAAATAATGTAACGATACCCTCACGACACATATAGTGACAGATTTCAAATGCAAATGTACTAACATATGACTTGTTTATTACAGGCACCTTAAAATAATATAGGCACAGTTCTAGCAAAATGATATATCCAGTATCATGGGCGTAGCCAGGATTTTTCTCGGGAGGAGGGGTTAAGGGGGGATTTTTCTCCTCCCATTCCTTCCCGCCCGTGAACAAATATTTGTATGTATGTATAGAGGTGTTTATTTGTGTACATAATATTTATTACATTCTGACCCTTCATTCTTTCGAAAAACGTTTATTGTGCCCATTTTGAGTGCATAATTTGTTTTTTTTTTCATATTAAAGTGGGGGTTTATCGTAAATTTTGGAGGGGGGTTTAAAATCAAAATCTTTCTTAACTGTGCTCTTGGAATTTGGGGATTGTCGTTTGCATTTTTTTTGTTTTATAGAATAGGAGGATTTGACTTAAAAAACCCTTTTAAACTCAAAACCCCCCTGGCTGTGCTGGGACAAGTGATGGTTTAATATTAAAATTTCACCTAAAAGAAACAAAATGAAAGAAAAAAATCAGACCGTCTCCACCCTAATGGGGGGGATTTCATTTCGGAGGGGGGGGGGGTTAACCCCCAACCCCCCCCTTCCCTGTCTGCGCCCATGTCAAGTATCAATTAAAATATAAGTGCTCATTATATAATTCCAATAAGACTGAATAATAACTACACAAAATAGGTAGAATCTATATTTTTATAACCTAAACCCAACTGTACTGGACTAGGAACAAAGCCCACACTGTTTTATTATGAGTTCCATTCCATAACATAAAACAATCCAAAACAAAAACAGTCTTAAATTCAACAATTTGAATTACCTCCCTTTTCCTCTGAAGTAAACAGGAGACCCAGGCTGATAAGAACTTGAAATTAAGTAAAGTCGAGAGCTGCATTCATCAATACTAGTTTTACTAACAATATTTAATCCTATGAATTTCAGCTTCTTCGTTAACTTCAACAAGGGAAAGGATGACATCTCCGTGAGCTTTGAAGTCTGTTTCAATTACAATGGCAATAACAATGAGATTCTTGGCTACACCTATTCCAATGGGAAAAAAGATATTAAAGTGTGTCCTGCTAGATTTCCCTTCAAAACTCAGACTTCCTTTACAATGGAGATTCGCCCAAATGAGAAAAATGCACTGGAGGTAAATGCATTGACCTGGATGTCAATGGGCTATGTGAAATGTATTTTCTGTTTTATTATGCAAGAATACTTCTAAGCATTGAAAAAATCCAGACAATTTATATTTTTTAAAATTAAATTTTAAGGTATATAATGGAGTTTTTTTTTTTTCTTATATTGAAATGCAGAATTAAAAAGGGGCCTTTGGAAAATTCAATGTTACCACTAGGTTTGAAACTTATCTTATATAGTACAGACGTTAATTCAAAAAAGATAATTACGTCCTTCACGCCATGCTAGCTCAGGCGACCCATTTCATGCTCTTATACAGGGGTTCTCAACCTATGGGTTGCTGCTCTTTTGGGGGTAGAGTGGTCATTTGTCACGGGTCACTTAAGACCATCGGAAAATGTTTTTTTTTTATTTGTCTTCGGGATTTTTTTTAAATCGTATTTAACAAGCATAGTTACACCATAATAAGTATACATTTTCATTTCTGATAACAAAACAAAGGGACATTACTCAATTGTTACAGTGATTGCTAACAATGAAACGACCATCACATATAAAGTTAATAAAATAAATAAATAAGTTTGGCATATTTAGAAAGGCGGATATTTTGTTAGTGGATACAGAGATCACTTTGAGTTAGTGAGTGTAACATCTTTGTTTGAAGGTAGACATGTTTTTTTTTTTCATTAATATAATAGTTACTTCTTTGTAAATGGGTAACTGCATTTAACGTACTCTGCTATTTCACAAGGTTGTCGAGAGGCAAAGGTCTAAAAATCTTCGTGAATAAGTTTGTTGTTTTTTTGTTAATGATTTTTTTAAATCAGAAAAAAATACATAAAAAAGCCGACCTGGTCTTTGTTACCTTGAATAATTAAATGTTTCAATGCTAGAATCAAATACATTATGCCTCGTTTTGTCTCAAAAGATCAGTTCGTTTAAATTAAACTTCAACTTCGGCAAATAACAGTGAATGAAAATAATAATTAAATGTTGCCACTGTATCTCATTTTTTTTTAAGGAAAAAACGGTTTTTGACTTTAACAGACCGTTTTCAATGGTAATTTATTTCAAAGAACATTTGCACCAGCGTGTGAGTTAAATTTCAATAAACTTCCGAATCTACGTGACATCCTGTTTACACGTTCTAGAAGTTTACTTTAAATATGTTCCAGAGACAGTTTATTGAACTCATCAAAAGTGATGTAGTTAAAAATTATTGCTTTTCAAAGTCCATGGAATTATTCTGGACCAAGTATCTGCAGTAATATCCCATTTTGATATTGTATTACGCCTTCTTTGTCCATTTCCAAGACAAGACTTTACTTTTGTGAAGCAGTGTTTTCATGCCTGTTGGTTATCAAGTCAACAAAAGTCAGATTATTCGCAGACTATTGCATAATATATAGAACAATAAAAACACCAGATTAAAAAAGGTTTACAATGAGAATTAGATGAATTACAGAAATGGGATTAAAATTGGAGCATGTCTTTCCACCCCAGAAAAATGTCCGTTTTTAAGAGTAACAAAAAAAAAAAACAAACTAAAAGTTAAAAATGCAACTTATAAGGATCAAATTTTTGTCGGTAATTTTATTATAAACACATTGATTTTACACTTTTTACAATTACATAAAGCTTTTTATTCTGTGTTTGACTTCTACCATTGAAATAACATACGGCATACATCAGATATGGAAATTACGATAACAATTTTACGACATTAGCAATTTTTTTGTTAACCTAGGCTTATGAACGAAACAATAATACGGTTGGGTGCTGCTGTCTAGTAAAGATTCGAATTAGGTGGGGGGGGGGGGGGCGTGGCACTATAAATGTTGAGAGCCGCTGCTCTAATAGTATATCGGAAAAAGGAGATTTTTACAAATTTATCCTAGCGGGAAATATTCTTTTTCTTTGAGTCTTTCTGAGTATTTAATTAAATTTTGTTTTTGTTTTTGAAGATTATGGTTCAGTGTTTTATGTATAATTGCTACTTATTTTTTGAGTTTCCTGAAGGCTTTCTCAATTAAGTGATTTTACTAATGGTGTTACTCTAGTCAAATGTGAATATTCGTTTGTTATGAATCTCACTGCTCTATGTTGTTATTCAATATGGAAAACGCCAATCCTATTTATTTTAAGGTTTATATGTATAATGTTATAAATAAGTATGAAAATAAGATATACACTTTATAATTTTTAGTATGTCTGGACTATTTCCTAGTCAATGGTCTATTGAAATTCAATGACATCATTATCTTAGCAACTTAAGCGCGAGGAACAGACCTTCATAGCACAGTTAGGTATTGGTAATCGCCAACTAGGTGTTTACTTCTGGCGGTTTAGAGAGCACATTGACACACGATGTCGACACTGCATCGAGGACGATGACACATTATGTTACATTTCTTATGAATGTGTCTTGCTCTGCACTCAAGACGAAGGGGAAAATGAGATGAGAGACTGGTAACTAGTCCGTGCTTGGCAACTGAACTGTCATTGTACTGGGAAATGGTTACCAAAAGACTCACTACCCGAGTTCTTACAAGTGCTATGAGAAAGTAATGTTGAGAATAAATATTACTATAGGGGTTTCTGATAAGGTCTTGAAAACGTTTATTTATACATCCATTACACAGACCATTTTTCATCTCAGCAAAAATAACTGTCTTTGGCATATGTTGATCTTCCATTATTGATGTTACATGAAGCTAAGAAGTTTCGCACAAAAGCCAGAATGAAATCGGAGCGTAATATTACTTTTGTTCATATGTTCATAAACACCATGTAGTAACTCTCTGAACGTAACCATTTGAGAAGTTACTCTGCAAATTATTTTTTTTCGTTACTAATAATTGGCCAGTTGTTATATGCAAAAAAAATATTGTAAAATGTTTTTATGTCTTGGATGTCCCTTCAGAGTTGAAGATAATTTACTTCCTAGTTGAAACCTCCAAGAAACCAGCAAGACGACAGGGGATGGGAGTGGGAAGAATTTGAACCCGAAACCATTCAAAAATCCGAATGACAGCCCAGCGCGCAAACAGCACGATCAGGCACACGAGAAAAGCTGTACTTTAACTGATAAAAATATTGAAAAAAAAATTAAATTTGGATATTATTTGACTATGTATTTCTTACATTAGTTACAAAAATTTATTATGTTTTTATTTCAATTATTTTAAAAATATCTTTATTCACATTTCAGGTGTATGTAAATAAAAACAAGATTTGGGAGTACGCTGATTCATTGAAAATTCCTTCTTTTACTGCAGTTCGAGTTGATGGAGACCTTGAACTTTCAAACTTTGTTATCGAAGAATTTAATTGAAAAGCTCTTTTTTCAATGGCAATTGAAAAAATTGATACCAACTAAGTGCGATATCATTCTTATATCACACGTTCCATTTATGTTTAAGCTGTTGTTTAAGTTTCTATAATAAAGTACTAATTATCAACACTTCTAATTATCTACATAATTAGGTAATAAAACCTTTCCTAAATAACAAGTTATACATATTTCGTTCTCGTTCTTAGATATCTTTTTACAGTCGTCTAACTGTATTGTCCCTTAGTCTAAGTATTACAATAGATATATATATATATATATATATATATATATATAAAGCAGAAAGTAAGGCGTCTGTATGTGTAAATGTCCCGAATGAAAATAAAAACCGTTTGATCAATCTTGATAAAACTTGGCATAAATGTTCATTGGGTACTGACTGGAAAAGTAGCTTATGTATAGTAGCCCTAAAAGAAACTGATAACCCTAAAAAAAAGGTTTCCAACTCCAGTGGCGTCACTATGGGGTGCGGGGGGTTGCGATCTGCACTCGGTGACACCCGATAGGGGGTGACACGGGCTAGGAAAAATTTCGAACATTTTGCAGCCGGACCTCTGGAATTTCATTAAAAACCATCTTACAAGCATTATAAAAAATCATATACCAACTAAATACACATCAAACAAAATAAATAAATGCTGGTTTAATAATAGACTAAAGAAGCTTTGTAAACAGAAGGAAAACCTATATAGAAAATTTAAAGAAACCAAGGCAGAAATAGTTTACAAAAAGTATATAAAAATTAAACACCTAACCCAAAAAGTAAGCAAACAGCTGCAGAGTGAATACACAAACAATGTAATATCTAAAGATAACAACAAAAACCTATGGTCATACATTAAGTCTAAGAAAATGGAAACAACAGGCATAGCGCCATTAAAAGATGAACATAACATAATACATAATGATAAAGAAACTAAAGCAAACCTCCTAAACAAATACTTTGCATCAGCATTCTCAGCCCCAGGAGACAAAGACTATTTCTTAATATGAACCAAGTAGACAACATAGAAGATTTAGTAGTACAAGAAAATGGAATTCAAAAACTTTTATCCAACACCAAACCAAATAAAGCATCTGGACCTGATGGTATTCCAGCTAGATTACTCAAAGAACTAAGCAATGAGTTAGCCCCAGTGTTCAAAATACTCTTTCAGGCATTGCTTAACCAGGGCAGAGTACCAAAGGACTGGAAAGAAGTTAATGTAACCCCTCTATTTAAAAAATGAGAAAAATCTGATTCAGGAAACTACAGACAAGTATCACTTACCAGCATCACATGTAAAATCCTAGAACACATAATATGTAGCAACATCAAAAAACAATTAGACAAACATAATGTTATCACCCCATACCAGCATGGCTTTAGGAAATATAGATCATGTGAAACATAACTAATAGGACTAATTGATGATTTTTCAAAAGGTTTAGATAATAGTGAACAAATAGATGTTATCTTACTAGATTTTTCCAAGGCTTTTGACAAAGTTCACCACCATAGTCTGCTTAAAAAATTAAAATATTTCGGCATTAATGGTCCACTGCATCAGATTAAAGATTTTCTGATAGGGAGAGAACAAACTGTAATAATAAATGGCTCTAAATAACAACAATAACAGTAAACTCAGGTGTACCTCAAGGAACAGTCTTGGGTTCACTACTATTTTTAATTTACATAAATGATTAACCAAATTGCATTAGTTCAGGAACAAAAGTAAGATTTTTTGCAGATGATTGCATAATATATAGAACAATAAAAACAACACAAGACACAGATATTTTACAAAGAGAATTAGATGAATTACAGAAATGGGAATCAAATTGGAGCATGTCTTTTCACCCAGAAAAATGTCAGTTGTTAAGAGTAACAAAAAAACTAAAACAAATTAATTCCACTTATCTTATTCATGGCAAACCAGTAACACAGACTAAAAACGCAAAATACCTAGGTGTTATAATACATGAAAAACTGTCATGGAATCCACATATTAATGAAACTATAAAAAAAATCAAACAAAGCATTAGGGTTTATTAAAAGAAATTTCTATAAATCAAATAAGATTATAAAACTAAAATGTTATTTAACCTAGGTTAGGCCAATAATAGAATATGCATCCACCATTTGGGACCCGTCAACTCAAGAAAACATTAAGAATCTTGAACAAACACAAAATAGAGCAGTGAGATTCATAACAAACGAATATTCACATTTGACTAGAGTAACACCATTAGTAAAATCACTAAATTTAGAAAGCCTTCATGACAGAAGACTCAAAAGTAAAGTAGCAATTATACATAAAACACTGAACCATAATCTTCAAATACAAAAACAAAACTTAATAAAATACTATAAAAGATACAAAGTTAAAGGCACATTCCTCGTCCCATATGCTAGGACAAATTTGTACAAATACTCCTTCTTCCCTAGTGCTATTAGAGCATGGAATGGGTTGCCTGAGCTAGCCAGAAAAACCAGTGACTTGGCAGAAGTCATTGGTTAATATGCATGACTAAATGCATGACGCGTAGGACGTAATCATCTTCTTTTTTTGAAGTAACGTCTGTATTCTATAAGATAAGATATGAGAAAAAATGTATGTATAGTAGCCCTAAAAGAAACTGATAACCCTAAAAAAAAGGTTTCCAACTCCAGTGGCGTCACTATGGGGTGCGAGGGAATGCGATCTGCACTTGGTGACACTCGATAGGGGGTGACACGGGCTTGGAAAAATTTTGAACATTTTGGCAGCCGGACTTAAGCTAAAAAAATGTACATCGCTATGATTGACGTATAGATGGAACAAACAGAGGGATATTATGTTCTTGGGATTGTGGAAATGTTAGCCAAATATAAGGTCAGTACTGATAGAATAGCTTATTAGATTGCAAGGGAGTTATGAAAAAAAAAATTCTTTCCAACTTTATACTAAAACTTAGAAAGCTTATCAATGTTCTAAAAAAACATTAAAGGGATATACTTATCCTACATACATGCTGCAAAGTACTCTGGTATCTTGTCTTACATCACACTTAACATAGATCTCTCAGGTTGTAAGATATATTAACAATAGCAATGGTAATGTTCAAATGACAGAAATATTGTGGAGTATTTCTCTTTAAGTGGACCAAAAGCTGGTAGCAGTTTTGATAATTATAACGCCTGGAAAGAGATTGATATTGCCAGGGTTGTGTTAAAAGCTTGTTAGACTGGACCTCTGACATTCAACAGGCACCTTCGTGCTTACAGATAAATACTCAACGAGATGAAAACAATATAAATGTTTAATGAGATGAATGTACTTTATGATGACAAATTGATGAAGTAATATCCATGTAGTTAACGCATGTATAATATAATTGTTATATAAATTAACTAATCATTCCACACCTTGCTGTCTCACAACGTAACACATTAATGCTTACAATCACAACACAACACTCTAGTATCCTGTGTAGAATTCCTATCCCATACTAATTCCCTGTAGATACATAAGTAAAGACAACTCAAAGATCTAGTCCACTATATTATGGCATAAAAATAAGTTAACTTCGAAATGCAGTCATGCCTTAAATACTCACTCTAAAAAGGGGAACACATAAGAATCTAAAAAAAAAAACGTTACACCAGCATAATAACAAAACCACTCCATAAGCTTATAAGCAAGGCAACAAAGAAAGTGCGTTCAAAAATTATGCACGACATACGAGTCGGAAAGAAGGAAAAAATAAGTTCTCCATTTCGACTAAATATTTTTATATTATCTTAATACTACTTAATTAAACAATTGAAAAAATATAGTTTTTGACTTTATAACTTTACTGGTTGTCAGGCTATTAATACTATTTTCATATATTTATGTCATTGTACAAAAATTATTACCATTAGATATTCAACATTTAATTCTTTATCCCAGATATAAAACTTACCTGTCATAAAATGCCTAAAATTTAAAATGATAAGTGATGAAATGATAAGTTAGCAATAAGAATAACTTCCCTGTTTTAGGTTTTTAAAACTCAAATTTCCCCACTGTAAGCATTTTCAACTGTTCTAAGAATAGCTTTATAAGCATTTATCAGAGCGGAAAGTTCGCGGAATGTTGCTGGTATGAATGGAACATTGAAAAATGTTTTTAGTTAAACTCAATCCTTTTTTTTTTCTAAACCAGTCCACAGTCTGTGCTAACACGTGGTTTTCATACGGATTTGTTCTATCTCTAAACACACACACACTAGATATTATGCCATTTCATTGTTAGTGATGCGTATCTAGTTTCAGTAACAGTCAAAGAACTACTTGCGTAAGCTATGGGTTTACTTTCCTGCATTAAGACAGCGCCAAGACCATTTTGGCTTTAATCACACTGTATGGTCAATTCTTTAAGTGGATTGTATAATGCTAGCACAGGAGCTTGAGTCACCATAGATTATATGTCACAGAATGCACTGTCATGTTTTCTCGACCATGACCAAGTGATATCTGTATGAAGTAGCGCCGAATTGGTTCAATGACGTCGAATAGTTTGGGTAGAAAATTAGCAAGATAGTTCACAAACCCACAAAAGCGCTGAACTTCCTCAACGTTTGTTGGTTTGTGTCACAGCCTGGTTTTGTTATAGGCATGATGACGCGAATGTCTCTGTGTTGTAGATACCTCTACAATGTTCTTTACTGATAACTAAATATATTCACACGCGCACTAGATTTGCCAGTGCGTG
Source organism: Biomphalaria sudanica (assembly GCA_036873155.1). Classification (NCBI taxonomy): domain Eukaryota; kingdom Metazoa; phylum Mollusca; class Gastropoda; family Planorbidae; genus Biomphalaria; species Biomphalaria sudanica. The sequence continues at coordinate 89,934 of JAZGLO010001624.1, forward strand.
AGAACACTAATATACTGAACTCTTTGACCACAATATTTATAATAATTAATAGACTCACTTGTAGCAGACATGGTTTTATTACACACAAATAATAATTTATAAAGATATTGGCGACTTCAGCCATCACAAAATACATCCAAGAAAATTAGTCCTGAATACAAATCAATTCAATGGCACTCTACTTGTACATTAATATCCAAAACACTCCTCTCCTTACGAGAGTCCAAAATCAACTGACTTGTCCACCTCGTGGTCAGCTTCCGACCAAAAAACAAAATCTCGTGCGAATCATGCACGGAATGGTTCAGTGATTACTAGTCACAAAATATTACAGGGGTTCTAAAACTGACGTGACATTTTATTTATTTCTTTAAAAACCTTTACCTTTTCAAGATCAATCTTTAAACCATAACTTGTAATTAGATGTCCCAGAAATGTAATTTCTTTCATTTTAATCTCAGCTTTTTCTTTATTCAGTTTAATTCCCACAGAGCGACATCTCTCAAATAATGCTGTAATATTCTTGTCATGGAAAGCTGTTTCCCATGTGTCTCCGGAACCATAAACTATAATATCATCAGCTACACCACTCACACCATTAAGACCTTCAAGAGCAGCATTTCAATGTTTCTGAAACAGTTCTGAGCCTACAGATGTTCAAAATGGTAATCTTCTCCACTTGCAACGTCCAAAGAGTGTCTGAAAAGTTGTGAGCAAACTCGATGCTTCATCCAGATGCACATGCCAATATGCATTTGCAAGGTCCAGTTTTGAAAATACTTTTGCATTCGATAATCTACTAAGCAAGTCTTCCATTACTGGAAAAGGAAAACGTTCTCTTTTAAGTGCCTTGTTGAGAGGACGAGAATCTAAACAGATACGGAGTTTTCCAGATTTTTTAGTTGCAATCACCATTCGACTGACCTAGTCAGTAAGTTTATCAACTAGCTCAACCATTCCTTTTTCTGTTAGCAGTTCTAACTCAAACTGTACTTTAGCCTACATAGCTAAAGGTACACGACCAGAGAGACATGTAACTGGTGTTATGTCAGGATTCACTTCTAAGTGAACAACACCAGGTAATTTACCCTGCTGGTCATCAAATACATCAGAAAACTGTTCAAATATTTTTGTCGATATCTATGGAAGATGCTTATCAACACTTTTAACCTTATTAACATTTTCAACCTTATCAACATTTTTAAAAGTATGATAGTTAACAACCACGAAATCAACACGATATCTCTTGTTAGTCATTGGATTTTGTACTACGAGTTGTACCTTTCCAATAGGTATGAGTGTGCTACCGTCATACACACGTAGCTTGCTTTGAGTGGGACAGATTTGTGCAGATTTAAAAAGCTTCTTAGGGATGACATTAACGCTCGCACCCGAGTCAATCTGACACACAATCTTCTCACCAGCTATGATCATTTCAGCTTTTTTTGTTTGGTCCACCTTGTACAGCAAGCACAGCCTCATCATTAGAAGATGACGAATAACAATCATCACTGTCCTCCTGTACACATTGCAGTTTCTTTTGGTTGCATTGAAAGCCGAAATGATTTTTTTGTTTACAGATATTACATATTTTACCCCACGCAGGACACAGTTTCTTTTGAAATGGGTGGTTTTGTCCACAAAATTTACATTTGCGCTGTTTATGAGCAACATTTTGTTGTAGAATATTTTTGAGAGACGAAACAGCGAACGCCTCATCCTGAGGTGGTGAGACATCAGATGTACCTGTCTCTTATACCTGTAGTTGCAAGTAAGCAGCTTCATTTGCCTTGCAGATTTCTATACAAGTCTTGAGTTTTAGTTTATGTTTTTGTAAGAGTTCTTTCTTTGTCCTTGTGTATCTGATGCCAACTACCATTCGGTCTCTTATTAATGACTCTTCTATATGGTCGCAAAAATTGCAGGTTTTATCGAGTGTGCGTAGAGCTAGTAAGTAATCCTCGATGGTTTCTTGTGGCTTCTGCTGTCTGTTGTTGAAAACATATCTTTTATAAGTTTCATTCATCAAATGCACATATTATGTCTTGAACATAGTGTTTTGATTTAAAGGTGATACTGTTGTATACTGCCAACGCCTATGGGCCGATAGTGTGCAAGAACAGTGCTTTGGCATACTCTTCATCTATATCGTTTATTCTCTCGATAGTGCAATACTTCAGCCACATTTGCTTGAAAAGCTTCCATTCCTCACACCCTTTCTTCACATTTAAAGAAGGTGGAGGGTTAATTCTTGGTTTAAAGTTAGTTTTACTTACAGTTTCTATTTTAGAACTTTTAGAAAGCTGCCACCATGTTATATTATCACAATACACTAACAATACTAATGTTTAAAAGTTACACTCCATTTTTTATGAACGTGAAACAAGGAGAGACCAACCAGCAGAGACTAATACATAGTGACTACACACTACTGACACACTTAAGAGTAAACCGTAAACACGTGAACATACTGACCAGTAGAACAAGGGAGACTACATCAAAACAAACAAACACACACACAACATACATAAACATAAATACACATATAAATGTGACACTAAGAGAGAGAGGAGAGGGAGACATAGAGAGACAGAGACATAGAGAGGGAGAGTCAGAGAGAGAGGGAGACAGAAACAGAGAGAGAGAGAGCCAGACAGAGAGGGAGAGAGAGACAGACAGGGAGAGGGTGGGAGAGAGAGAGTGAGTGTAAGCAAAATAGAGAGAGAAATAAGGGAGAGATGAAAAGAGACAAAGGAGAATAGATCGATGGATAAAGGCGCAAAGACAGACAAGTAGAAAGACAAAGAGATCAAGAAACAGACAGAAAAAAAGTAAGAAAAAAATGTATTGGAAAACACTCTCTTGGCTGCGGTCATGGAACTTGTTGACTGTATTTATCCTTCAGTTGTTTGCGGTCAGGGAACTTGTTGACTGTATTTATCCTTCAGTTGTTTGCGGTCAGGGAACTTGTTGACTGTATTTATCTTTCAGTTGTTTGCGGTCAGGGAACTTGTTGACTGTATTTATCCTTGAGTTGTTTTTTTTGTAGAGGTTTTAACTTCAGAACTCTCTTGGCTATGCTCATGCATTATTTTCGGTATTAAGAAATTTAAAAAAAGTCTATTCTGAGGTTTCTACAGTTTATTATCCCGCCACTCCTCTAAAAACTCAAAAACACACATGTCACGAATGAATGTGTATATATGTATAATCTATTTTTACAATTGCGCGAATGACCGGAAGTGTGTTAGTTGTCAGAGAGTCCAGCTTGTGTGTGATATGCGGTAAAGAGGATTAAAGGTTCTGTGTTTGATCTAGTGGTGTAATTGTGTTATTTCGCTAACTACAGATGAACCAGGGACACCTAGACGTAGCGAGACTTAAGGCAGTTTCTTGCGAGTTTTAAGAATAAATAGAATATGAAAGCTATAACACAGATAAGCATTTTGGTTCGCCATTGTGAAAAGGTCAAGGACCAAGAAGGCCGTGAAGTCGTGAAAGTGTGCGCTCACGTGCAACGGCGGGAAAAAACTAAGTCAATCAGCCAAGACGATACCAGGTCAAACACAGTGATAAAACTATTTGTGTTGTTTATATTTTATGCTAGAGATATAAACAAAATGGCAGAGAGATTAACACAGTTAATAGCCGCTGGAAAAGAGCTGGGATTGTCGGGGACAGCTTTAGAAGAGTGGTTGAATAAAAAGGAAGTCAAGCTGGAAAAGAAAGAAAAAAAAGACAGAGGACCTGAGGAATTTGTTAAAGAGAGAGAAGAAAGAGGCGGTTAAAAGAGATATAGAAAAACAGGATGATGTAGAAATACACAAATTGAGAGTTAGAGAGTTGGAGCTTAGGGAGACGAAAGGAGAACCCAAAGAGCATATAAAACCTGTATGGAAACCAAAGTTGCAACCTTTTAATGAGAATGTCTACCAAATGGATGCATATTTGACAATATTTGAAGTGCATGCTCAAGCTACAGAAATACCTAAATTTCAGTGTGGAAGTCATCTTTACACATTATTACACGGAAAGGCACTGCAAGCTTGTATCAACTTTTCTAAGAGAGATCTCGAAGAATATGACAAGGTGAAGGAAGTATTGATGAAAAGATACAACTTGACAGTTGATGGGTATAGAGAGAAGTTCCATAAAGCTAAACCAGAGAGAAACCAGCCATTTTATGACTTTGATGAGGACATTACTAATGCGTTGGGTCGAATTGTCAAATACATAAAAGACATTCGAAGGTCTCATTGATCTGTTCATCAGGGACAAGATCCTCACATCATGCAACCCCGGCCTCAGTTGGTGGCTTTTCTACATGAAAGGAAACCGAAAGATGTGCCAACAGCAGTAAAGTTGTGTCTACAATATATTACTGCACATTCAGAGCAGACAATTCAGAGAGAGGAAGACTTGATAACTAGCAAGTTTGCCTTTGCTGCAAAGACTAATGATAGCAGAAGTCGATTTAAACAAGAATGGAAACAGGACCGTCTGCAGCAAATAAGGGTTGGTGAAAAAAAATGTTTTAAGTGTTTATAAAGCGGGACATTTAGCGGCCCAATGTAGAAACAAAAGTCCACTATAACGAAATTCAGGAGTTTAAAACCAGGGGAGAACCAACATTGTTAGAATTTACAAATGCTGTGATGGATAACATGGGACAACCGATCCAACATTGTCTGATTGTCAGATTGAACAGCTAGTGCTTGGCAGTAACCAAATTGGCCAGATACATGTTGGGCAGAACATTCGTACTCCACACTAATCACGCACCCTTACGCTGGTTTAAACACACGTAAGTCGTTGAATTCCAGGGTAACTCGCTGGGCCCTGATGCTTCAGGACTTTTAATTCGAAGTGCAGCATATTCCGGGTAAAGGAAACGTCGTAGCGGGCATTCTGTCACGCTTATCATAGAGATAAGCCTTCTTGGCTTCTTACAAGCATGTGTTGCTTGATCAAAGACTTTGTGTCTTCAGCAGTTTAAACTTTGTTTCATGATTGTAAGACTGTGTGTCTTCTACTAAGACTGTATGTCTTCTACTAAAGTTGTATGTCTTCTAATAAGACTCTATCTTAAATATAGACTGTGTGTCTATTACATTTAATAGCCTTTTGACCTATCAAATTAACATTTTTGTTGTGTTGTGTTTTAATGTTTTATACTTGTTTTATAATCGTGTATTTTAGTTGTTTTTTTTTTGTGAAAATTGATTATTGATTAACGGATGAATGTGTGTATATATGTAAAATCTATTTTTACAATTGCGCAAATGACCGGAAGTGTGTTAGTGGTCAGAGAGAGTCCAGCTTGTGTGTAATATGCGGTAAATATGATTAAAGGTTCTGTGTTTGATCTAGTGGTTAAATTGTTTTATTTCGTGAACAACAGATGAACCAGGGACACCTAGAGTCGTAGCGAGGCTTAAGGCAGTTTCTTGCGAGTTTTAAGTATAAATAGAATAGGAAAGCTATAACACAGATAAGCATTTTATTTATAGAACCCAGCGACTAGTATAAATTGATAACTATAGTTCTACTTTAGTTTTCTTATTCGATGGGGGAAGAGTAAACCATTCTGACTACAATCTTGAAATTTGCTTTTCGTTCAGTTGGATAGGGAGCTAACCTCAAACCCCCTCTTTGCTACGCTCGCAATATTCGGTGACTAGAGCTTTGAAATTTTTTGATTGTTTTGTTGAAATCAAGATACTTGTATTAGACTCAACGTCAATAAAACGTTTAAGTTTAGCTAAAAATCATAATATATCTTAAATTACATTAAATTTAATTTTTAAAAATACACTGATAAAAACACCATCTGTGAATATTAAATTATTTTGCAAAACGTCTAGGTTAATACGCATCACTAACAATGAAATGGCATAATATCTAGTGTGTGTGTGTTTAGAGATAGAACAAATCCGTATGAAAACCACGTGTTAGCACAGACTGTGGACTGGTTTAGAAAAAAAAAAAGGATTGAGTTTAACTAAAAACATTTTTCAATGTTCCATTCATACCAGCAACATTCCGCGAACTTTCCGCTCTGATAAATGCTTATAAAGCTATTCTTAGAACAGTTGAAAATGCTTACAGTGGGGAAATTTGAGTTTTAAAAACCTAAAACAGGGAAGTTATTCTTATTGCTAACTTATCATTTCAACACTTATCATTTTAAATTTTAGGCATTTTATGACAGGTAAGTTTTATATCTAGGATAAAGAATTAAATGTTAAATATCTAATGGTAATAATTTTTGTACAATGACATAAATATATAAAAATAGTATTAATAGCCTGACAACCAGTAAAGTTATAAAGTCAAAAACTATATTTTTTCAATTGTTTAAATAAGTACTATTAAGATAATATAAAATATTTAGTCGAAATGGAGAACTTATTTTTTCCTTCTTTCCGACTCGTATGTCGTGCATAATTTTTGAACGCACTTTCTTTGTTGCCTTGCTTGTAAGCTTATGGAGTGGTTTTGTTATTATGCTGGTGTAACGGGTTTTTTTTAGATTCTTCTGTGTTCCACTTTTTAGAGTGAGTATCTAAGGCATGACTGCATTTCGAAGTTAAGTTGTTTTCATGCCATAGTATACTAGACTAGATCTTCGAGTTGTCTTTACTTACAGGGAGTTAGTATGGGATAGGAATTCTACACAGGATACTAGAGTGTTGTGTTGTGATTGTGAGCATTAATGTGTTACGTTGTGGAACAGCAAGGTGTGGAATGATTAGTTAATTCATATAACAATTATATTATACATGCGTTAACTACATGTATATTACTTCATCAATTTGTCATCATAAAGTACATTCATCTCATTAAACATTTGTATTGTTTTCATCTCGTTGAGTATTTATCTGTAAGCAAGAAGGTGCCTGTTGAATGTCAGGGGTCCAGGCAAACAAGCTTTTAACACAACCCTGGCAATATCAATCTCTTTCCAGCCGTTTTAAATTATCAAAACTGCTACCATCAGCTTTTGGTCCACTTAAAGAGGAATACTCCACAATATTTCAGTCATTTGAACATTACCATTGCTATTGTTAATATATCTTACAACCTCAAAGATCTATGTTAAGTGTGATGTAAGACAAGATAAAAAGAGTACTTTGCAGCATGTATGTAGGATAACTATATCCTTTTAATGGTTTGCTAAAACATTGATAAGCTTTCTAAGTTTTAGTACAAAGTTGGAAAGAAACTTTTTTTTGCATCACTCCCTTGCAATATTATAAGCTATTATATCAGTACTGACCTTATATTTGGCTAACATTGCCACAAACCCAAGGACAAAAAGTCTCTCTGTTTGTTTCATCTATACGTCAATCATAGCGATGTAAATTTTTTTAGCTTAAGTCCGGCTGCCAAAATGTTCTAAATTTTTCCACTCCTGTGTCACCCCCTATCGGGTGTTACCGGGTGCGGACCGCAACCCCCCGCACCACATAGTGACGCCACTGGAGTTGCGAACCTTTTTTTTTAGGGTTATCAGTTTCTTTTAGGGCTACTATACATAAGTTACTTTTCCAGTCAGTACCCAAGGAAGATTTATGCCAAGATTTATCAAGATTGATCAAACGGGTTTTTTTTTTCATTCGGGACATTCATACATACAGTCGCCTTACTTTCTGCTTTATATTATATATCTATCTATTGCAATACTTAGACTAAGGGACAAGACAGTTAGACGACTGTAAAAAGATATAAAAGAACGAGAACGAAATATGTGTAACGTGTTATTTAGGAAAGGTTTTATTACTTAATAATGTAGATAATTAGAAGTGTTGATAATTAGTACTTTATTATAGAAACTTAAACAACAGCTTAAACATAAATGGAACGTGTGATATAACAATGATATCGCACTTAGTTGGTATCAATTTTTTCAATTGCCATTGAAAAAAAAAGAGCTTTTCATTTTAATTCTTCGACAATACAGTTTGAAAGTTCAAGGTCTCCATCAATTACAACTGAAGTAAAAGAAGAAATGTCCACTGAAATAGGGTACTCCCAAATCTTGTTAGTATTTACGACCACCTGAAATGTGAATGAAGATATTTTTAAAATAATTGAAATAAAAACGTAGGAAATTATTGTAACTAATGTAAGAAATACATAATGTCAACAATGATACATAAGTGCTGATATAGAGTCTTTTATGTTTTTGATTCCCAGCTTTTTAATATTTTATGCAGTTTGCTTTTTCTACAGAACTAAACAATGTAATATTGTGGATGTTTTATATTGTCCTGTGTACGCTGGATGTAAAAATATAATTAAACAAAGTTACAAAGAAAGTTTGTGTGGAAACAAACTTAAAATCTGCACAGAAATGGTGGAATCAGAGAGTTAAAATAATTGGTAGAATTCAATTCGTGATTTTGACACCGTCAGGTCCTTGTACTAATGAAAATACTCACTAGTCCTTCTGACATTATATAATTAAGTAATTATTTTTTAGTAAGCAGCTTTAAAATTTAAAAGATTACTTCGTTGTCGTTATTCTACGGCTGAGTACACATTGTTTTTTTTTGTTTAGTCAAATAATATCCAAATTTAATTTTTTTTTTGAATATTTTTATCAGTTAAAGTACAGTTTTTCTCGTGTGGCTATTTTTCAGCGATATACATCAACAGTTCAATTCTTAAGAAAAATCGTTAGAGCCGTTTTTCCACCCACCTTGTTATTCTGACTTGCATATTTTGTCAAAAGTATTCTGAAGAAACATTGCATATTTTGTGTGTAATATTATTAAAGTGTTTATTAAATGTTGTTTTAAAAAAAATATGTGATGATCTAGCTTCGCTTTGCTCTAAATCTCATGGTACAAAAGAAGTAGAATAGAAAATCTTGTGCTCCTACAGTCTAGACAAATACGTTGCTCACGTCGAATCATTTTCATTTCAGCTTTCGCAGGATGGTTGCCTGATCGTGCTGTTTGCGCGCTGGACTGTCATTCGGATTTTTTTCGGGTTCAAACCCTTCCCACTCCCATCCCCTGTCGTCTTGCTGGAGGTTTCAACTAGGAAGTAAATTATCTTCAACTCTGAAGGGACATCCAAAACATAAAAACATTTTACTATTTTTTTTTTTTATATAACAACTGGCCAATTATTAGTAACGAAAAAAAAAAGTATTTGCAGAGTAACATCAATTATAGGAGATCAACGTATGCCAAAGACAGTTATTATTGCTGAGTTGAAAAATGGTCGGTGTAAGGGATGTATAAATAAACGTTTTCAAGACCTTATCAGAAACCCCTATTGTAATATTTATTCTCAAAATTACTTTCTCATAGCACTTGTAATAACTCGGGTAGTGAGTCTTTTGGTAACCTTTTCTTAGTACAATGACAGTTCCGTTGCCAAGCACGGACTAGCTACCAGTCTCTCATCTCATTTGCCCTTTCGTCTTGAGTGCAGAGCAAGACACATTAATAAGAAATGTAACATAATGTGTTGTCGTCCTCGATGCAGTGTCGACATCGTGTGTCTCTAAACCGCCTGAAGTAAACTACTAGTAGGCGATTACCAATACTTAACTGTGCTAGGAAGGTCTGTTCCTTGCGCTTAAGTTGCTAAGATAATGATGTCATTGAATTTCAATAGACCATTGACTAGGGATTAGTCCAGACATACTAAAAATTATAAAGTTTTTATCTTATTTTCATACTTAATTATAACATTATACATATAAACCTCAAAATAAATAGGATTGGCGTTTTCCATATTGAATGACAAAATAGAGCAGTGAGATTCATAACAAACGAATATTCACCATTAGTAAAATCACTTAATTGAGAAAGCCTTCAGGAGACTCAAAAGTTAAGTAGCAATTATTCATAAAACACTGAACCATAATCTTCAAAAACAAAAACAAAATTTAATTAAATACTCAGAAAGACACAAAGAAAAAGGATATTTCACGTTCAATATGCTAGGATAAATTTGTAAAAAATCTCTTTTTTCCGATATACTATTAGAGCAGCGGCTCTCAACATTTATAGTGCCACGTCCCCCCCCCCCCCTAATTCGAATCTCCACTAGACAGCGGCACCCAACCGTATTTTTGTTTCGTTCATAAGCCTAGGTTAATAAAAAAATTGCTAATATCGTAAGATTGTTATCGTAATTTCCATATCTGATGTATGCCGTATGTGTTTTCAATGGTAGAAGTCAAACACAGAATAAAAAGCTTTATGTAATTGTAAAAAGTGTAAAATCAATGTGTTTATAATAAAAATACCGACAAAAATTTGATCTTGATAAGTTGGATTTTTAACTTTTAGTTGTTTTTTTTTTGTTACTCTTAAAAACGGAAATTTTTCTGGGGTGGAAAGACATGCTCCAATTTGATTCCCATTTCTGTAATTCATCTAATTCTCTTTGTAAAACTTTTGTATCTTGTGTTGTTTTTATTGTTCTATATATTATGCAATAGTCTGCGAATAATCTGACTTTTGTTGACTTGATAACCAACAGGCATGAAAACACTGCTTCACAAAGGTAAAGTCTTCTCTTGGAAATGGACGAAGAAGGCGTAATACAATATCAAAATGGGATATTACTGCAGATACTTGGTCCAGAATAATCCCATGGACTTTGAAAAGCAATAATTTTTAACTACATCACTTTTGATGAGTTCAATAAACTCTGCTTTGGAACATATTCAAAGTAAACTTCTAGAACGTGTAAACAGGATGTCACGTAGATTCGAAAGTTTATTGAAATTTCACTCACACACTGGTGCAAATGTTCTTTGAAATAAATTACCATTGTAAACGGTCTGTCAAACTCAAAAACCGTTTTTTCCTAAAAAAAAATGAGATACAGTTGGCAACATTTAATTATTATTTTCATTCACTGTTATTTGCCAAAGTTGAAGTTTAATTTAAACGAACTGATCTTTTGAGACAAAACGAGGCATAATGTATTTGATCCTAGCATTGAAACATTTAATTTTTCAAGGTAACAAAGACCAGGTCGGCTATTTTATGTATTTTTTTCTTATTTAAAAAAAACATTAACAAAAACAAAAAACTTATTCACGAAGATTTTTAGACCTTTGCCTCTCGACAACCTTGTGAAATAGCAGAGTACGTTGAATGCAGTTACCCATTTACAAAGAAGTAACTATTATATTAATGAAAAAAAAAACATGTCTACCTTCAAACAAAGATGTTACACTCTAACTCAAAAAGATCTCTGTATTTACAAAGAAAATATCCGCCTTTCTAAATATGTCAAACTTATTTTTTTAATTTTATTAACTTTAAATGTGATGGTCGTTTCATTATTTGCAATCGCTGTAACAATGGAGTATTGTTCCTTTGTTTTGTTATCAGAAAGGAAAATGTATACTTATTTTGGTGTAACTATGCTTGTTAAATACGATTTTAAAAAAATCCCGACGACAAATAAAAAAACAAACATTTTCCGATGGTCTTAAGTGACCCCTGACAAATGACCACTCTACCCCCAAAAGGGCCGCAACCCATAGGTTGAGAACCCCTGTATGTATTAGAGCATGAAATGGGTCGCCTGAGTTAGCATGGCGTGAAGGACGTAATTATCTTTTTTGAATTAACGTCTTTACTAGATAAGTTTCAAGCCTAGTGGTAACATTGAATTTTCCAAAGGCCCCATTTGAATTCTGTCTTTCCCGTTCCCCTCACTACATTTTTGTATTTTTGTGTCTTTTAAACAAGAAAACCATTTTTTTAAATGCATTTCAAATTTACTAAAAAAAAAAAAAAAAAAAAAAACGCCACTATATACCTTAGAATATTATTTTAAAAATATAAATTGTCTGCATTTTTTTAAATGCTTAGAAGTATTCTTACATAATAAAACAGAAAATACATTTCACATAGCCCATTGACATCGAGGTCAATGCATTTACCTGCAGTGCATTTTGCTCGTCATTTGGGCGAATCTCCATTGTAAAGGAAGTCTGAGTTGTGAAGGGAAATCTAGCAGGACACACTTTAATATCTTTTTTCCCATTGGAATAGGTGCAGCCAAGAATCTCATTGTTATTGCCATTGTAATTGAAACAGACTTCAAAGCTCACGGAGATGTCAGTCTTTGTCTTGTTGAAGTTAACGAAGAAGCTGAAATTCATAGGATTAAATAGTGTTAGTAAAACTAGAATTGATGAATGCAGCTCTCGACTTTACTTAATTTCAAGTTCTGATCAGCCTGGGGTCTCTTGTTTACTTCAGAGGAGAAGGGAGGCAATTCAAATTGTTGAATTTAAGACTGTTTTTGTTTTGGATTGTTTTATGTTAAGGAATGGAACTCATAATAAAACAGTGTGGGCTTTGTTCCTAATCCAGTACAGTTGGGTTTAGGTTATAGAAATATATATTCTACCTATTTCTGTGTAGTTATTATTCAGTCTTTTTGGAATTATATAATGAGAACTTATATTTTAATTGATACTTGACATGGGCGTAGCCAGGGAAGGGGGGGGGATTGGGGGTTAACCCCCCCTTCCGAAATGAAATCCCCCCCCCATTAGGGTGCAGACGGTCTTTATTGACTGATTTTTTTCTTTCATTTTGTTTCTTTTAGGTGAGATTTTAATATTAAACCATCACTTTCCCCAGCACAGCCAGGGGTGTTTTGAGTTTAAAACCCCTACCAGGGGGTTTTGAGTTTAAAACCCCTACCAGGGGTTTTTAAGTCAAATCCTCCTTTTCTATAAAACAAAAAAAATGCAAACGACAATCCCCAAATTCCAAGAGTACAGTTAAGGAAGATTTTGATTTTAAACCCCCCTCCAAAATTTACGATAAACCCCCACTTTTATATGAAAAAAAAAGCAAATTATGCACTCAAAATGTTATGAGCGTAGCTAAATGGGTTTTGACTCTGTTTTAAGTTTAAACTTCCCTCCAATTGATTTTGAAGCTAAAAGCATTCTTCAATTAAAAAAAAAGCAAATTACTCTAAAATCTTTGAGCGTAACCAAAGCGGTTTTGAGTTTAAAACTCCCGGCAGCGGGATTTGAAGCTAAAATACATCTTCAATGTAAAAAAAGAAGAAAATAACGCACTCAACTTTGACGATAAAACTTCCCTTTTAGATATAAAATCTAAAGCAAACTACAGTCACCTAATTCCAAGAGCGTATTCAAGAGAAGTTACATAAATCTACCAGTGGCGGGGTTCCATTAATAAAGTGCAGTGAATAGTTATCTGCTGAAATTGAAAAACACTAAATGTAGATCAACAAAGATGGCTAAGACAGATTTTAGGAGTCAGTTATACAGATCTGGTCTCAGTCAAGGAAACCCTATGCCGAACCGGAAGTCGACCCATTAGTAAGATTGTGACTGAGCGTCGCATGAGGTTTGTGGGACATGTTTTCCGACAACATGGATGTCCTTAGAGCAGGTGGGAAGAGGCTTCAGAAATAACCAGATTTTTGAGGAAACAGCTTGACTGCAAATTCTCCGAACAGCGCGAGAGGGTCAAAGTCAGTAAGAATAGCACATTAGGTTTTTGAAATACAACATTTTAATAGAAAATGCAATGTAAATACCTCAGAATATGTTTTTTGTTGGCATTCAATACCAGAAATAGTGCTTGGCGGCGAGGCTCCGCCCCGCGAAAGGGGAGCTGCTAGCGCTCCCCCAGACCCTCTTACTGGCAATGTCGGGGAGTCTACAATTTTTCCACTAACTCCTGGAAGAACCTATTTTTGGGCACAATAAACGTCTTCCGAAAGAATGAAGGTTCAGAATGTAATAGAGATTATGTACACAAAAAAACACATACATACATACATACACATATTTTTTCACGGGCGGGAGGTGCTGGGAGGAGAAAAATCCCCCCTTAAACCCACCCCCCGAAAAAAATCCTGGCTACGCCCATGATACTGGATATATCATTTTGTTAGAACTGTGCCTATATTATTTTAAAGTGCCTGTAATAAACAAGTCACATGTTCGTACATCTGCATTTGGAATCTGTCACTATATGTGTCGTGAGGGTATCGTTACATCATTTAATCAGCATTGAAATACACAGATATATAGTAGAGAGGAACAAGAGCCTTGACATTTATATTGCATGAACACTGTGAACATTGTGTTAATTAACTATTTCTAGCTGAATTAGCCAAACATTGTATTTGATACTGTAGTTCATTATTTAATTCACTTATAGTGGGAGGTGTTTTTATTTTAGAAATAAAAACTTCTTTTTCTTTATTTGTTTACATTTTAGTTTGAAAGTTGGAACGTACTCTCTTTAACCAAAACAATGATATAAATCGGAAATAACCAGAGAAAGCAATCTAAAAAATGTGAAATATAAAAATAAAAAAAGATTTAAAGTTATTTGAAATAAATTTCCAGAAAAAATGTCAAGCACGCCAAATTGAAGATTCCTTTTAGTTCTTTCTCTCTATAATTATTTACCACATTCAGGTGAAATCAACGCTGGTATCGTCAGTTCGGAGAAAGAGATAAACAAAGAAAAATAACATGCTTACTAGGATCCTTGTGTAAAAAAATCTACTTACTGAAGCCCAGGCTGGCTTTAGAAAAGGTAGATCTAAAGAGGATCAGATCACCTTCATCACAAAAGAGATTGAAGATGGATTTCAAGAAAAAAATCAACAACGATTGTCTGGGTTGACTTGGAAAAAGCATTGAAAAAATTCTGTTAACATGGCCTTTTACTCAAATTAATAGACCACCACATATCCCACAGAATGTACAACTGAATAAAAGAATATCTGAACAATTTAAAAAATTTATTCTTAATGCAAGAGCAAAGACGTCACTCTGCGGGAATAAAATAAAATTGCGTTCTATGAATCCCAAACACTCTTTCTAATATACATCGATTATCTAAACCAAAACCTACCAAGAAAAAAATAAAAGCATGTATGTATGCAGATGACCTTGCCTTAATCAGCACTAAATATGTAGGAACATCAAAATTTCGTCTACAAGAAGCTCTCGTCAATGTCAGTGAGTGTTCCAGAGATTGGGGCTTTATCATAAACACCAAAAAGACAATAAACATCACCTTCTCACTAAAAAAAAACAACACCAAAATTAAATTAAAGTTAACATTTGAAAATCAAGCTCTAGAAAAACATGACAGTTTTAATTTTGGAGTCATATGACACGAGACTAACTTGGAAAAAACAAATAGAAAAAATACAAAGTATAGTCATCTAAAGATTATACCTAATAAAAAAATTAGTTGGCAGAGACAAAGAAGATATAGAGCAATGAAGGCAATCGCTGCCCTGGTTTCTTTGGTTAAAAGAAGAAAAAAAATATGTCCCCATTCAGCAAAATGGAATCTTTAGAGAAATTCAACTCAAATCCAAAATCCACAAGACTAGCACCCAAAACCGGCTAGAAAGAACTTATTTTGTGCAGCAATCACAGAACCTTAAAAAGAAATACAACTTAGTAAATATAATATTGAGTCAATAAAATAGCAAAATGCTTTTTTCTCCCTGACAACCAGAATTCTTGTAACAATACGAGATCCTTTTAATTGAAAATAATTTAATAATAATCTAAGGTTAACCTTCATACACAAAGAAATGTACTAGCTGTTTCTATTTTTTTTGTTTACAACACGCCCACGTGACTAGCTCTCTAGTCCACCAACTGGAAATGTACATTCTCTTGATCGTGTGTCACGGTTGGCCACACATGCCATTTAGTAAATGTGTCACAACTGTCCTCCCAGGTAGATAAACATTTTGATAGTTTCATAATTTCATGAACCAAATAGTTTGCGTGCACATTAATAATGTTTTACATTGACAAAGAAAGAAAACACAAGATTACAAAGAGACTAGATCTAGAAATCTAGATCTCCTAAAACTAGATCTAGGTCAATATTATGATAAGATTAGTATGTCTACTACTGGGTTATAGTGCACTTATGCTATTCGCATCAGATTCCCTTCATGATGTGATACTACTACTTACATAATAAATAAATCTGCACCTCAAAGCTGTTAAAAGATATACTAATATACTAATTTCTTAATGGATTATAAATGAAAATTTTCTTCCAATTGTATAATACAATTAAATCTAAATCTAGATCTGTTTTTGGCTTCTATTTAATGTAATTTAGATTGTTGTCAAGTGTATAGCCTAATGAGGATGTGTGAAAACTGCGCGCTATAAAAGTAGTTGTTTTTTTTAACTTACAATTGAAACGAAGTTCGGTTATTGGCGCCAGGTGTCTGACTTTCATGAGCGAAACCATAATGTGGGTATCAGTCAATGAAACTACCCATCCTGCACTTCCTGACAAACTTCATTCTCTGAGGTACTTTTAGTCTCCACCCTACCCACGTCTCTCTTTGATCAAGGAGTTCATCTGTGTCAACACGCCTCTTTAACATTTCTAGGTGCCATTACATTCTAGAGTCAGATTCATTCACGTGGGAGATAATCTTTAGTCTCTCGCCCCTCCTCTTTTCTCTACATCTCTTCCAGACCTTTTTGAAGCTAGACTAAGTCGGACTAGACACACTTTTTATTTTCTCCATCTCGCTGACAGTTCAGTCTAAACTCCTTATTTCCAGTGAAATACCTGGTCGTAATCCGAAGTTAATAACTGTTTGATCTTAATTAGTTTGTTTATTATCGTACTGGATAATATGATTTGGATTAAACAGTGACTTTAGATTGAGACTCTACATGTACTAATTCACACGCGACCTCTACCAGCTAGAGCGCCACCTCGAGCTGCAAGTCTTCCACCCAGAAGCACAGTCAGCTACTACGTCTACAGGACACTCAGATAAGTTTGAGGACAAAATGACAAATACTCTCTCCTAGCGTGCAAAGAGAGATGATACAATATTACTAAGAGATAGGTGCAACTCCCCCCCCCCCTTTAATAGTATTGCTCGAACTGGACAGTGACATATTCGTTTATGTCCCTACTCACACGGTAGGCAAATAATATAGACAATAAATTTGACCTGACACCTGACATCTCCGGTACATAGATACATGTGAGAAAATCAGCTAGCTTTCTTCCCCACCCGTTAAACAAAAAGTCCCATCTATACATAAAGAGAGACGAAATCATTCCAAGATAGGCCCGCTTGAATTCATCTAGTCTCTTCTGTTAGAAAGTTTATTTTGTAAGATTTTATTAGGGACAAACTGATGAGTGTAAATATTTCACTATACTTAATTTATTTGATACGAATGTGTGTTTACACAACTACGTTCACCGTCATTACATTATGACTTTATTATGTATGTACATTGTGTTACTTTGCATCGATGCTATGTCTTCATTTAGTATCATTGATGGCCGCTGTGGTTATCTACATTTGAAACCATGGTTAGCATTTTTCCTTTGTCATATTGTATCCATTCCTGAATCTTAGTGATTAATGTAAAAGATAATCTTTCATGAATCTAAGTGCTGTCTAAGAACTTAGATCACAGTGCTCTAGACTTATTTCACATTCCTATTATATCCATCATAAATATTATTATGTCTCACACCCTTGTGAACTTATAGTTCCTTGAATGAATAGGATTTCGGTTAATTATATCAAACCCTTATTATTGTAGCCCTATCACCAGTATTTTATTTTCATCTTATCCTTTAGTATACTATGCTCATTTCCCATTTTACTTTAACTGATTACTTATCGACGTAATCACATTCAATGGATAAATCTTGACTAGTATCATCCTACATTGTATGGTAACACACTTTTGAGGTTATCTTCCTTGTATTTTGTTTTTTATTAAGTTATATGCATGCTTTAAGATTTTATACCTAATTGTCTTAAATGCCTTAGTGGGATCGATACCAATGCCTGCATCTGAATGATTGCATGGCATACGAGAATCCGTACTCAATGCCATTAGGAGGTTCCTAATTGTCTATCATATCCACAGCCTGGTTGCTGTATCTGTAACTGATTGCTGAACTCCACTCAAAGCTGTAACTAGGAGCCGACCACACCAGATACCCCCCCCATTACTCACCAGTCAGCAAAAAGGCATTGCCTACTGTCCTTGGCCATAGAATATTGCCCAGTGTCCACAGTGCCTACTGCTCAGTATCATCTGCCCAGTACCTGCTCCAAACTGTTCACTGCTCAATAGCTACTGCCCACTGCTCAGAGCAATTATTGCTACAGGAATAAACTGGTGTCAGTCAGCACGGCTATCTACAAGCTAGAGACCACAGCTGAGAGGTCTACTACTATTACAAACATAGCCTGCTGCACCAACCCTCTCAACTGCTAAACAGGCAGCTGCCTTACCCTAGAGCCAGCTTGCCTATAGCACAGAAGACATCCTGAGCGACGTCCTAAGACAGAGCCGGATGACTGATCCTTCTAAGTGCCAGTCCTTCGACCTCCAGATAACGACCCACTGGCTAGCAGCTAAAAATATAAGTAGTCATGCATAGGAACACTATCTTTCACGCATTAGTCTGCAATCCATGATGAGCAATTGTTTTAGATATCAATACACCCATTTCACTTCTTGATGGTATCTTTTTATATCAAGTTACCTTTTGTAAACTGGTTTTCATTAAATCTTTTTTAATTTATAAACTTAAAATATTTGTCTGTTCTTACTGTTAGTTGCGGTGTGCCTGTTCAAAATCTTGTATATGTGAGCGGTATAAATGAATAAAATTTCCCCTAGACTAATAAACCAGCCAAAAAACAACTATTCAAACATATCGTCACATATAACAGTCCCTCCTTTTTTATTCTATGTATATTTTATGTAAATAAATATCCAATGAATTTGTAAGTTTTGTATCTTTCTCCGCTGTCTGTTTTTGTTGCGTGCCTGCTTCAGATATATCTCTGTTGGCCAGTGTGTTGCACATTCAAAATGATCATCTCCTAGATATCAAACAAGCCACACATACATGCAATAAACGAGGTGTCCGTCACACTTCTTTAGACCTCATCGTATCAAATCAGATCTGATCTGATCTGTTCTTAATCTAATCTGATCTGTTCTTAATCTGATCTGTTCTGTTCTTAATCTGATCTGATCTGTTCTTAATCTGATCTGATCTGTTCCTAATCTGATCTGATAAGTTCTTAATCTGATCTGATCTGTTCCTAATCTGATCTGATCTGTTCTTAATCTGATCTGATCGGATCGAATTGAATCACAATCGTATTGGATCTGCATGAAACGGATTTGTTAAATAAGACCCCATTGGAACGGATTGGCACTTATCCGGATTTAAACGGATCTTATCAGATCTGTTCGATTCAGCTATTATCCAAATATATCTCAAATAAGATCTTAACGGATCAAACGATAGGATGGGATCATGTTTAAATGAATGAAAGTTTTTTGTTTCGCCACATCTTCTCCCCACCCTCCCCCCGAGAAAGAATCCTGGTTAAGCTAATGTAGAGATGTACTAAATTTTATAATATTCCAACAAAAGGCCTATAAATTTTGACTTACATGAAGATCTTTATTGAACAAGGCCTCCATATGGAAATATCCAATATATATTAGAAATATTTTCTTTTTGTCTGGCCAAATTAATTTATTTTGACTTTAAAAATTATGACGGTTAAAAAGTGTAGCTAATAACTAATAATTCTTTTTTCGACAATATGCAGCAACAGTTAAATCTCTAAAAAATCGTTCGAGACTTTTTTTTTTAGATTTTTCTACCCACCTACCAAGAAGGTTCTATGTTCTATGATGTTACGATACATACATATATATATATATATATATATATATATATATATGTATATATATATATATATATATATATATATAGAGAGAGAGATAGATAGATATATAGATATATGTATGTATGTATGTATGTATGTGTGTGTGTGTGTGCGTGTGCGTATGTGTGTGTGTGTGTGTGTGTAATACATCGTCCATCGTAGTTCGACGACGATCACTTTAGTGCGAGATCAGACATGAATCGACAAATATAATAGTTTTAATACTGGATTGTGGTGACACAGTTATTGTACGATATGGGTGACCGACCGTGACACACGGTCAAGAGAAATGTTCCTGTGTGCGTTGACAAAATTGTATAGTGTACCTGTCCTGTTGGTTGACTGAATAGTTAGCGACGTGGATGTGCTTGTTGACAAGTAGCCTTTGGAGCTAGGATTGGAAGAACGGTGTGTAAAGTCGAAAGTATGATATGGCGTAGCTAGAAAGAATTTGATTGTCTAAATATAAATATAAACGTTGTTAGTACTGTTCGTCTTTACTCTTTGACAATAGAGCTTTAAGAATATAACACAATAATTATAACGAGCCCACATTAAAAAGAGAGAGCTCGCATCACCACAAATACAGGCCTCGACAAGAAGGTTTACAATAACAATGATATACTTACACCGCAGCGTTTTTCTTTGGGATCCCTTCAATATGGAGACTTTTAAAACTGCTTTTAATTTCTTCTTTATGTGGCAGATTAATCTGGTGAATACATTTAGATACATTGCAATTAAATCTGAGATAATACTTAAAGCAAAATATACTTTCTATTTTTAAAAATCTGACTTTTTTAATATGATATTTAAACCGAGTTTCGTGTGACCTCGTTTGTACTGCCTAATGAAATTGAGAACCGCTATTTATTTTTGTTACTTGTAATTTTCTCTTATGCATTTAAGTACCTTTTATCGTCAACGGATGTCAAAATTTAGATTTTAGTATTACATTTACTATATTGATGACATCATTGAGTCTCTTTTCGTGGCAATTGATAATGTCATGTCTAGAAATACAAAAATATACTTTTAGAACATTTGATTTTAAAATGTACGTCTTTAGATATATATTTTCACGTGTATATGCAGAACCCAAACACTATTTTCTGGAAAAAAAGACTAGTATTTATTTACATTTTTTTGGTGAAAATTTGGATTCTAAAGATAAAAATATCAATGTAAAATAAAATAAAAAACAACCGAAAGTTTGATGTAATATATCTTAACGTTTCTTTTTTTTATATCCTTTTCTCCTCCAGTTTCAAAGTTGGCTAAAGAAGGGAGTTTGAGAAACACTTATCTAGAACAATTTCACTTCACACGTTTTTATACATATATCAATATTGGACGTTTTATATCGGCCCCAGTAAGGGGAAAAGCCGCTATTAGGTTGGTCCGAAATGTCCGTCTGCCACACTCAAATCTCGAAAACAAGAAGAGATATGAAAAATATTATTTCCCCATTCCATGCCTCTTTTGGTTTTCTAAAAGTAAATCGTTTAATTTATAAGATTAATTCTGCAATCGATTTTGTCATAAAAATACACCAATTCTAAAACAATTACGTAAATGTAAGGGAGGCAATGTTACAATATGCTAACAAAGAAGGAAAATCTTTTTGTATTTTCAGTATCACTAAGACAAATATATTTATAAAATGTACAGGAAATATTTAAAACAAACTTAAATATTAGTTAAAGTTGTTTTTTCTGGTCAACATTTATGTTTGTTTATAAAGGCTTTCTATGTAAATATCACGCACATTTTTAACAATGGACTTTTTATGAAGCGACTTTCGTGCAGGAGAGTAACTCCACGGCATGACACAGTACTAAACTAATTCCATAAAAATCCCTAAATAAATTGTATACCCTTTGTTTAGTGCCCCCTCTTATTTTTGTGCGCTTTGTCTGTTGGTCGGTCTGTCTGTCACGTTTAGATTTTTAAAAAAATACAACACTAAAATCAATTGAAAATCTGATTTAACCTTTAATATTCCTTCAGAAATATTGCAATAGTTTTAAGTATCTACAATAGATTGTTCCGGATGGTTTCGTGAAAACAAATAAATGTCAACAAATGTCTGCTGCTCTTCTAATTTATATTTTATTTAATGTCCGTGTGTAAAGGTCTCAAAACACTTGATCAATCCTGTGTTGTTCCGGTTTTTTTATTTAAATAGCATATAAATGCTAAATTAAAATCTCCATATAGGCTTATATTTCATTAACAATAAAATTGTTATATAAAAAATAAATTATGTGACATGATTGTTTGAAATCGCATCATTGACTTACATTACACTTCTATTCTTTGACAATACGTCACTGTAGTTTAATTATCGATATCAAATCGTTCCGTATTTTCAACGTATAACAAATGTAAGTCAAATAACTTTTTTTAAAGTATCGTCAATAGGTTGTTACCTATTTTAAATAAGAAAATAATTTACAAAAATGATTTTTGAAAATCACTTTTAGTGGCCCCCGTTAGGGGAAAAGCCTCAATTAAGTTTATTAGACTTATTTGCATTTAAGTTTCTTGCTTAAACATAGCAAAAACGGTAAAAAATTTCCGGATTTAGTTTGGAAAGAAAAATTGACCTACATAACATGAATGAATCTTTGAAACATTGTTACTTTTGACCATCAAAATTAATCACGTCTTGACTATTTCTTGAGAATAGGCGGATTCGACAGGGATCCGACTCCGACTTAGGCCGCCCTGAGTTTGTGTGATAACACAAACTTTCTTTGTAATCTTGTTTTTACGGAATTTAAGTTTAAGACTTTTCTTCAAAAAATAAAATGCATTACTGTTTAAAACCTCCAAAACAACAGTAAAAGATGTTAATGGTTTCATGTAATTTGTGAATGTTATTGTAGATTAGTTCAAAAAGAATGTACGAAAACTGTATTGCCAAAGTTGTTAAATTATTACATTTATCAAATTATTCAATTCACAAAAGATACTTACTCCATTCATTTTCTCCTGTTAATTGAAGTCTGAAATAAGTGTAAATGGAATATTAGCTTTAAAATATAATTTTAAAGTATCTAATATTAGCGAAAGTAAATGCCACTCAGGCTTATTTAGCTGGAACAATAAAGAAACATGATCACCAAATTTCCGAATCTGATCCTAAAAATTTCATAGTCTTTCACTGCAACTTCCGAGGACTTAGTCATAAGACTATTGAAATAACTAATCATAGAAAGAGTTAGTGGATTTTGTGTGACTTACTTCAAAAAAAAAATGCCTGATAGATGGCTGCCTGGTTGTCCGTTTGCGCGCTAGACTGTCGTTCAGATTTATCGATTTATCGATGGTCCCGGGTTCAAACCTGCCCGCTCCCATCCCCCGTCGTCCTGCGGGAGGTTTGGACTAGGAAGTTATTATCTTCAACTCTGAAGGAACATCCGAAACATGTAAAATATTTTACAAACACCTCATGTCTCCAAACATTACGTTTTCAAATGAGCAAACATGCACAACATCTATGCTCTTCTTACACAGAGAAAACCGTATTGGATCTGAAATGTTACTTCCATGCCAGATTGAAGAATCCCTAAAGACATCCCTTATGCTGAGCATGCAAAAAAGCCGCCCAAGACAAAACTATAACCTGTAAGCGAGACATGAGAACCACAGGCATTAACGAAAATATGTGGAAGAAGATGGCCAAGACCAGACAGCATAGAGGCAGACTATGCATGCTGGTACGATATTCACTAAGATAAAAATAAATGAAGCTTCATTATTCAAGACAGATTTTTAAAAAGTGCCATATCAGAAAGCTCAACAAAAGATGCATGAACATGAACTGTGGCTCTAGAATTGGCTTGAATAATTCACACCAGATAACCGTCGCAAGAAGAAACTGGAACCAGGGATTCATCTGGGCGCATCCACTGTATTTCGAGACAGAAGGAGCCATTTTACGTGTCACCATATATGTCAATACTCAAAATAATTTTGTCGTATTCTTAAAAAAATCTTGCAATGACATGCCCGTCCGTTCATTTATGTGGTCATCTATCTATCTATCTATCTATCTATCTATCTATCTATCTATCTATCTATCTATCTATCTATCTATCTATCTATCTATTTAAATTTATATTCCGTTAATAAAGATGATAATTATGAAAGTGTCTTTCTAGCAATCTCTCTTTCTATCATGTAATATTTGCATATATATTTAACATATTTACCCTGGTTATAATTTGAGCAATACTTTATAAGTAAGAAGTGTTCTTTCCAAAGTGAGAACTCCGCGATGTTTTATAGGCTACGTTTTCTTAAAGATGTCAAAGCTATTCTTGATGTTAGATTTTCATTGGACAACAAATAACGAATCAAATATGACCATCACTCATGACAGCTGACAGCCTATTAGGTTTTGGATGATTTAAAGACAAACCTAATCCAAAAAAAATATTTGTTTATTTGAACGGTAAGACTTTGCTACCGTTTTTAAATGTCGTTGAAGACTGGGATCTTGAGTTTCAGGATATTTAGGACAACCTTGACTCCTACGGGTTAAAGATGAGGAAGTAAACTGGCAGACATAGGAACACAAACTTAACATCATCTGTCCTATATATAATTTGTTCTAAAGAGTAACTTTACTTTTTTTTAAAGTTTTAGAAGGAAAAATTACCTTTAAAACTTAGAAATCAAAACAATGAAAATATTGTCTCCTGTCGCTTGTCACATAGTTGGAGTATATCCTCTGTTGCTCTAGGTTCTTTGGGGACAGAGCTTGTCTAATACATCAAGGCCTGTGTCTGTGACTGCTGTGTTTAGCATATTGACTTGCGTGTCGATATCCTGGTCATTAAAGTTCAAGATATAAAGATACAAAGCGTTTTCCTATTGATGTCTCGAATATGACAGCTTTTTGAGGTCTTTCAGCTTATCCAGGTCAAATTTTATTCTGGTAGGTCCTTGGCTGAGCAGTAAAGCGTTGGGCTTCCAAACGGGTGTTCAACTTCGAATCCTGGTCGTTTTTTTTAATTTCATGATCATTATTCGCAATTGAGTCTAAACAGCTTTAATTGGTAAGGGTCTGGGCCGGTCCTACGGGTTGCGGGGCCCTATACGAAACGGATTGCGCGGGGCCTAATTTGCGTTGTAATAAGGATAATAAGTGAAAATTAAGATTTTGTATTAGAAAATAAATTCTCATTTGAATTTTATTTATAGTTTACTAAGTACAAAATCACTGTCAAATTAACTTTACAAGCCATCTACAGTAGATAGTAGTTTTCCAACAAAAAGCTGATAAACATTCAGATCTGCCTTTTATATTTACTATCGACTAGCAAAATATCGTGTTTTTTTTTTATTTTTCGAAGAGGTCTAGATAGATTTAGATCTATATTTGTATGTCAGTGACTATTAAAATAAATAAGTATTTGAACTTCTTGTTTTGGTTAAAATTCGGCTTATTATTACATTTTTATTAAATGAACGCTAACAAAGCCGTTTTGATTTTACTTTTGTTTTTTAATTGCGAGTAGGATTGGCGTTTTCCATATTGAATGACACCCAGAAATGACAATTTTGTCTGTTTTAAGGAGATTTGCATCAGTTTTCAGAAGATTTTAATAATTTCAGGAGATTTTCATGACTTTTTGTTATATTTTAAATTTTCAGGAGAATTCCAGTAACCCTTTAATAATAAGTTAAAATGGTTTAATTTAATAATTTACGCCTAGAATTCCCATCGCGCTTGGCCTTTGAAAGTGCGGGGCCCACTGCGGCCGCATAGGTTGCAGGGGCCTAAGACCATGACGTATGTTAAAAAATGCAATTTCAATTTTTAAAAATTCTGTCAATTTTCTAGAAAAATTTTTTGCATTCTTGTGTAGGATGTATTGTAACTGAGAGTATCACTGGTAATATCAAATTATTTTCTAGAAACTTTGGTGTATAGAATAGAGCAGAAAGTAGGCCAAAGTGTGACAAAATATAAATGATGAAGCGATGCAGAGACGAAGATAGATACCGAGGAGATTTGTAATCTAGATACACCTGTACACGCATGATTATCATGGAGGTATCTTGTTACGGAAAATGTAATAGAATGTGCGTGGTTAGGGGCTTTCTTATAATTGAATTATATCTCCATAGCAAAATAAACTCATTGTTTGACAAATATTCAATTTTGGTGAAACATAATAAATCAACAAATATATTGACATTTTTGTTTGATGATGTTAAGGCTAATATAAAATGTTGAACAGATATATTGAAAGAGTTTTCTCTAAGCGTATTAAACGAAGTCATTCTTGATAAATTATTACATTTCTTTCTATATTCATTCTTGATAAATTATTACATTTCTTTCTATATTCATTCTTGATAAATTATTACATTTCTTTCTATATTCATTCTTGATAAATTATTACATTTCTTTCTATATTCATTCTTGATAAATTATTACATTTCTTTCTATATTCATTCTTGATACATTATTACATTTCTTTCTATATTCATTCTTGATACATTATTACATTTCTTTCTATATTCATTCTTGATAAATTATTACATTTCTTTTTATTTTCATTCTTGATACATTATTACATTTCTTTCTATATTCATTCTTGATAAATTATTACATTTCTTTCTATATTCATTCTTGATACATTATTACATGTCTTTCTATATTCATTCTTGATAAATTATTACATTTCTTTTTATTTTCATTCTTGATAATTATTACATTTCTTTCTATATTCATTCCTGATAAATTATTACATTTCTTTCTATATTCATTCTTGATAAATTATTACATTTCTTTCTATATTCATTCTTGATACATTATTACATTTCTTTCTATATTCGTTCTTGATACATTATTACATTTCTTTCTATATTCATTCTTGATACATTATTACATTTCTTTCTATATTCATTCTTGATAAATTATTACATTTCTTTTTATTTTCATTCTTGATACATTATTACATTTCTTTCTATATTCATTCTTGATAAATTATTACATTTCTTTCTATATTCATTCTTGATACATTATTACATTTCTTTCTATATTCATTCTTGATAAATTATTACATTTCTTTTTATTTTCATTCTTGATACATTATTACATTTCTTTCTATATTCATTCTTGATAAATTATTACATTTCTTTCTATATTCATTCTTGATAAATTATTACATTTCTTTCTATATTCATTCTTGATAAATTATTACATTTCTTTCTATATTCATTCTTGATAAATTATTACATTTCTTTCTATATTCGAAGTTAATTTAGTTTCTTGTCCGTCTTAGAAAACGTCTTAGAATACGATTACAATCATCCTTTACAAAAATTGAAAATATTAATTCCTTATCAACATCTAGAACTCGTAAAGAAAATATTAGTGCCCACATCATGGACGTAACAAGGATTTTTTATGAGGGGATTATTTCTCCCCTTTCGCTAATATTTATTGTTACGATCTTCTCTATCAGGCCTCTTTCAACACTGCTCAACAACACCGCACATCTAATACCAGACGTTGACAACAAGAGCTTTAATAAACAATGTGGAGGTTTAATAACAAATACATCAACAAGCCAATGAACACAATTGGCTACACCAGTGATGCCCAAACTACGGCCCGCGGGCCAAACTCGGCCCGCGACGT
This sequence comes from Biomphalaria sudanica, assembly GCA_036873155.1. Taxonomy (NCBI): domain Eukaryota; kingdom Metazoa; phylum Mollusca; class Gastropoda; family Planorbidae; genus Biomphalaria; species Biomphalaria sudanica. The sequence goes on from JAZGLO010001624.1 coordinate 117,379, forward strand.
GGTTCCGACCGGTCCGCCAAAACATCGGTGAAAAATGTAGAAAATAAATAAAAATATTTAATAATGTATTTTCTCTGTTAGAACTCTCACTTTTTCTTTGATGGATTACATTGTAATCTTTTGTTTTGTAATATTCATATTAATTTGTGTTTATAAAAACACATGGCTTTTTTTTTTCGACGATAAGACTTGACAGTTGTTTTAGAGTCATAGATGATTCCGTGGCTGTCATAAGCTAGACGTATTCTTGACATCTCATGCGTGTAACGCAGCGTATCTTTTCTGTACCATTTTGGTTCGTGTTCTTCTGACATCAACAGGATTGGTGCAGTACAATGCAACATTTTTACGTTAATGAAATAGAGTTAATGAAATAGAGTTAATGAAATAGAGTTAATGAAATAGAGTTAATGAAATAGAGTTAATGAAATAGAGTTAATGAAATAGAGTTAATGAAATAGAGTTAATGAAATAGAGTTAATGAAATAGAGTTAATGAAATAGAGTTAATGAAATAGAGTTAAATGAATGAAAATTGGATCTTGAAACTTCTAGGAAAAGTGCACAGATCTTTTTGTGTGTAACAAGCCAACATGTTTGATTTGTACAGAGAGTGTGGCTGTTTTAAAGAACATAACATAAAAAGACATTTTAAAACAAACCATTACAAAAAATATGGAGGAATTGTCGGCTTGAGCCGCTAAGAAATGAGTCGCTTAGTTACGTCTAAAGTTGAGGCTACAGAGTTGCTCACATTTGAAGAAGAGAAATGAAGCACAAAAACAGTGATTGCTAGCAGTGATGGAATAAAATCGGCCTAATAAAAAAAGTTGAAGCTGTGCCGCCATTCTAACATGAGAACTGGAAAACGAGTCTACGATGTTGGTAAAAAACTAAATGACAGAGCAGCAGATTTCGAAATCATTTTTATTGCCGCTGAGGGGTGACACCAACTGGATCTGATTGACTTACAAAGGCAGACTGCATTGCTTGAGAAATTTTAAGCAATACAGAAAATAGATGCAGATAATAGATTTCGAGCAATGGAAGAAATAAATTTCTACGCCGTGTTGTCTACATTAACCTTGCACATTTCAGAAAACAATTGCTGGGTATGATCACAATGTTTACAAGCACTTAATTTAGTAGAAAGTAGACCAACTGGTGCCACGGGATTGTAATCAAATTATTTAAAGTTGTTTATTCTCTATTTCATTTTGTGTATCTTTTCGTTCATGTGGCCCGCGACACAAGTGTCGGGAGTTAAAATGGCCCGCAGGCCGTATAAGGTTGGACATCACTGGGCTACACTAACTTCAAATGATTTCTTGTAACAGTACTGCATAACGAAACACTAGACGTCTCTCTAGCTCGTACAGAAACATTTTCAAGGACTCACTTTGTAGCACACAGTCCTTACTGATTGCTGTCCTGGACCCAACTCTCTTTTCTTTACACACTGTCCTTCGACCGAGAAGTCTCTCGTTCACGTGACAACAGCACAGGTCATACTTGCGTGCAGTAGCAGTACTGTCCCTTGTTCAACAGCCCTTGACCTGTGTGATTGGCCTAAGTCATGTGTGTCAGTAGGCCGCACACATTAACCTTTTCAGTCCGCCACTAGAGTTATTATAAATATATATGTGTGTATATATAATTAATCTTTATTACATTCTGACTCTCCATTCTTTCCAAAACGTTAATTGTACCCTTGAATAGGTTCTTTCTGCATTTAGTGGAAAATTGTAGACTCTACGCTATTTCCAGGAATGAGGTTTGGGGGAACGCTGTGAGGGCCCTCAAAGCGGGGCCAAGCACTATTTTCGGTATTGAAAGCCAAAAAAATGCATATTCTGAGGTATCTACAGTGCATTATCCTGCTATTAAAAAGTTTTATTTCAAAAACCTAATGTGCTACTCTTACTGACTAAGATCCTCCCGCGACGTTCGTCACTTGCAATGTCTAAAGCCTCTTCCAACTTCCTATGAGGAAGTAAATAAAAGTGTGGTGCCAAGTTATACTAGGATGTTTCTGTTTGCGATTTCCTCATAATGGCCTCCATGTCATTGCAACTTTTATTATGCGTAATTCATTTTGTCGGAGATATGTCCCGCAAAACTCATACCGATTATTAAATCGGTCGACTCCCAGTTCGGCATAGTATTTCCTTGATTGAGACCCAATCTCTATAACTTCCTAAGATCCATCTTAGACATCTTAGTTGAGCCACATTTAGTGTTTTTTAAATTTTGGCAGATGACTGCACTTTATTAATGGTGCCCAGTCACTGCTAAAAAGTTGTAACCTCTCTTGACTACGCTCTTGAAATTAGGTGACTGTAATTTGCTTTAGATTTTTTATCGAAAAGAGAAGTTTTATCGTCAAAATCATCTATTTGAGGGTTTTAAACTAAAAAGTCTTTTGAGTTGTTTTTTTAAATTCTAAATCCTATTTATATCATAGAATTTGATGAATGTAGTTTTCTTTTGAATACTATTGAAGAGAGGGTTTTCAACCTTAAAACTCTCTTTAGGGTGATTTTAAGCTCAAAAATATCTGGAGTGGTTTGAAACTAAAAAAAAACATCTGGAGAGAGGGCTTAAACCCGAAAACCGCTTTGGCTACACTCATAGCAATTTTGAGTGTGTAGTTTGCTTTTTTTATATTGAAGAGATATTCTTTTTATCTTTAAACCCTGCTGAAGGGTGTTTTAAACTTAAAACCCCTTTGGCTACGCTCGAAGCATTTTCAGTGTGTAATTTGCTCTTTTTTTATATTGAAGAGGGAGTATTATAGTATATTTTGGAGGGGGGTTAAAATCGAAATCTTCCTTAGCTATGCTCTTGGACTTTGGGGATTGTCGTTTGCATTATTTATGTTAGTTTTGTTTATAGAAGAGATAATTTTACTGCAAAATCCTCTGGGAGGGGTTTTAAACTCAAAACCACCTTTTCTGCGCTGAGGCAAGTGATGGTTTAGTATTAAAATATTACTTAAATAAACAAAATCAAAGCAATATCAGTCACTAAATTTTGTCTCCCGCCCCCCTTCGCGGGGATTTATTTCGGGGGGATACGCCCATGGTCCACACAATAGTTCAAAATTCCAAGGCAAATTTGCGCGGCACAAAATATAATGGTATATATCTTTATGTGTGTTACACATGTGTTATGAAGTAGTCAGAATTCTAGATCTATAATATTACCTGGTGGCAGTAGTGGAAATCGTATAGAGGGGCCGGGAAAGTTGTCATGGCCCATATAGGGTAGTGGGCGCAAAATTGGTTTTGCAATACTATACAACAAAATATATATATATAATGCTTAAAACAAAGTTATATTGGGCGTGGTTGTATCAATTAGTTTGGATCCGTCATATAATTAAATTTGTAATAGATTTAGACCAGTGATGCACAAACTACGGCCCGCGGGGCACATCCGGCCCGCCGAAAATTGGTGTACTTAGTCCCCCCCCCTTTTTTTCCCAACAAAAATTAAAAGGGTCAAAATCACATAGGAGTCTAATTCATATAAACAGGTTTTGATGCGTGTGTATGTGTTTTGTTTGTGAATATTGTTCGTATTTGCATTTATGAGTGACGTAGCTAGGGTGGGGAGAAGGAGGGGGTGTATTTCGAAAGTGCCCTCCACTGGGTCTCTACTTGAGGTGGGCCCCCTAACGAGTGTTGGAAATGTTTTTTTTACATTAAATATTAAGCCCCTGCCATAAATCTTGCTATACATGTTGTGATATAATTAAGTGACACTGGTGCTAGTATTGCACACAAACTCTTTCCGAATGGTGTTACTCTCAGACAGGAAATTATATATTTATTAAGTATTAAGTAGGCCTGCATTATGTCATTTGTCGAATTTTAAAATGCAGTGGCCCCTAAAGAGGTCAAGCCCCTCCCCCGGGCCCACAAATCCCTTGATATGCCACTGGCATCTATATTGATATTGTTTTTGTATTTACGATGAAGTTGCCAATTGCAGTCAAACTGAATTTCCATTTATTTGGACCAAAAATAATTCTTATCTATCTTAAAAATGTATCTTTACATGTTAGCGCCCTGACTTTTTCTCTGATGGATTGGTACCATGACAGTGTGTAGTCTTATGTAATGGAAAAACCGACGAAATTACAAATAGACTCATAATTTAGAATCTACCAAGAAAAGTAAAAGGATCTTTATTTTATTTTTTTATATTATTTTTTTTTTTTGTGGGGAAATAAAAATAAGCCAAGTTAGCCAACATTTTTGTTTCGTAAAGTGTGGCTGTTTTGATTCACTACAACATATAAATGGGTTATAAAATATTCCCAGTTTCAGCAGCGAATTAAAGATGTTTAAACTATCCCTGAAGAATCGATGGGAATATTTATCAACTAGAGGCGAGAAAATAAGTCGTTGGCAAAACTATCTACAATATTGCTCACATTTTTTTAGTAGAAAATTGAAAGCCAGATTCCGATACCTACGCTCCAATTAATTAATATAAGTACTGGATGCACAAGTTTCTAATCCACTTGTTTTCAGCTCAATTTCGTTTCGTTTTCTACATTTTAGGTCACGTGACCCGTGACACAAGTATTGGAAATTATAATGGCCCGCAGGTCGAATTAGGTTGGGCATCACTGATTTAGACCAACAACAATAAATCTGAGCGATGTTTTTTTTTTGTTTAGCGCAATTACATGCTTTAAGCTTTCTCAAGAAAGGGGGCTCTGTGCTAATGATATTAATCTCTTTTGAAATGCATTTATTAAAATTTAAAAAAAAGAATGACAAGGGCTTTAGCTCAAGCTAATATACTAACCACTGTACTGTAGAAATGTTTATATAAAAGAAGGTTTAATAATTATCTATTGTTAGTTTCAAACTTAAAAGTGACGGTCTGCAACGTATAAAGGGGAGTAATTGAACTTAAAACACCACATCAGTCAAGTAGAATGTCTTTCCCTTGTTCGATACCAAACAAAATCTATAAACACAATTAAGTCTTATTCTTATATTTACCATCTCCAGGTAGACCTTTTTCTGATCCTAGCATTTAGAAAAATGGACAGGAAATAAATGTAGTGGACTGATTCACCTACCTTAGCAGCACTCTCTACGGATACAGAAAAAATCGATAATGAAATCGACTCGCGTTTTGCCAAGGCCAATACATTCTATGGCAGACTGTCAAAAAAGATCTGGAATAGACGAAGTATCACCACAAACACAAAGCTATCGAGCCGTCATCCTCCCTACATTACTCTATGCCTCAGAAACATGGACAGTGTATAGAAAATATGCAATGAAACTGAACCACTTCCACATTTCGTTTATTCATTTCTGAATTGCGTTCTATCATATTTTCCTAATTATATTTTGCAATATAAATAAGTAAATGCTTGAATAAATGCAGATACTTAGTAAAAAATTAAGCTTTTATTAAGCGTATGTGTATTATTTAGTTTAGAATAGTCATGTAATGATAGGTGTGAATGATCTAGACTAATAATAATAAATCTGTGCGATTAAAAATATTTTAATTATTATATTTTTTCTTGTTCAGTGATATTTCTTGCTTTTAGCTTTATTTATACACTTTAATCCTATCACTTGGCTGGACCAGTTGGGAAAGGGGTGGGAGTGAGAGAATTAGGTATTGTAAATGTTACCTTGATAGCTTTTTAATACATTTATATAAAAACAACAAATTGAGACTCAAGCCTTAACAATCTATAAGAATACGTTTTTTTTTTGTTTTACTTATCTATTCATAGATTCAAACTTTAAAGTAGCGACCTAACTTATTCAACTTATACACCCAAATCAGTCAAGTACATTTTCTTTCCGTTGTTCCATTCCAAACAAAATAATAAATTACCACTATTTAATAGACTAAGGGTTGATTTTCGAAGTCTTCCGTTTTAGGGTGCAGGTGGAAAGCAATAGAGATTTAGAGTTTTTTGTTTTTCTCCTATGTGGGTATCCACCAAAGGATAACAATCCTCTCGTTTCCAAAGTTTATTTGCTAAGGCGTCAGTCTCAAACTTTGTCCCTTCACATGTTAGTGAAAGTAGTTACGCAGGACTCTGAGCCGTGCGTGATGACCAGGAGTAAAACTGATTTTCATATACTATTTGAGACTCCTGCCACATGCTACATAAAGCATTTTTTTTTATTACCACATTGATTAATAACTTCTTTCCATAACCTCTTGTCCTATATATTTGTATGTGTGCTAAAGCAAAAAGGCCGGGTGTCACGGATGTCAAGATACTCTCGCAAATATTCAAATTTCATACTTCCTGAAATTTAAGTCGAATTTTGGTTTTGATAAATTTTTCTTAAAAAACTATTTTAAGACGACGAGAGTGAAGAAAGACTGCGAGATAGCGATAGCAAGGTCTGAGTAAAGTAAAGTAAAGTAAATGTCCCCATTATGTTCTTGCAGTCTATAGGAAAGAATTAAAAGTCATCTTTTTCTATGGTTATAGAAGGGGAGGGGCCTTTGATAGAAACTGAGAGAGGGAGAGAGAAAGTTGACAACGTGATTGATAGAAGATGAATGACACACGAGAGAGAATTAGATGATTGACAAAGAGATAGAAAGTGCGTATATATATTTATAGCTTTTATATACCGCTATTTTCATGCTTAAAGCATGCTCAGAGCGCATTGGTCCAATCTCATTTGTGTATGAGAGAGAACAAGAGAAATAGAAATTAGGTGACGGAGAACGAACAGAAAAATTGGAGAAAGAATGTCCTTGTGAAAGTGAAGGGAAAACAAAAAGTGACGAGATGTTCTTACAACGAGACAATGGCTTTCATTTTTATGCAAGTGATATCCACTATTTTCTCTTCATGGCTATATCACTGTTAAAAATAGAATAGTTATCTTATCTTATAAAATACAGACGTTACTTCAAAAAAGAAGATGATTACGTCCTACGCTTGTTCCTAGGTCAACTTAGCCATGAATGTTAACCATTGACTTAAATTCTGCCAAGTCATCGGTTTTCCTGGCTAGCCCAGGCAACCCATTGCATGCATGAAGGGACAATGAGCATTTGTAAAAATTTGTTCTATCATATGGATCGAAGATTGTTTATTGTAACTGATCCTCAGCAGTTTTATAAATCAGAGTGAGTCGAACATTCAATCAGCCATATGGTTTTGCTCAACAAGCTGGATATACTCCATCTTACCATAAAACCGTTGTTTTCGCATCACAATAGTTTCTTGATATCTTAAAAACTAGCGAATCAGTTGTATACAATGACAGAAAACAAGAGTAAACAAGTTAATTTTAGGCATACAATCAAAGAAAGGAGTAAGGGAAAAAATAGCATACGTCAGCTTCTAGAAGGTCAAAGTTACTAAAATAATTATCTGAGAAGTTTTCATGATTCTGAAACATACGATTGAAAAAAGTATAAATTAGAGGAAAGTGAGTTAGTCAAGGTCCTCGCGTAGTCCTCCCTTAGTCCTCGCATAGTAATAGTTTAGTGATATGTTGAAGTAATATTAGTTAAAGTGATATTAGTTGAAATTATTATTATAAGTGAAGTTAAAGATTTGAATTGAGAAATTATTTATATAAGAAAGTTGCAGAAGTATTATTATTAAACAAGTTTTGAAGAAAAGCGTGGAAGCGTGGTCGAGAGGCTAATTGCGCTTGAACTTGGCTTGTCTTGGCTACCTAGAAGGGGGCTCGAGGTTCGACACCCGACTCGAGCAGAGTTGCGTTTACTGAGCGCCTAAAGGCAGAACGGAAAACCAACTCCTAGATACCCCCTCCCCCCCACTGGTCCACAAATGAGATTTGACCAAAGCGCTCTGAGCATGCTATAAGCATGAAAGTAGCGCTATATAAAAGCTATAATAATAATAAAAAAAACATCAGAGATGTTTCTTCTTCTTCATTTCATTTTAAATATTAATTCATTTACCAATGAACAGTGAAAGGTAGAAGTCACTACGTGTGACCACGGCGACATAAACAAAGACAGGAAAGGACAAAGATAAAGACATGGTACAAACAGATCTATGAAGGGGGCAGTGTTACGACCCCCAACTGTGTGTGTTCTCTGGAATCTACAGGAAAGGACGTTTCATCACGTGCTGTTCCAAAGGTATTAGCAGTGTTTATATTGGAGATTAGATTAGGGACTCTATATAACCATTTTGAAATCAAACTTTATATGTCAGAGCTCTTGAGAACCTTGCAAGACAAAATGAACTCGATGAAAGAGAGCATTCAAAAGATAGACAACCTAAGAATTTTCTTCATTTAACGCGTTGGTCAAAGCCACGAACGAACAACAAATAGTTACCACGCCCAACAAGACAGAAGAGCATACAATTATGATAAAAGACCAAACTAGAATCATGATGAACAAGTTGAACGAGCTGCCGAGCACCCAGAAAGGCCAGATTGACTTGAGAGATAAAAGAGCTACACCGTCGATGAGCAGCGAATTATTGTCCAAACAACGCGTTACAACAGGGATGCTGGTTGTACTGTCTGTGACTTAAATAGCAAGCCAAATGAGTGTGGCCCCCACGACGAATGTTGCGACCATTTCAACGAGAAGTAGAATGAGACAGCTGAAGAAACAAGAAAAGATACCTAGAGTTCGACCGAAGCTTTTGACACCTGATACGAGTACCTTAACCAGTCAGACAGATCAAGACAACGTTGGGTCTGCATCCAAGCCTGTAAATACCCCTGTCTCTCTTTGTGTGCCTACTAGTACATTTAGACTGAAGATTGAAAAATACGTAGCAATATAATCCCTGGCAGTATAATCATCACACTGGTTCGAGGTCTGGGTAGCATACATAGTCCCCATACCCAGCTCTTAAGGGTTTTTTCAGAACCTTCCAGTCTGTATTACATTAGGTCTTTAATGTCTCTTTTGCCCTTTTTCTAAGTAGGTCCGGGTGTATTTAACGATTTGTGGCCCCCTCCATCCCGTGTAGTGTAAGGTCTATGGAAGAGCTGAGAAGGCTTCTCCCGGGCGGGCACGTGCCTATCCTACGGATTGGGACCCGATCACTGGAGAGACCAGCTTGTTCCCTAAAATTTTCCGCGATGTGCATAAAGGACTTTCTTTTGATCCGATTTTTCTCTCTCCACTGTTTCAATAATGTGTGAGTCGGGAGCATTGGTTCGCATCTTGTATAGCGATACAGGGCTGTTAGCACGACGCGTTCTCTCCTCAGGCTAAGAGGAGCCAAGTGTAACATGATTTCTGCAGTGGAAGTTGGGCTCATTCTATAGGTGCTGCACATGAACATGAGAGCTTGGGCTTCTGCATGGTCGAATGATTCGAGGGCCGTCTTGCTTGGGTACATCTGCACGAGCAGGCTGTATATGATTTGCGATCTGACAGCCAATATATTAAGTGTGCGGAGCATGTCAGCTCGGGCACCACACTGTGTGCTGGCTTGCTTTCTGATCAACCCTAACTTCTCTTAGATCTTTCTTTTAAAATCCTGGGTGTGCTAGAGAATTGAAATCTTTGTGTTTAGAGTAATGTCAAGATACTTTTGCGTATTTTTACGTTGGAGTCGCAGCCCACCAAGTTGAAGCTCGAATGAGACAACAAGAATGTCGATCCCTATGCTGAACAGGTCGTTTTGGCAAAGTTAATTCGTATCTGCCGTTTGGTACAATATGAGGAGATGGTATGGAGGTCGGCTCGCAGTGCTGCCTATGTTTAGTCAGCTTTCTTCCCGGTTGACCAGAAGACAATGTCATCCACATATAGCTATTTGCACTTAGCTATCGCTCTGTCCAACTCAGCACGACAGAAGGGCACATTGCTAATGCCAAAGTCTTCTGATTAATACGTATCCTTCTCGAGCCTTTTACATTCCCTGTTGAAGGCTATAGACATGGATGTCTTCTTTTTGGACTTGCTTATTGAAGCGAAATATTTGTTTAGTAAGAAACCCAATTCCCTCTGTGTGTTAATAATGGGATGGTTGTACGCACCGAATCTTTTAGCATCAAGATTTCGAAGAAGACGCCAGGCTTTGGAAGTATCCCGAAGATCCAGCCCGGCACTGGCATCCCTCTAGTGGTCCGCCCGTACCCGTTGGGCCACCTAGCTGGCCTTCCGACACAATGTGTTAAACTCCCTGTGGCATTCAGGAGTGCAATTTTTATGCGCTCTACGTCTCCCCCTTTTACTGGCCCTGACTATTCTAGTTAACTCTCAAGGCCAGGCCCTGACTATTCTAGTTAACTCTCAAGGCCAGGCCCTAACTATTATAGTTAACTCTCAAGGCCAGGCCCTAACTATTATAGTTAACTCTCAAGGCCAGGCCCTAACTATTATAGTTAACTCTTAAGGCCAGGCCCTGACTATTCTAGTTAACTCTTAAGGCCAGGCCCTGACTATTCTAGTTAACTCTCAAGGCCAGGCCCTAACTATTATAGTTAACTCTCAAGGCCAGGCCCTAGCTATTATAGTTAACTCTCAAGGCCAGGCCCTAACTATTATAGTTAACTCTCAAGGCCAGGCCCTAACTATTATAGTTAACTCTCAAGGCCAGGCCCTAACTATTATAGTTAACTCTCAAGGCCAGGCGGGTCTATGCCGTGTGCGGGATAGGTCCGCGGGATATTTCCTAGCCGCACCCAAAATCGCTTCAATGATTTCGCGACTTCAGCCCGGAACGCAGCCAATCATTATTAATGTAGTTCCATTTTCTAGAATTTTTAGGGGCTACACCCTTGGCCACTAAGAAAACAATAGCGATTTGTATAAGTCTATAATCGCTTCCAACGTCCTTCAGCAGTTTAATTGAGATTTTCGCGTCTAAGTTAGCAGAGATAAGTGTTATTTAAGGCCTAGATAGAGACCTGTTGCCTATATGTAGGAGGGTTGGTGGGCTGCATCTATTTTGTTGGCAAAATAGATTAGTAGTGTTTAGAAGTTCGTGTACTTTTTTGGCCCGAGGAGTCAGTTGAGTTATAGCCCCATGCAGGAGACTTGACATTTAGATCACCAGCTATTAAGGGATTTTGTGAAAATATTCTTATTGTCGATGTCTATAGCAGGTCTATTTTTTATGTGGGTTGTAGTAATTATTGACAGTTAATTTTCTTTCTGCTTTAAAAATATCGAGAAAGATGACGTCGGTACTGCCAGATAGATGGCCAGGATTTTGGGAAACTACTAATTCGTATCTGACATACGTATTTGCTCCGCTGCATTTTGTGCAATTGCAACCTATAGGCTGTGTAACCACTTATGTGGCAACTTCGCTTCCTGCCTTCCAAAGTCTCTTGCAAGATCGCTAGGTCTATTGCCCTCTCGCGGAGGTGTTTGTTAACTCTAATATCTTTCGTATCAAACCGCAGATATTGAGCCGAAGTATCTTAATCGAGTTGCTTTCTTGCCCCCTGATGGATTTGAACTGGTTTCGACAAACCGTTGAAATGGTTGATGGTTTAAAGAGCCATCGCCCTTCGTCGTTGTGGATGTTTTGGAGAGTTAAGCCTGGTGCGGGACATGATCACTAGGGGGTGTGGCTGGTGTACCATACCTTAGCTAACGATCTTCCGAGGGAAGAACGAATGTAGTGTAGCCTGGGAAGAGGGTTTTGTCCTGAGATAAGAAACCTTCGCTGACTTCTCGTGCTTCGACAGGTTCCTCCAAGTCGGAACCACGGGGCATGTAGTAGAGGATTTGGCGTAGACGGGCCTGGAAATTCTATATGTTACGTTTTGTTATATGCAGAGACTCTTTTAACAATACATCAATACAAAACGACCTCGTCATAGTTTATAATTAATTTAATTTCCATGAACACTATAAACACTATTTAGTTTCTCTTCCTCCATTTTGAATCTTCCCTTTCAACACGTATTCGCACCATTTCACATTTACACTAACATGCGCACGCAACACTATTTCTTAATCTAGTCTATATCATTCTAAACTAGAGTTGGAAAATCTATATTTAGAAACCACAATGATTTTAATTAAAATATAATTATACATCAATTTTTAAAATCTAGGGTCATTAGATAATTGGAAATAGACCATCTGTCCAGTTGTCAGCTGACTTAAATTTCTTGACCTCTTATCATAAGATGTTTTTACACTCAACTGACGTTTTTCTTTCCTTCTCATACTGTTCTCTTGACATGTAGAAATCTTAATGTTAGTCCTTTTGTTTGGTATCAGTGTTCGAGTCATCCGACCAAAAAACATCTGAGCTGGGCTTAGATTTGTGTCTTGCCTTGGAGTATTTCTAAAGTCCAGGAGAGCTTCATAAGCATCTTACTTTGATTCTATAGATTTCTTCATTATTTTCTACAAAATTTTAACTGCTAACTGAGCCTTTCCATTGGACTGATGGTGTCCTGGAAAGGATTTTAAATGAGTCACTCCCAATACCATTATAAATTTGTAAAAATATTCCTATGTAAACTGAGGTCCGCTATCAGACTTTGGGCAACCCATATCTCTACAAAAACAATTTCTGAACTCACTTTCAGGTCTAATGGTTATCGCTTCCATTTGTATCTACCAAAAGGGGTTATCATTGTTGTCAAATTAAATGACGCTGTGTCTAACCTGACATGCCAGAAAGCTTCCTGCACATCCAATTGGCTGAATATTTTTGCATCGTTCCAATCTGTCAATATGTCATCTAAAGTAGCATGATTATAGAATTCAAAATTTTAACTGCTGACTGAGCTTTTCTATTGGATTGATGGTGTCCTGGAAAGGATTTTAAATGAGTCACTCCCCATACCATCATAAATTTGGAAAAATATTCCTATGTAAACTGAGGTCCGCTATCAGACTTTGGGCACCCCATATCTTGCAAATACAACTTTCAGTTTCTTTTTAATTGTGTGTGTTGTTGTCAACTGCATGTTTTCTACCTCTATGAAATTTGAATAATAGTCCACTATAACTAGATATTGTTGGTCACACATTTGGAATAAATCAATTCCAATCTTGTCCCACGGATAAGAACCCATTTCGTGCTGTATTAATTCTTCTCTCTGATTTGCTGGTTTGTTTTTCTGACAAATGTAACATGAGTTGGCTATTTCCTGTATTCGAGCTGACAATCCAGGCCAGAAAACTGTTTCTTTTGCTCTTCTTTTCATTGAGTCTATTTCCAGATGTGCTGCATGGAGTTTTTCTTGTATTTCCTTGCGAAGTGATATTGGTATGATTATTTGTTCATCTTTCAACAAGAGTCCATCTTCGTATGTTAACATGTCTCTTAGTAAAAAAATATTGTTTGAGTTCAGGTAGACTATTATGTTTGTCTGGCCATCCATTCAGGATATACTGAATAAGTGTTTGAGTTCAGGTAGACTATTATGTTTGTCTGGCCATCCATTTAGGATATACTGAATAAGTGTTTGAGTTCAGGTAGACTCTTATGTTTTGTCTGGTCATCCATTTAGGATATACTGAATAAGTGTTTGAGTTCAGGTAGACTCTTATGTTTTGTCTGGCCATCCATTTAGGATATACTGAATAAGTGTTTGCATCGTTCTATCTTTCTCTGTCTCGATTCTGACTTTCTCCAGCCCTGCATCTGGTATTGCCATTCCGACTGTATCGACACAAACATCAGGGATATCACTCTTTTCCTCTGATGGGTCTCTACTCAAAGTATCAGTTACGAACAAATTTTCGTCTTTGACTCATTGAAACTGGATATCGTAACGATAAAGACGCATCATTAGACTTTGTGGCCTTCTCGGGGCAGAACTGAGTGGTTTTTAAAGGATGTTTTTCAGTGGTTTATGGTCATTCTAAACCATAAATGTCCTGCCATACTTTTATTGGTCAAAACATTCCAAATATACTACCACTGCCAAATCTTCTTTTTTAAATTTGTGCCCATCTTTGCTAAGTATCAGTTAGCATCTAGAAGTATATGTTATTGGACTGCCATCTTGTAATAACGCTTCTCCCAACCCATTTTGGATACTATCTGCATTTAATGTAGGCTCTTTGTTAGGGTCAAAATATATCAGTGTGCCATGAGCCGATATTTTCTGTTTTATCTTTCTCAAAGCTTGTGTGCACCGATCAGACCAAACAAATGTTGTGTCCTTTTTCGTCAACTCTGTTATGGACTGGAAATCTGTCAACAAGTCTGGAACAAATCTTGCAAGATATTGAACCATGCCATGATATCTCCGAACCGATGAGATTTTGTGGAGCATTTAAACTCAAAATCGCAGATACTTTGTTCGGATCTGGTTTTATTCTTGCTTCTGTAATAATATGACCCAGACTTTTAATTTCAGCTGTTCTAAAAACAGATTTTTTGTGGTTCATTATTCTATTCTTGACATCTCTTCATCAGCTCTCTTAGGTTAATATAATGATTTCTGAGTTCTTTTTCTTTCGTTCTTCCTCTTCCTACCACTATAATATCATCAACGTAATTGAAACAGCCTTTTAGTCCTTCTAGTGCTAGATTTAATCTTCTCTAAAAAAATAAATTCTGAACTCACTTTCAGGCCAAAGGGTAATCGCTTTCATTTATATCAACCAAAAGGGATTATCAATGTTGTCAAATTAGATGACGCTGTGTCTAACCAGACATACCATACATCGTTCAAATCTGCCAATATGTCATCTAAAGTAGCATGATTATAGAATTCCCTTAGTAATACTTTATTCAGAAATTGTGGATCTATGCAAATCCTAATTTTTCTATTAACTTTTTCCACTATCGCCATCTTACTTACCCACTCTGTAGTCTCTATCACTAGTTCTATGATTCCTCCCTGCACTATGGTCTTTAACTCCTCTTTAACTCTTTCTTGTAAAGCTATCGGTATCTTTCTACACGGCAGAACCCTGGGCTTAATGCTGCTATCAATCTTTAAAGACACTTTTCCTATTATATTGAATACATTCTTATTCTCTACATTGTTTATTTTATTATTATTTTCGTTTGCATGCAACGTAAAGCAATGTATTTGAAAAACCTCTAATGATGTATACATTTTTTTAATTTCAAACTGCAATCATGTTACAGAGTGATAACATTTATTCATTTTTCGACCACAGTTTTTCTGACACTTTGTGTAGCCCAAATCTAAATACATAACAAGATTACAAAGAGAGTTTGTATTCTCATACAAACTCAGAGGCGGCCCCTCTCAAAGTCACCAATGGACCAGGATTTATTTCAGCCATAGTTTGTTTTGATCGTTTAAATTAACAAAATAGTAAACAAATTATTTGGCGTTTTTTTCTCACATAAAGCAAATAGGACAACACCTCATCTTTGATAAGACTCTTCTAACTCTTCTGGAATAAGTAGAGTTGAAATCCAACTGATCACCTAAAAACAGAATGGAAACTTCCCAGACAGTAGCTCATCCCTTTCACATCAACTTTCTACAGAATATGTTCCAATAAAAACTAGTTAGTTCTTTTTGTTAAACAAATATAATTAGCTGATTAACTATTATTATTAATGTACTCAAATGTAAAATGAGTGTCAATTCTATTATAAAATCCCACTGCTTATGACATTTATTTCAATGTTATTAAAATCTTTCAATGATATTTAATTAAATATAGAAACAGACTTAACATCAACTCAACATGTTTCTTTGTTATAATTAAAGACAGAAATGTTATAACGTTGTGCTCTGTCATTTAAACCTAAACTACCATCTACTCGTTTTTAGGCATGTTTGGGAAGATATGTCAAGATTCTAAAATAATTTTCTTTTCCAATGTGTCTACTTTTTGCCAACATATATTTTTTTCAATTTGGTTGTCATCCCCCAAAATGTTTTACTTGGTGTGACCGCACCCCTTGCACTGCTACTGCTCCCAGATACGTACATCTCCACAACAAATTCAATTAATATTCTAAAGTGGACGCTAGGAAAAAAAAATTGCCCGCACAAGTAACCGCTTTCCCATGCGAACAGCATAGTACACTTTTACCCACAAGTAGGCCTACTAATCAAGATCATAATCTATCTTTCTACTCTATAGGTCTAGACTAGATCTAGAATAGAGAATATATCTAGAGCACGACTAGATCTAGATTTCTAGAATAGTTCTAGAAGTAGACTAGATCTAGATTTCTATACTTGTTCTAGATGTAATCTAGATATCTAGGTCTAGACCTAGAATGTAGCATCATAATAAACATCTTAGACAAACATAATGTCCTTACTCCATACCAACATGGCTTTAGGAAATATAGACTATGTAAAACACAACGAATAGGACTAATTAATCATTTTTCAAAAGGTTTATTTGTAATGAACAAAAAGATGCTCTTACTAGATTTTTCAAAGGCTTTTGACAAATTTTACCATTATAGTTTGCTAAAATATTAAAATATTTAGGTATTGATAATCCATTGCATCAGTGGATTAAAGATTTTCTGATAGGGAGAGAACAAAATGTAATAATAAATGGCTCTAAATAAACACCGATAACAGTAAACTCAGGCGTACCACAAGGAACAGTCTTAGGCCCACTACTATTTTTAAGTTACATAAATGATTTACGAAATTGCATTAGTTTAGGAACAAAAGTCAGATTATTTGCAGACGATTGCATAATATATAGAACAATAAAAACAACACAAGACACATATTTTACAAAGAGAATTAGATGAATTACAGAAATGGGAATCAAATTGGAGCATGTAATTCCACCCAGAAAAATGTCAGTTATTAAGACTAACAAAAAAATAAAACAAATTAATTTTACTTATCTTATTCATGGCAAACCACATTGATAAAAGTATTAAACAATCAAACAAAGCATTAGGGTTTATTAGAAGAAATTAGAAATTAAATAAGAACATACAACTAAAATATTTTTTAACCTTGGTTAGGCCAATAATAGAATATGCATCCTCTGTTTTTGACCCCTTAACTCAAGAAAACATTAAGAAACTGGAACAGACACAAAATAGAGTTGTGAAATTCATAACTAACGAATATTCACATTTGAGTAGAGTAACACCTTTATTAAAATCACTAAATTTAGAAAGCCTTCAGGATAGAAGACTCAAAAGTAAAGTAGCAATTATACATAAAACACTAAACCATAATCTTTAAATACAAAATCAAAAATAAATAAAATACTCAGAAAAACACAAAGATAAAGGCACACTCCTTGTTCAATATGCTAGGACATATGCTAGGACAAATTTGTACAAAGGCTCCTTCTTCCCTAGCGGTATTAGAGCATGGAATGGGTTGCCTGAGCTAGCCCGGAAAAGCAGTGACTTGGCAGAATTTAATTCATTAGTTAATATGCATGACTAAATGCATTACGCGTAAGACGTAATCATCTTCTTTTTTTAACGCCTTTAACATATAAGATAAGATAAGAAGCTAGACTAGGTATAAACCTAGAATCAAGAAACTAGACTTGGTCTAAAATTTAGAATCTAGACTAGGTCTAGATCAACATCTAAATCTATATCTAGAATCCAGACTATATCTAGAATCTAGACTAGAAACTAGACTAGACCTAGAATATAGATATATAATCTAGATATTGATTAGGATTCATATGACTTAACGCGTTTAATCTTAAAATTACTTGACCGATAGGCCAATCTGAATCCCTAAGCTGTAAGAAGATAAACTATTTGCTGAATAATTTATAGATATAACTTTTGTTCATTTTGCTTACTACGTTTAAATCTACATCTACACATTAGTTGGACTAATGCGTTTCTTTGGTTTAAATCTAGAGCTATAAATTCCTATAAAAACCAAAAAGTGTAAGTGCAGATTTCACGCGTGACAAACTTGTGACAGCATGAACTTGTATTGTAATGGAGAATGTTCACACTTGTCCATCATATCAGGAATCAGACGTCTGCTCAGTATTTTGATACATGTATACCTGGTATACATTTTTATCTGCAACACCCCCACGATCAGCATTTCTCCACTTTAAACTGCTGACAACGTAATACCAAATAAATACTTCCTAATCTTACTTACACTACTTACTTATTTATATAAACAACATATTTTCTTGAAAATTCATGAATGTTTTGACCTTTGTAAAATAGTATAAATGCTACTAATATTTACTTTAAATATCAAACCAAAATATATCTCTCTCATTTCTAAATTTAAAAAAACCTACTGTTAAGGAAAATGACTTCAGTTTTGCAGAGAGCAGCTCTTGGTTTCTGGTTTGGACTTGTTCTTGTCAATATAAGTCCAATTCAGAGGTAAACTCATTCTTCCATATTTTCTTTCAGCATTTCATTTCTTCTTTGTCATTTTAAAAGAAATGCACTGTGATCATATATATGTTGATTTAAAATAAAATCTATTTAGATCACTTTTATAAGTTGTTTTATGATGCTTCCAGGGTTGAGATTCATAATTGAGGTTTAAGTTTCCAAACTTCATACATCAATGGCAATCTAGCTAATATCTCTAGCAGAAACCTAGGACCAAAGTATATCACATATCACAATAAAAGTTGAAGCTGTTAAAATTAAAGTTTTTGAATGTTACAACACAAGAATACTACAATACTTATTGTAATCATTGATATTGTAGTGTAATGTAATTCTCTTTCTTTTTTTTTTCGCTTGTTCAGTACACAATTAAAACTTATGCTGCACAGTCCCGGTCACTTTGAACTGGACGTTGACCAGCAATTGCCACCAAACTTCCCCTCGTTGGAGGAGGAGATTACGTGGGAAGAAGTGCAGAAGACTGTTGCGACCTACCATCACTTTTTTGATGGAATATGGAATGATAGTTCCAAAGTTTCATTCCAAGGTAATACATTACTATTTTTCTTTAATAAATCTTTCAATTTTTTTGTGTTTATATATAATAGTGTAATAACTGAAGGGAGGCAACTCAACGAGATATAGATGTTTATGTACATTACATGCATGTAGAACAACATCTTCATGAGCTCTAGACTTTGGCGGAAATCAGTTCTCTCCTTCTCTAATCTCCACATCCTTCCAAGTCAAGTCACTAATAGTGTGCACCTTAAGCACTATCTTGAATGGCGGTGTGCATGGCAGGGTTATAACAATATGATAAATAATAAATATATAGAAATAAGACATTTTGTGGTTGTATTTTTACTCTCGTGTCACTCCGTACACTCAGCTCTGGGTGTACTCAATCAATTAGACTATCCTTTAACTTTCAAACATTTTTTTTTACTTATTGGAGTTTGTATCGAAACGCTGTTTCATTTATAAGCTTGCTAATAATGGAAGTTGAATTATAGTTTATGCCTTGACTGTCTATTTTTTATAGGTCCTGTTGGATTTAAAAATCTAAACTGTGCTTGTAAAGATCTATACTGTGCCTGTTGTTATCAACTGTCATTTGAGAAGCTTCGTATTAGTGTATCAGGTAACACATTTTTATATATTCATTAATAACATTGAAATAATCTTTACACGATTTCTACTATTAAATTTCTTCTTCATGGATGGAAACGTAACAAAAAAGTTAGACTAAAGTTAGACTAAAGTTAGACTAAAGTTAGACTAAAGTTAGACTAAAGTTAGACTAAAGTTAGACTAAAGTTAGACTAAAGTTAGACTAAAGTTAGACTAAAGTTAGACTAAAGTTAGACTAAAGTTAGACTAAAGTTAGACTAAAGTTAGACTAAAGTTATATTAAAGTTAGACTAAAGTTAGACTAAAGTTAGACTAAAGTTAGACTAAAGTTATATTAAACCTGGTTGGAAATAAAAACTTAGTTATTTATTTTACTCTAAAAGTGTGAACATATGTATTGCAATCTGGAAAGTTAAGTTAATAGAGCGCCAATAACGTGAAATTCTCATACACATCATTGCAAATTATTTCATTTGAAAATTATAATTTTAATGTTTATATTACGATATTTTAAAAAACAAAAACGTTTGCAGTATTGTTTCTAGAAATGTTTAGTTTCTTGTTTTCAATATTTATTAAGAAATTATTTTATTCTTACACTTCTTAAAAATATATTTTATACTTATACCTCTTAAAATGTTTCATGCTCATACCTCTTTAAAAATATTTCATATTTATACTCATTATAAAAGATATTTTATACTTACAATTCATAAAAAATATTTCATACTTATACTTCTTAATACATATTTCATACTTATACTCTTAAAAAATATTTCATACTTATACTTCTTAATAAATATTTCATACTTATACTTCTTAAAAAGATATTTCATACTTATACTTCTTAATAAATATTTTAAAACAATAGTTAACAATTCTTAGATTTACCTTACAGGACTAAAACATTTTCACAAGCTGAAGAAGATTTTGTATATGCCGTGTTTAATCATTCTTAGTATAAAATTGACCACGGCAACTAATATCCTAGTCTACAATGCCTATGTTGTGAGCACTCTTCTTTACTGTAATAGTGAGAGCTGGGCAACTTCCATGTAACAAGAGCATAGATTAAATAGATTCCATTTACACTGCCTGCGACGCATTATGTGCATCTCTTGGAGGGATCATGTCTCCAACCAACCAGGACATTTTGAAACTAGTTAATGTGCATCTATTGGAGAGATCATGTCTGCAACCAACCAGGACGTTTTGAAACTAGTTAATGTGCATCTCTTTGGGGATCATGTCTCCTACCAACCAGGACGTTTTGAAATTAGTTAACGTGCATCTCTTGGGGGATCATGTCTCCAACCAACCAGGACATTTTGAAACTAGTTAATGTGCATCTATTGGAGAGATCATGTCTGCAACCAACCAGGACGTTTTGAAACTAGTTAATGTGCATCTCTTTGGGGATCATGTCTCCTACCAACCAGGACGTTTTGAAATTAGTTAACGTGCATCTCTTGGGGGATCATGTCTCCAACCAACCAGGACGTTTTGAAACTAGCTAATGTGCATCTCTTGGGGGATCATGTCTCCAACCAACCAGGACGTTTTGAAACTAGTTATGGTGCATCTCTTGGGGGATCATGTCTCCAACCAACCAGGACGTTTTGAAACTAGTTAATGTGCATCTATTGGAGAGATCATGTCTCCAACCAACCAGGACATTTTGAAACTAGTTAACATCTATGCTGTTCTGGCACAGAGAAAACAACGCTGGCTCGCATATGTCACCCGCATGTCAGAAGGAAGAATCCTACAGAGAGAATCAGACCCAAAACTAACCTACAGAGATCCCTGCAAACGAGACATGAAAACCACAGGCATCAACGAAAGTATGTGGGAGTTGCGTGCTGGTACGAACCTCGCCGAAAGCAAAAGAAACGAAGCTGCATCAGTCACAAGAAAGACAAAGAAAGCTGCACTGTCAGCTAGCCCTAGAAAAGATACGTATACATGCACAAACTGTTTCAAAATTGGCTAGATAAGTCACTCCAGATTCTATCTGTCTTAAGACGAAACCAAAGTCAGCGACTAATCTGGGCGCATCCATTGTTATCCGAGAAAGAATGAGTGGAGTTGACTATAGTGGAAGAGGAATACTTCAAAAAACTAATTAGTCAAAAAATGATTATAAGAGTAATGTTAGCACAGAATTTTTTTACTTTTTTTTAAATCTTTGTTTTAGTACTTTATTTTCAAGCTACAATGACTAATAAGATATAATTTATATCGTTAAAATTTATTCAAGCATAAACTTCATTTTCTTGAACTTTTCTTTTAATTTGCGTTTTTTTTGTTTTGTTTTTTTGAGGATTTGAATAAGAGATTAAGCCATAAGACTTCAGTTAGGCCAGGAGAGGCGCGGAATTTGAGCGGCCCGGGTTTGAATTCTAGTAAACACTGGGATTTTTAACTTCGGAATCTTTGGGCGTCTCTGAGTCCACCCAGCTCTAATGGGTACCTGACATTAGTTGGGGAAAAGTAAAGGCGGTTGGTCTTGTGCTGGCTACATGACAACCTCGTTAAGCGTAGGCCACAAAAACAGATGAACTTTACATTATCTGCCCTATAGGCCACAAGGTCTGAAATGGGAACTAGTTAGGCCAGGTTCACATCTAATTTTCCATTTACTTACACCTATTCTTTGATCTGCTGGACCGTTGAGGCAATACACAAGATCTTTCAACCTTCTTTCTCCATTCTTATCTCTCATTTGTAATATAATTTCATTCGGATGTTCTTTCTGAAAATATTAAAGCCTGCCTGAGTGGACCACTTCGGGGGCTGATTTTGAGTTTGTGTTTCCACACAAACTGTCTTTCTAACCTTGTTTTTTTGTGTTAATAGATCTCCATGTCCAGTCTAAATATAAATAGTATAATATATATATATATATAGGCTTAGTCTTATATTATGTTTTTTTATTTATTACAACTAATACATTTTAATTAAAAATAAGGACTTTTATATGTAAGCTTTTTATAAATTATTTCTTGTCTATGGCATTGAACTTCTTGGAGAGATAAACTCTTCTTGTTTCTACTTCTCTTATCGATAATCCTTTATTTGCATCTACAGTCACCGATAACAGAGGCGTAGCTAGGAAATAATTATCATTTGGGGACTTGAACTCTTTTGGGGTCCCTGCATTTTACGTAATATTTAATATTTAATGTAAAAAAAAACACTTCTTTGAAGGCCCCGGTCAAATGGGAGCACCTGGGTATTTTCATTTTTTCCCACCTTCCCCAGACCTTAGCTACGCCTCTGATCGATAATGACTTAGTAATCACCGGACACTTCAATGTTTTAGTTTTCGTTTTTTTTTTCCTACTAATTCAGGTGTGCTGCCTATTTGCGATCCAGTATCCCACCTACTTGCTAATTTCATTATATAACCAGATATAGTTAACAATGTATGTCGTCAAGCATGATTCCTCGAAATTTTTGTTTCATAAATTATTTAAAACAAACTAAAATTTTTAAAATGTTTATGTCGTCTTTCATCTAGCTTGTTTCAACATTTCTTACATTCCTGATGAATTTGCTATAAAATTGGCAATAACTTTAAACAGGAATCTCCTCATCAGTAAAAAAATATCAGGTAAGTTTTTAAATATTTTTTTTTTCATATTTAAAATTTTATGAAAAATCTACTAACGCAAAATTACTGTTTCTAATCCCTCTTCTAACAAATAAATAAAAATAATCTTCTTCTTATTTACGAAAATTGGTTGTTCCAGATTATTTTTGAAAAACATTTTAACTCTATTTAAAATCACACTTCTTTCTTACACTACATTGAATTTTCTAGTAAAAACATTAGAAAATCTAACTATAGTTAATATAATATTCCGATATTTTAGGAAAAAAAGGTTCCTAAAACAACTTCCTTACTCCAAAGTATGATATGAAAATCTCTCCACAAGGCTGTGGTGCATCAAATTTTCATACTAGACCATTCCGAAAATTCAACTAAATAACTGTATTAGATTTATTTGGATTTCTCTTTGTTTCTCACTATATGTGTATATATTAACATCGGAACAAATTATTATCGATACTTAAAACTAATGCGATGTTTAGAAAGAAAAATTTAATGTTAATAAGATTTTAAATAGCTTTTTTTTTACATTAACACACCGTATTATGAAGTGGAAAATTTCCTTTGACGACAAATGGAATTAACTCTTTGAATAAAATGCTAAAGTAACTCGGTGCACCAATGTTTATGAACACTCGACAACTGGCTCGTATTGATAAAGACATTTTTAGTCTAACTAGCCATGTGACGTAGTGGATGTTTTTCTTTGATGTCAAATGGAATAAAATCTTCTAAAAAATGCTAAAATAACTCATTTAACCCTTGAAGTGTTGAGCTGTTTTACAATAAGTGCATAGAAAATGGAATTATAAGTATGATGTTTAGAGGATAAACTACCACACGCATTTTAAAGGGTTAATTAATGCTTACTGAACCTCGTTATGTTCACGTATTTAAGAAAAACATAATAGCTAGATTTTTACACTAGATTAAGATTTTTCAAACTAGATCTAGATTTATATTCTAATTAAAAATCATTGTAGATTCTAAATCTAGAATTTCTAGTTCTAGAATGATATAGAGTTTTAATTTTTAGACGTAAAGTGTAGATTTTGATTTCCAAATGTCTAAATCAATATTGCAATGTTTTAAAATACTAAAACTAATCTTTCATGGCTGCCTGGTCGTGCGGTTTGCGCGCTGGACTGTCGTTCGGATTTATTGACGTCGAGGGTTCAAATCCTGCCCGCTCCCATCCCCCGTTGTCCTGCGGGAGGTTTGGACTAGGAACTAAACTATCTTCAACTCTGAAGGAACATCCGAAACATGTAAAACATTTTATTTTAAAATTTAGTCCATTGATAAATTATATAGGCTTTTTTTTTTCAAAATCATTATCTGATTTACATCTAAATTTACTCCAAATTTATATTTAAGATCTATATTTAGTGATATAGATCTTAAGAGTGCTAAATAAGAAGTTAGGCTTACGTAAATCTACATCCTCACTCTAGTACCATTTCAATGAAAATGCGGCAATACCTCTGTTGGTAACTGTGTTGGGACATCGGGCAGACGTTGTTGTACAAGCAGGATACCTTGTTCTTTTTGTTTTTTTTATGCCAAAAGATTATCTAAAATCGCTCGTCTGAACCATGGTAATTATCAATTAGTTGTCATGTCGTAATATATACTATATCACTTTATCAATAATTGGCTATTAGTTTGTTATTATGTTTACAGCAATTCCTGAACGTGCGGTAAGCGCGCTGGACTGATGATCCCGACGGTCCCAGGTTCATCATCTGCTTGCTGCCATATCCTTCTTCCAGCGGGAGGTTAGGACAAGAAAGTAATTTACCTTAAGCAATCAAAAAACCTGTAAAACATTTTACAGAAAAAACAACAACATTTTTACAACGCCTAATGAATATTAGAAACGTTATTTCTTTTGACAATTAAATCAAAATCACGTCTTAAATATTCCTTACGAATAGGCTGGCCCAACAGGGATCCGACAGGGGCCGCCTTTTTTTTTGTAATTTTGTATTGGATCAAAGACTTTGTTAATGTTTTTTTCTTTTCTTAAAATTTACAAAATATATGCTCATTATAAAGAAACTTGTTTAATAGAGAAGCGTGGTCGAGAAGCTAAGTGCGCTTGAACTTGGCTTGGCTACCTAGAAGGGGGCTCGAGTTTCAACACCTGACTCGAAAGCCTAAAGGCAGCACGGAAAACCAACTCCTAGATACCTCCCACCCACTGGTCCACAAATGAGATTGGACCAAAGCGCTCTAAGCTTGCTATAAGCATGAAAGTAGCGCTATATAAAAGCTATAAATATATATATATATATAATATGTTTGTATTTCTGTCACTTTTTCAGTTAAAATTCCTGAAATAGTCTGTGTAGACGTACCATTCATCGGCAGATTCGCCAAACTGTGCCTTACCTTTAGCGACATGCATTACACTCACACTTCACTCAAGGGATGTGCTGGGTTGGAGGCTAAAATGTTGTTTGTAACCCTTAAAAAATTTAACCTTGGCTGCTTTGAGTTGCCATAAATTGAAACACCTTTAGTTTAATATTTACTGTACTTATCATTCAGTAAACTTAATCGAAATTTTATATTCCTCTTGTTGGCTAACATCATCTACTGCTATTTTTTAATATAAGTTATGCTAGATAGAAATGTATATTATTTTTATTGATAAACATGTATCATTATATCATTCTATCATGGTTAGTTGGAATTTAAAAGTTTCTTTTAATAAGGGAATGAGTGAGCAGGCAACATTGAAAATATCATGAAATAGTTAGAAAAGACTGTATAAGAACATATGCAGATGTGAATTATTTCATTGTTATAAATTTCTTTTATTCAATTAGAAAATATTTTAATGTTGATAGTTCTAATGTCATATTGTAAGTTGTATCCTCACGATTAAGAAAATGTATTATAATTATTTGATTATTAAACCGAAAATGTCATTTATGTTGGACTTCAGAATTATTTATAAAATAGTTTAGTACATTCAATATTAATTAGTAATAAAAAGTGTTATCATAATTTACCAACCAAGCACTTAATGACATGTCATCCTACAATCATATCAAGCCTGTAATAAGAATAAAAATAAAGTTATATATTAAATATAAAGGAATCAAACTTACAAGGGTAAATAGGAAAAACAGATTGATGCTTATTACAATACAAATCACCGTGAAGCATTTGATACTGTCACACACATTGGGAAAAGGACTCCATTGTCATGTCAATCTGGAAGTTGCGCTTAATTTAAAAAAAATATTATTTAAAATTTAGTTTTGGTGACGTCAAGCCAGAGGGTTTCTAACGCATCCATAGACCAACGTGAGTTACAGATCTGAAACAGAACACAGAGAGCATACAATATAGACAAAATAATCCCTTTTGTTAACAAGATGAAAATGTTTAATGTATATAAAAATCAAAAGGGGGAAGAATTTAAAAGATAAGAATTATAATTAACTAGTCGACCGGCGGCGTACCATACGACGCTATTTTGCAGGAATGGCCATAGGTCACAGCAACATATACGACCGCAGTCGGCACCACACTTTCATAGGACCCACGCTAATTCTAGGTGCAAATTATTAAATTAAACCATTTTATAACTTATAACAGATTTCTCGCGGTTGCCTGATTTTCCAGGAGCTCCTGGAAATCTCCTGAAATAGCAAAATATATGAAAAAATTATGGAAATCTTCTGAAATTATTAAAAATCTTTTGAAAACTCAAACAAATCTCATGAAATAGATAGACAAAAATTGTCATTTTGGGGATTCTTTCACTATGGAAAACGTCTATCTTACCGGCGATAAATATAAACGGCATTATGCATTAGCCGTAATTGTGTAACCTGGTGAAAGAAGCTTCTCGCGCCTCAAACTACTTTAGTTCAACAATTCTCGTAGATAGATTGAAACATTTATTAATTGTTGCTATTGAGCGTTATTTATGTAGGAAATAAAATTTTCATGATACACTGTAAGACTTCGATACACGCAAGGCTCGTAAAGTTCGTGGGATAACTCTATCCGCAGAAATAAAAGAGTAATCTTTCCTTTACTTCTTCTTCTTGTCCAAACTCTTGAGTGAAGAAGAAAATATATATTTAGATTCATAGGACCCGCTCTAATTCAAGGTGTATACATTATGAAAGGGAACCATTGTATAATTTAAAAGAGATTTCCAGCGCCCTCCTGGAAATCACAAAATATACAAAAAAGTCCTGAAAATATACGGAAATATATAGACAAAAATTGTCTTTTTGGGATGTCATTCAATATGGAAAACGCCAATGTGTCGTAATTGTTTCACCTGGTGAAAGAAACTTTTCGCGCCTCAAACTAATGAAGAATTACTTGATGTCAACCATTCTCAAAGATAGATTGAAATATTTGGTAATTCTTGCTATTTAGCGTGATCTATGTAGGAAACAGAATTATTTTGATATACTCTATGACTTTGCTACACGCAAGGTTCGTAAAGTAATTCTGTACGTAGTTAAGAATGGATAAAATGCATAGACTATAGACGAATTTATTTTTTAATACAAACTCTTTTAAATTTCACATATTGTCCGCTTCCCTACCCAAACTTGTTCCCGCGAAATCCGTTTCACATAGGGCCCCACAACGATTAAGTACGGCCCTGCTATTTACACACACACATATATATATATATATATATATATATATATATATATATATATATATATATATATATATATATATATATATATATATATATATATATATATATAGAGAGAGAGAGAGAGAGAGAGAGAGAGAGAGATACGTAGTAGATTACTTAATCTCTTTCCATGACTTCTAAGTCACAATTGTTAAGTCCGGCGCTGCCGTTTTGTGTTTGTAAAATGTTTTACAGTGTTAAAGATAGTTTACTTTCTTGTCCAAACCTTTTATAGAACAAAGGGGGATGGGAGCGGGCAGGGTTTGATAAATTTAAACGACAGACCAGCGCTCAGGCAGCCATCCGTAGTGTGAACACTACTCTTGTGTTTTCTCGTGAACTATCCGCAGAAATAAGAGAGTGATCTTTTCTTTACTTCTTGTGTAAACTTTTGAGGTAAGAAGAGAATTATATATATATATATAGATATCATAAAGTAACATATATATATATATATAACTAAAGATAAATCTTCCTATTGACTGTTGACGGTTTAAATGTGTGAATGCCCTATTGTTCGCATGACTTAGCTCTTAGGTTTCTGGGTTCGATCGATGTCTCAGAAGGTGGGGCAAAATCAACGATGATTAGAAAGGCTGCGGGGGCTGAGTGTGGACTTCAGACGTACTCAGCGTACGCCGACGGCAATGTTTCTTCCTCCAGCAACGTAGTTAAGGTTGGGTTCAACAGATACATCAGAAACCCAAAACCTGGAAGTCGTATTGAGCCAGGAGGGCAAACAGAACGTGTAGGAATTCTGCCACGTTACAGGAAATGTAGGGATTCTGCCACGTTATAGTAAATGTAGGGATTCTGCCACGTTACAGGAAATGTAGGGATTCTGCCACGTTACAGGAAATGTAGGGATTCTGCCACATTACAAGAAATGTAGGGATTCTGAGACGTTAAGGAAATGTAGGGATTCTGCCATGCTATAGTAAATGTAGGGATTCTGCAACGTTACAGGAAATGTAGGGATTCTGCCATGTTACAGGAAACGTAGGGATTCTGCCACGTTACAGGAAATGTAGGGATTCTGTCACGTTACAGGAAATGTAGGGATTCTGTCATGTTATAGAAATGTAATGATTCTGCCAGGTTACAGGAAATGTAGGGATGCTGCGACAGTCAGGTCTTCCACGTAGCAAGAACTAGTCTGTGTCTCTAGTCGCAATCAGGCTGAAATAAAACATGAACTAAATATATTCAATATATAAAAGGGCATAATGTTCTCCTCGGGCATAAACCGTCAATTAGAGAATCTCTTAGATCAATTAACATTTACAATTAATGCAGGTCAATGAGATCAGATCAATACAAGAGAAATGATAAGAATACAAATTGTGTGTGTGTGTGTGGGAGGGTTTAAACATAAAAAAGAAACACGAATAGTAGTCAGCGATCATGACGTCGGTCACGGACAAGCGTGCATGTTCAGGGGACACAACTCCTGACAAGCACAATGAACAAGGGGAGGTAATTTATAAACTTTCCTAAGCGCAGTCTCAATGGGTTAGAAAGATTGTCACACCGATCAGCGAGATCAAAGAAATAAAAGAATATGTACACACACACACACACATATACAAGAAAGCGACAATGATCCATTAACGCAATGTAGAGATTAGACATATTTATTTCTGCTTCTAACCATTTAAAAGTAATATTAACATATTGTAGACATAAGTTAAAGCAATAAATAAATATGTTTACAAAAGCATATATGCTTGTAACTGACGACAGTGCGAAGTACACATAATGCACGTATTGAGTATAAGTGAAACAAGAAAAGACCACACTACAAGAGTCCAGCGATGAACATAATCTGACCACAAGGTCCAAGTGAAAAGAACAAGAGTAAGGGAGCACAATGAATGGAATCTGTAAATGAACTCCCGTCAACGTTCTAAATATATTGTGGCGAAGGCTCGCGGCTTGGAGAAGCTTGAGCCGTATGTGTCGCTTGACCGGAAATCGGGATAGGGAGGGACAGCATGTGATAGATCATGTTACATCCTGTCAAGATTAGCTATTTCCACTTATTTTTCAATGAGGCATTAAGAACACCTAGGTAGAGGTCAAGCGTGACGTGCGCTTAGGGTCTAGACAAAGGGTAGGGGACAGTCTGACTGTCTCGCAACATGAAAGGAGTCCAGATCGTCTCGCGCTAGGGATAAAGCCAACAAGGTTGACAGACTTGACACTAGAATCGAATAATGGAGGCTTGCCCAGATGGGCAGACTGGTAAATCGCAAATGTGGTTTGACATTTGTGCTATAATAAGGGGAGAGATGAGGAAAATATTCGCTTAATGTGGCAAAAGAAAATCAATAATTTCTTCGTAATTTGATGAAGTCAATTGTATTTACTTAGCGGACGGAGCGTCACAGATACACAGCGGAAAGTCTAATTCTTAGGTTTATTTTGTCCAGCTACTCATCTATGTTTCTCCATGTTCTAATGCCAGATTATCTTTGTCTTGTTCCAGAGCTTAAGTCTATATTTCCATCTTGTCGCTTTGAGTGGATGTAAACTCTAAAACAGAACATATTTTTGTCGCGTGTTGAATAGTAAGCATAATAAACACGTCTGCAGAGGCGGAGTAATAATCTTACACAGTATAGATTTTTTTAAAGTACATTATATTTGAAGATATATTTACTTTGGTATAGCTCCTCTTATGATACATGTTTAGTCAAATTTCATTCATACTGCCACTCCCACTGATAGACCCTCACATGCGTCGATAAACCTCCAACGTCCATGTCGTGAGGTAGATTTTGTAAGGCACGGACAAATCTGAGAAGGGGGCAGTGTTATAACTGAAAGGGTTAATGTGTGTGTTTAACCTACTGACACACGAGACTAAGGCGAATCACACAGGGCTGTGATGAGTGTCAGTATCAGTGCAGGTTTCACTCGTGATAAACTTGTGACTGCATTGAGAATAATTCGAAAGGAATGTTCTCAAGTGTCATCACATCAGGAATGTCTGCTCAGCATTTCGATGTATGTCGATCTAGTATACCTTTGTAATTGCACATATGACTTACCTATAGCCCAGCACCTAATGGTTGACACCATCCCATGCTTACAACGTAATATTAAATACTTCCTAATCTTACTTACACTACTTATATGGTATCTGGATATTTAGGCACCGGATATTTAGGCACCTGAAAATGTAGGGTAATTAGTCTTTTTTGACAAGGCGGAAAATTAGGCACTCTTTAATTAGCGACTTTAATTTTGAAAATAATTATTAAATGTTAAGTATATTTTATCCTTTGTCTATGGGCTATCGGTGACGTTATAATAAATAGCAACTATAACGATTCTAACTAAAGAAAAGCTGACAAAATGGGAAAAAATGACAATCATGACAAAGTATGGAAACAAATGACTCCTGAGTCATTATATAATATAGACATCACAGGATTCAGGGGTAGGGAGGTAGAGATGATTATTTGCTGTTTGTTCCCTCCATCACTAACCCCTAAGGTTGACTGGTGAGTTTTTTTAAATTAATGAATATGCAATTCGTGTTAATATTTAGTTACTAATGTAAATACTTTAGATTAAAAAGTATTATAAAATAGTTGTATTATGTTGGGGAGTTTTGGCAATAAATATAATCGCAATCGCTCTCTGCTTGTACTTTTAAAATGGGATGTGCGTCACACTATAAGGAGAGGATTTCTCGCAGGTAGATGTACACTTGGTTGTAAAAGTTACGTAACGAATCTTAAGCCTACACGCGAGGTTCAAGGGTATAGAAATAAGATTAGCTTAGTAAAAAAGGTGTTTAAATGGAATTCTGGGGATTATATTTTATAGGCCTTTAAAAAACTTTGGTAGACACATTTCTGTTAAAACCATCCTAATATTAATATAATAAGTTATAATACAAGGAATGCAGATAGTTTAATTTCATTGGGCAGTGATGAAAGTTAGGGAAACCAGTGTTGTTGGTTTTTTGTTTTAATTATGTGTGTGTGTGTCTAACAAGAGACTATTTTTATTTTTTTTATTAGAACTTTTTTTTTATTGTGAGGAGCAAACAATTAGTACTGAAAACAAAAGAAATGGGGGAATCATACCTTCGCGAAAATCATATTTGATTTATATTAGGGAAGGCGAGGTTGAATTGAATATCAACATTTTCACCGCCCCAACCCTTTCTTCTCGAAAAGTGTGACCTCCTTCAAAAAGAAGCAAATGAAGTTTAAAGGGGAGAGGGCGATTGTATTTGTCTTAGGGGCTACTATTTATCTTACCTATAGCACATTGTCTCTGTTTAAAATATTATTATTATTATAGCTTTTATATAGCTCTACTTTCATGATTATAGCATGCTCATTGCGCTTTGGTCCAATCTCATTTGTGGACCGGTGGGGGGGGGGGGGGGGGAGGGGGGTATCTAGGAGTTGGTTTTCCGTGCTGCCTTTAGGCGCTCAGTAAACGCAACTCTGCCCGATCCGGGCGTGAAACCTAAATATTGTAATAAAGTAACAAAATAATTTATTTTTATATAAAACTTATTGAGTTTTATTTTTTTACATAAAAATTCCCTTTTCTTTTTTGGAAGATTTATTAATTCAGCCAACCCATTTTCCCGTTCTAACGGCACTAGGGAATAGAATGAACACATTAATGAATTAACAAAAAAATGTGTCTTTTTTTTTCTACCTTTTAGTTTATTCTATTAGGTTTAGTGTTTGTATATGTATTATTTATTAGCAATAGCTGTTTAAAATTTTATGCTTGCTTCTAATCTTTGTTCTATGAATAGTGTTATTGTATTAAAAACACCTGGCAATAGCGTTTTACACAGTTGTGATGTTTTTGTTTTTCTGTTTTGTAAAAATTCCTCGTCTGACAAATAAAAATTATAAATTGATAAGAAAAATTATAGCAAATTTATTTACACAACTTACAAAGCAAAAAAAAAATAAATAAATCCAAAGAAAAATGTTTTAGTGAAGGTGAGATTGTGTAATACTAAGAGCTGACTATAATTTACAAAACAAAGTTGATTGAAGTCTTATTGAGTCTAGTGAAATCTTATGTTGTGGCCAATTCCCTTTAAGAATTGTTCTAATATTGTTGTTTTTTCCGTATATTCAGTAAATTTTGTAGTCTTTTTTGTTGGTCAATAAAAACTATTTTGAATTTTTTTAATGGTGGATTTTGTGATGTGCTTGTTCAGACTGTCTTGAGGTAAACTAACGATGACTGTTGGATTTCATCCAATTACTCTGCAAGCGTTTGAGTTTTATTGTTCGGGTGTATTCAGTGTAGTTGCTCAGACAAACTAAACAAAGACATCGATTTAACTAGTGAAGAGATGTGGTCAACACTGATGAACAATTTAATAGATGTTTATTCCAAGAAAAGGCCGCAGTAAAAGTCTGTCAAAATAAATACGTCTTTACCCTAGAGAATTCTATCGCCAACTGATTTTCCGGTCTCTAACCCAACATATCCCAAACGTCACTAGTCCCGTTCAATATACGTCTTCTATGGTGCGTCGCTAAATAACTAATACTCTAAATAAGGTGTCTAACAATTTCCAATAGCGCCCTTTCCAATGAATGCACTAACTGCTGCCTCTTCTTTTTGTAAAGTTTTAATTAATTTCCAAATTGAAGGGTGTTGATAGCCCACTAAATGGAAACATTTGTTGTTCCATCCTTCACAAATGTTGTTAGTTCTGTGTGAACTGTTGAATGTAGCCGAATGGACGTTCCACACACTTGCGGAGATGGGAGGTACACGTCGAAAACAGACTATTTGTTTGTGTGCGTGGGTTTCTTCGCACTATTGAACCAGAAACATAGGTCTCATCAAAATAGTTCAAAAGTGGAAGTGCTTCTTCTGGACAAAGGCTCTGAAGCAAAGCCATTCCTGCTAGAACGTCATTTACTGGTAGAAATGCCAAGGAATCGATCTGGCCACAAAATTGTCTGAATTCTTCAATTTCCTTATACTTGGTAACAAGACCAAGTTCTTGAATTTTCCGCCACGTATAAAAACACCCCTGTATTTGTCTATGATGCCCAAATACACTTTGAATGGAGTTAATAGCAGCATTTTCAAAATCTACGACAACTGTGGATGGGTCTGGATTTAAACCTAGTTCATGGCAACGATTAACAATTTGCTTGAAACATAGCTTCGTACGTTTCTTCTGTTTTGGATTGGAGACGGGCAAACACAGTCGAAACCTTCCTAGGGGAAGACATATGACAAAACACTGAAGGAAGCCTTTTTATAGTTGCCATCCATCATCAAGTAATCTTAGCGACTCGTCAGAACTAAAAACAATTAGCCTATTATCTGTATCTGGCCCATTATCGAAAATCGAAAACTGTTTTGGTTCAGGCCCCAAAGTCATAGCCCATGGGCCATCTATAATTAGTTCAGTAAGATACTCTGGGACCCATGGACATTGACTAGTTTTCTGATACCTCAGGTTTGGCTTGATGGAATGTTCACAAGTGTGACGGACCTCGGTGTATGACGTGTGTAAGTGACCAGTTAGGTGTCTAGGGGAGGATTATTTTTGAATTGCCACACACTAGTCCATCAGAGATAAATCTGGAGCAGACACGCAACCAGACAAAAATGGAGAAATATACAAATATTGTAAAATTAAAGAATATTTCTTTACATAAATGTACAAGGTAGAATTTAAAAAAGGGAGGGGGGATTTGCATCTATCTCGTTGGCAATATCGTGTCATCATACTGAGCACTTAATGAGAGAGTATATGTCCCTTTGTCCTTTGCAATAAGCTGGTTGTCCTGCTGAGGTTGCAGCTGACTGTGTCCTGGCTGTAGGTATTGCAGCTTGAGGTGGCATTCTAGCGGGTAGAGGGTAGCCGGTGAAACAGTTCTTGTTGATTCTCAATCCAATGTTCTGACATCATTAGTGGGCACAGTAGGGCGTGTGGCCGGCTACCGTGGGCACAAGTGTGCTGCGGGCAGAGCTGATCTGCAGTGGGTAGCGTCTTTAGCAGATCCAGATAGGTTGACTGGTATGTAGTCGAACATAACCAAATAAATAGGCACCTGAGGGAGGCTGTAGATAAACAAAGACAAGTTAGAACATGCCTCCCATGCATCTTATCGACTGAGGTGCACAAGTCAGATTGGTGAAATTGCTTTTAATTATAAAGGGGAGATGATTACAAATGGGATTTGGAAAATAGATGGCTGATAGTAGCAATGAAAATGTACATAGTAGATGATAATCTCATGAAACAACATAAGTTGGAAGAGAAAGGGGGGGGGAGAAATGGACGGTGGTCAGCGACCATAACAGTTTGTGTACATATGGCCGTCGGCCATCAACAATGGAGCGAATTTGAATGGAGGGAGCGTCCGTTCAAGGGACGCAACTCTCGTTAAAGTAAAATGAGTAAAGGGGAGATAATTCATATATCTTTTTAAAGCGCAGTATTAGTGCGCTAGTAAAATGATCAAGGCGGTCAGCCGAGATTAATGAAATAAAATAAGATGTACAAATATAGACAGGGTTGCATCAACGATCAATTGAGCAACCTAGCAACAATATCGTGAATATAGATTAATGCAATGCATAAATATATACATATGCCCTGTTTATGTTTCCTACTTACGACACAATGCACTAATTAAATGTAAATGAAATGATAGAATGGACATTATCATGTCCAGTGAGAAATATGCACAAAGTATTTAAGATGGAACTGAGATTAAATTCGGCTTACCACCAGGTATTCCTCTAAGAGTAAGAATAAATTATTAGTCCAGACTCGACTGTCAGCGAGGAGAAATGATAGTGTCTAATTCGACTGAGTCCAGCTTACAAAGGTCCGGAAGAGATAGGCGGATACAGGAAATACGATAGATAATGGATTATCTCTCACGTGGGTAAAGTCTGACAAGAGTCGCACCTTGGAGTGTCACGAGGCGTGGTGACACGAACAATCTCCTTGAATAAAGATATAGACGGGTAGGAGTGGAAGAAAGAATGATGTATTTACCAGCCCAGGTGGTGTCGAAGTGAAAGTCTGACATCCGGCGCCAATATAGGTGACTGTTTGTTTGATCCTTTCCCCGATCAAGAGGAGATAAACGAGAAGTCGTGGCCCAGTCGTCGCTAAGGTGGTGGACTCAGTCTAGCGAGGAGAAGGTGGGGTTCGTAATTAAAATGGGGACAAAAGTAAGAAATAATTAAAATAAAATAAATAATAATAACTAATGCTGGGATAAAACTGAGCGACTCTGTTAGCAAGCTTTTGACTTGTGATAAGAGAAGACCTTTCTTCGGGTGTCAGATGTTCAAAACAATTTCGATATATCTGGCCAGGTTTCTCCTCTGTTGTACTCACTTTTTTTAATGGTGTCAAGGCATTTTGCTAAAGAAGTAACAGCTGGGTCAGGAGCGTGGCTGTGGCTATTTCCAAGTTCCGTCTGAATCAGGTCCAGACTAGTAGTCATATTTTCTTTTGCAACCATTATTTCGTTGCACGCATCTCCATCGTACATGGGATACTTTGGAGATCTATTTTATATACATGTAGCCTTGCTTTCCTCTGGTAGTTGGTAAGATTTCCATCTTTGCAGAAAAAAAATTGTTTAATTAACATATCAATATAAAAAATATATAATAAGACACATTAGATATACTTATTTCTTTTATAATCAGCATTTAGCTATCAAAATGTATCGGAAAAAACAAGAAAACATAAAAAAAAACTTAAAGAAAAAATACCTCCTTTATACTTCTTAAAGCGCGAGTATTTTGCCCTCAACAAAATTAATGTTAGATATTATTTTTTTTTAAAGGAACTTTTTTTTCACCCCGTCTTCCCCCCCCCCCCCCCGAAAGAAAAATATTTTTAAGCGAATGTATAAATCTAATAAACTTTATAATATTTTATTAATAGCCCTTTAGATCCTGACTTAGAAAATGTTCAGCAAAAGTTCCTGAACATGAATTGATTAAACTCTTGGATAAATACATACCTACAGGCAGACATACATGTACATGGTGAACTTCGGTTTCCTCGTTCAATATTCATTTATATTGTATAAAGACCTTTACTTTTGGGCTATTCAGGTTCAAAGATTATGTTTATAAATTATGACCATCTAAGGGAGGCACAAGTAGACTAATATCGCCTTGAACATTGCAAAATTAAAAACGGAAAAATGAATCCTACACTTTATGTCACTATTGACCTTCATATTTATCATAAAACGACTGATTTTCAGAATTTTCCAATATAAAATATTATTTTTAAGCATTTGTAGAATAACATTTTTCTAAAGCTCTATTATAAGCTGTATACGATAAATAATGTAAAAATCTTAGTTGTCACAGAAGCTGCTTTTATACAGTGACCGGCTGAAACAGGCCACTAACACTGGACCACAAATCGACTTTGATGTAGCTGGATAAATACGTTTATAGCATCGGCATATTTCGCAGGTCGCGGAAAAGACTTGATACATTTCGAACCCAGGAATCTTATAGGATCAACAGGGGGACCCGATTTCTTTTTATATTCCCGCCCGTGTAAAGGAGCCTGATTCATTGTTTTATTCTAAACTGTGAACATAATCATCATATTAAGAACTTTAAAGATTTTCATTTGTTATAAGCAGAGTAAGTATTCTGTTTATAAAAGATTAAAAGAGACCAATATTCCAAAAAATTAATATAGAAACTTAAAGCCCAACTGTCTTTCCATTATCTCTTTAGTTTTTTAATTTTCAAAACATTCTATTTTATCGTGATTTCGCCATTTTGCAATGTCCAACCATATATATTTTATATAAATATTATATAACATAAATTTACATATAATTAATTACTACAAAAAAATTGAAGGAGGTAACACACCTATACACTCACACAATAGATCTTCCTACAGGGGTTACCCATTAATAAAATAAACAAGATTATAAAGAGAGTTTGTGTTGCCACACAAATTCAGAGGCCGACCCCGTGGGAGTCAGATCCCTGTAGGATCCGCATATTCGCAAGGAATATTCAAGATGTGATTTTGATTTGATTGTTAAAAGTAATAATGTTTTAAAGATTCATTTGGCCACGTAAAAAATGTTTTTTTTTTAATGTAAAATCTCCCGCTGGTCGACGGTGGATGGCATCGAGCACGATATGAAACCGAGACAGTACTAACCGCACGGCCAGGCATTGCTCTTAATGACAATCTGGTTTCAAACTTATAGCATATTATTGATAAAGAGATACATTACACGTTACGGAATGACAACTACCGGATATGTACAATATGTCACAAGAGCGATTTTAGATAATCTTTTGGTATTGGGCATTTTCATTTAAATGGAACTAGAATGTAGATGTAGATCTTCCTAAATTAAACTTTTAATTTAGCACTCTCACTTTCATCTACTAAATCTAGATCTAAAATATAAATTTGGGATAATGTAGATGTAATTTAGATAAGATTTATGTAAAAAAAAAATATACTACTGCAATATGTTAAGTTTGATGACTCATTAGCCTAGGTACATTGTATATTTAAATTGGTGATAAGACGATATTAACCTTTTATAAAATATTGTCTATTATATATAACCGAATTAATATGAATAAACAAAAGATATTGATATAAACCATAGTGTATTTAAATATTCTTAATATATCAAATCAAAAAAAGATAACTCTAATGTATATACAAAGGTTTTGTCTCTTTTTGGGGCCTTTCTGCCTCTTTTTTTTTTGGCTCATTGTTTTATTGAAAAATTTTCACATTTTATATACATGTTGAGTATGAAAGGAATTAAACAATAATATAAGAAATGACAACGTTATACCTAAATAGTAGATTCTAGTAACTTGAAGATTGAACTAACTAAACCTTGGTCCGTCTTGTGATCTCCGTTCTGATAATTTACTTCAGTTCTTTGTGTAAATAATAGCTTGTTTTTCTTTAACTGATTTTTTTGCAGCGCTTAAATGATAACCAATTACCTTTAATTAGAGGTAGGCCTATTACAATTAATACATCTCTTCATGAAAATCTATAATAATATAATCTCATACTATATGTACATGCACTATTGGTACAAGACATTTCCCTTATTGTTAATTGAAAGTTGATTTTATTTAAGGTATACAAGGAGGCACGGTGGCTGAGATTAAAACGCTTGACTTCCGAACCAGTGGTTCCAGG
Source organism: Biomphalaria sudanica (assembly GCA_036873155.1). Classification (NCBI taxonomy): domain Eukaryota; kingdom Metazoa; phylum Mollusca; class Gastropoda; family Planorbidae; genus Biomphalaria; species Biomphalaria sudanica. The sequence continues at coordinate 156,277 of JAZGLO010001624.1, forward strand.
TTCGAAGCCTGTGATTTTTAATTTCGGATCTTTGGGCACCTATGAGTCCACCCAAATCTAATGGGTATCTGACGTACAGAGACAAAGTAAACCCCATTGACACCTTCAATGACATCTTCATTAACATGGTTAAAGAAACAGATGACCTTTATGTCATTTGCCCTATAGACCACAAGGTCTGAAAGGGGAACTTTACTCTTAGGCAGAAAGAGTAAGGTTTACATGAAAGTTCTTTCCTCTATTTCCTCAGGACATCCCGTCACCTGACAATGTCTCAACAGAGTATGCCAATAACGTCAGTAACAAACTCAAAAACCGCTACAAAAATATTTGCACATGTAAGTTTATGGAAGGTACACTTTTGTATTCACCTGCTACTCAACTATTTTTTAGCGCCCCCGTAAGGGGAAAGCCGCTATTAGGTTTGTGCAAAATATCGGTATCTTCGTCTGTCATACTCAAATCTCGAAAATTAGATGAGAAATGAAAAATATTTTGTTTACTTTGCGATGCAGCTTGAAAAGTTTAGGTGCAACGGCTACTTTTGGTTTTCTAAAAGCAAACCGTTTAATTTATAAAATAATATATGCAAGCCATTTTTTCATAAAAATACACCGATTCTAAAACCAATCCATAAATGTAAGGGAGGTAATGTTACAATATGTTAACAAAGAAATCAATTTTTTTGTGTATTTTTAGTATCACAAAGTCGAAAATATTTATAAAATGTACAAGAAATGTTCACAACAAATGTAAATATTACTTAAAGGTGTTTTTTTCTGGTCAACTTTCAGCTAAAATTAAAAGAAAACATTTATGTTTGTTTATAAAGGCTAAAAATGCACTTTGTATGTAAATATTACGCACATTTTGTATGCATCGACTTTCGTGCAGCTGATGGACAAGTAGCGGCAAAACATAGTGTGAACGTAGTTCCCTAAAAAATTTTAAAAGAATCAGATTTTATTTATTTTTTTATTTAGTGCCCCCATCTGAATATAAGATGCTTATTTTTATGCGTTTTATCTGTTTGTGGGTCTGTCCGTCGCGTTAAGATAAAAAAAACAACAATAGCAACACCAAAGGTTATTGAAAATCTGATTTAACCTTTCAAGTTCCTTTAGAAATATTGCAAAGGTTTTAAGTATCTATAATAGATTATATATTATATTATATTATATTATAATAGATTATATTATAGATTATACTGGATAATTATTTTTAACTTTGAAGGAAACATGTAAAGCATTGAACAGAAAAAAATAATTTTACAACGCCAAATGAATCTTTGAAACATTTATTGGTTTTGAAAATCAAAACAAAATCACGTGTTAAATATTCATTGCGAATAGGCGGATCCGACAGGGAACCGACTCCGACGGGGGCCGTTGTCACAGCCTGGTTTTTGTTGTAGGCATGATGACGCGAATGTCGTTGTGTGTGTTGTAGATACCTCTTCTGGTACTACTACAATGTTCTTCTTAACTAAATACTTTCTCACACGCACTATATTTGCAGGTCAGTGAGAACATTAACATACTGAATGCTACGACCACAACATTTAGAATTATTAATAGACTCTAGGTCAGCAGACATGTTTTTAATTCACATAAAATATAATTCACAAAAGATATTGGCAAGTCCAGCCATCAAGAAATATACACAAAACATTGTACATTAGAATCCTATAGAATACTTTAGATATCAAACATGCTCCAAAAATCAACCTTAATATCTATACATTACTACACTGGACAAGATATCCATAATATTTCTCTCTCTACGAGAGCCCAAGATCAACCGGGGTGTCCACCTCGTGGTCAGTCCCCTACCAGGACAAATCTCGTGCTAACTGCACGGAATAGTTCAGTGACTACTAGTCACCAAATATTACAGGGGTTCTAAAACTGATATATGACATACGCCCCTTCCCCTGGAAAAGATTTTGACAAAAAATCTTTGACAAAAGTACATATGATAGTAATATCCTATACATATGTCTAGTAGCTTAATCACTCATATCATTCAATTCAAACATGAATAGCTCCACTTCTGTGGCATTTTACGTCTCGAGAGACGATCTTTTCCCTTTGCAACTTCTTGTGTGACTAAAAGGCCAATCCTTGATACACAGCTGCGATCGCAGGTTGGGCATATATAATCACCAGGCGCCGTTGCATTTTCACCCTTATATCTGCTTCTGTTGTGTATGACATCTGCAATCTTTGACCCTTCCTTTCTGCTCTCTCTCCATGAGGATCTGTCCAGTGCCACCTCTTCCCAGTTGCCAGTGTCGATTTTGAAGAGCTTCATGTCGCGTTTGCATTCATCCGTATAACGTAAAAGTGGGCGACCAGCTGCTCTCCTGCCTACTATAAGATCACCATACAGGATGTCCTGTGGAAGTCGACCTTCTGGCATTCTACGAACGTGGCCAAGCCAGCCAAAGCTTCTGCTGCTGATAACAGAGCGGATGTCCTGGTACCCTGCTCTTTTGTAGCACTTCGTCATTGGTTATCTTATCTTGCTTTCTTATTTTAAAGATCCGCCTTAGGCATCAGAGGTGGAAAACATTCAGCTTTTTTTCCTGCCATGAATAGCTCCACTTACTAATTGACAAATATATTGTTCAACTCTTAAAGTGTTTACTTAGAAAAATATACATTAGTCTGATTACATCTACTATACAAGTTTGTTATTGAAAAAATATCAATACAATTTGAGGCTTTTTTTCTCCTGAAATATAGTTACATAATTATAGATCAACTATTTACAATTATATTGAAATATTTTGCATAGGCATGATTAATTTCTATCTGCTCATTCTGTAAACATACATTGACATCTCAATTATGAGAAGAAAAAATTTAAAGTTATTAAACATCCAATTATTTATATGATATAACACAACCTATGTGTATCATCTGACGCGCTAAGTCTATTTATTGGAGTAGTTCCTAATAAAGTTTACATACATCTATACAAGTATATTTGTGTTCAGTATTCATTATATCACTCAAGTTTTGTCACCATTATACAAGATTACAGTGACATTGTCTGTGATTGTTATTAATAGTATACATATGTGATAGTTAAAGTACAAAAGCATAAAAAAATGATAGCATTCAAGTGTGTACCACTTGGAAAGAAAAATCAACAATATTTACATTTGTGAGTTGTTTTTTTTCAAAAAATCCAGGTCAACAGTTCAAGTAGTTCACTGTTGTTTACAAAATGCTTGTTTACATTTCTGTGTTCACTAATCATATAAATTATTAGCACATCTAGTCATTATCAAATTCTATGTTATTGTGAAATTGTGATAAGTAAATATGTAATGTACAATTAATTAAAAAATGATAGTACAATAGCATCAATGAAAGGAAAAAATGTCATCATAACCCAATAAAATGATACCAATAAGTATTACAAAATATGTCATGACCTAGTTACACGATAACAAGAAAAAATGTCAGCTTGACCTGATTGAAAAATGTCAAGTTCTTTCTATTTGTATTGTGAAGTTACTCAGCTAAAATACTTTGACTGATATGTACAATATCATTGTCCTCATTTGTATCTGTTTCATGATCTACCTGTCTTGACAAAAAATCAGCTAATACATTTTCATGACCAGGTATACTTTGTAGGTCAAACTTGTAATCAGATAAAATTAGTGACCATCTATTTATTCTCTTATACTTTAGTTCTTTTCTTTTAAGTGCTAACAATGGTTTATGGTCAATTGTAAAGAATCTTGCTAGTAAATAGTGTTTTAGTTTGACTATGCTCCATACTATAGCTATTAGTTCTTTCTGCTTTAGATAATTTTCTACTTACATGAACTATAGGTTTCAGATATGACTCTTTCTGTTATTATTATTATAGCTTTTATATAGCGCTACTTTCATGCTTATAGCATGCTCAGAGCGCTTTGGTCAAATCTCATTTGTGGACTGGTGGGGGAGGGGGTATGTAGGAGTTGGTTTTCCGTGCTGCCTTTAGGCCCTCAGTAAACCCAACTCTGCCCGTGTCGGGTGTCGAACCTCGAGCTGCCTTCTAGGTAACTAAGACAAGCTAAGTTCAAGCGCACTTAGCCTCTCGACCATGCTTTCCACTGTTGCAGTAGGCATGCTCCTATACCATCACTAGATGCAACAGTGTACAGTAGGAGTTGTGAAATAGGATCAATACTCCCTAATTCTAGTTTATCATTAAACTTATCCTTTAGTCTAGTTAGAGCCTCTCTGCTGCTATCATCTAAGTTTATTATATTTGAGTGTTTCTTCTTAGTAAATTCTGCTTTGGTAGAAGTTATTCTATTGTTAGTAATGTTGTAGCCTAAAAACTGGATTTCATCCTTTACAAGATTTAATTTTTTGGGAGCAATTGTCATCTTATGTTGTTTTAGACGAGCAAATATTTGCTCAAGTGTGTCTAGATGTTCCTTTTCTGACTTAGTAAAAAAAAATGTCATCCACATATGAAATTACATTGTCTATGCCTGATAATAGTTTACTCATACATTTTTGGAAAGTGGCTGTGCTGTTAACTAACCCAAATGGCATGACATTCCATACATATATCCCTTCAAACCCAGGTAAAATACATTTGAAAGCTGTATATTGTTTAGACATTTCTTCCATTTTTATTTGCCAGAATCCTCTATTTAGATCCATGGTGGTAAACAGTGAGGCTCTACTTAACATATTAATTATAGTGTCTGTATCAGGTAAAGGTTCAGGATCTATAATAGTACAATTGTTTAGCTCTCTATAGTCACAACAGATTCTTACATTATTATCTTTTTTCTTAACAATTACCATAGGTGATGCATAAGAGCATACATCTGATTTTTCTATCTTGTTTTCACTTAGTAATTTCTTTACTTCTACTTTTACTAATTTCTCATAGGCCTTTGGGATGTTATATGCTTTTGTTTTAGATGGTAGTGTCTTATTTAAGTGTATTGAATGCTGAATTAGATCAGTGCAGCCTAGTTTCAATGTAATGACATCATTGTATTTTCCTATCAAGTTATCTATATTGGTTCTATCACTAATGGAGTCTTGGGTGGTAGCATAAATAGTTATAGTGTTTGCAGCATATTCTTGTATAGTTCCCATTGAATCTGTTTCCCTATCAATTACTTCTATCTCTTCAACTTTTCTTTTGGGAAATCTTACTAATGTGTCTATGCTCAGTTTACATTCCTTGTCATTTTTGTCTACTTTGTACACTTTGTTGTTTATTTTTCCTACTAACTTATATGGACCTTCATTTTTGTTTTTACTATACTTATTTTCTATCTTTACATATACTTGGTCTCCTATGTTTAATGTCTTTAATTTTCTGTTCTTATTTTTTATATCTCTATGTCTTTTTAAGTTTTTATCCATGTTTATATCAGCTAATTTTATTCCTTGTCTTAAATTTTGTTTTGTTTGTGTTATCCATGGATGGTATTCATCATAGTTCTTTAGGTCTAGCGATCACAAGATGGAAAAAGATAACGCTTCAGTGACAACCGCATAACTTCTCTGACAGCCTTCAATATTAACCATGCCACCTGGGAGACAGAAGCTCATGACAGAGCATTATGGCGTCACGCTGTGAAAACCGACTCAAAAAATGCTAAAGACCAGAGAAAAGCGCCAGAAAAGAAAATCAGGCCAGTGAAACTAGCTCCAGCTAAAAGAAAATCAGGCCAGTGAAACTAGCTCCAGCTAAAAGAACCTGCACAGTGTGCAGCTCAACATTCCGAGTTCACATAGGAGGCCTAAGACCAAGAGTGCAAAGCCTATAACTCCCTGTAAGACAAAAGTTGTCATCATTAAACAAAATAATTAATTAATTAATTAAAGGAATAATTATCATAAGTTAATTAACTATTAGTTAAAAAAACTGATTTCTTGTTGATTAATAAGTTTAATGCAAATTATAAAATGTCTTCGTTTATTCATTTCTGAATTGCGTTCTATCATATTTTTATATGAATAAGTAAATGCTTGAATAAATACAAATACTTAGTAAAAAAAATAAGCTTTTATTAAGCGTATGTGTATTATTTAGTTTAGAATAGTCATGTAATGATATGTGTAAATGATCTAAACTAACAATAATAAATCTGTGCGATTGAAAATATTTTAATTATTATTTGTTTTTCTTGTTCAGTGCTATTTCTTGCTATTAGCTTTATTTATACGCTTTAATCCTATCACTTGTCTGGACCAGTTGGGAAAGGGGTGGGAGTGAGAGAATTAGGTATTGTAAATGTTACCTTGATAGCTTTTTAATACATTTATATAAAAACAACAAATTGAGACTCAAGCCTTAACAATCTATAAGAATAAGTTTTTTTTTGTTTTACTTATCTATTCATAGATTTAAAGTTTAAAGTGGCGACCTAACTTATTCAACTTATACACCCAAATCAGTCAAGTACATTTTCTTTCCGTTGTTCCATTCCAAACAAAATAATAAATAACCACTATTTAATAGACTAAGGGTTGATTTTCGAAGTCTTCCATTTTAGGGTACAGGTAGAAAGCAATAGAGATTTAGAGTTTTTTGTTTTTCTCCTATGTGGGTATCCACCAAAAGATGACAATTCTCTCTTTTCCAAAACTTATTTGCTAAGGCGTTAGTCTCAAACTTTGTCCCTTCACATGTTAGTGAAAGTAGTTCCGCAGGACTCTGAGCCACGCGTGATGACCAGGAGTAAAACTGATTTTCATATACTATTTGAGACTCCTGCCACATGCTACATAAAGCATTTTTTTTTCATTACCACATTGATTAATAACTTCTTTCCATAACTTCTTGTCCTATATATTTGTATGTGTGCTAAAGCAAAAAGGCCGGGTGTCACGAATGTCAAGATACTCTCGCAAATATTCAAATTTCATACTTCCTGAAATTTAAGTCGAATTTAGGTTCTGATAAACTTTTCTTAAAAAACTATTTTAAGACGACGAGAGTGAAGAAAGACTGCGAGATAGCGATAGCAAGGTCTGAGTAAAGTAAAGTAAAGTAAATGTCCCCTTTATGTTCTTGCAGTCTATAGGAAAGAATTAAAGGTCATCTTTTTCTATGGTTATAGAAGGGGAGGGGCCTTTGATAGAAACTGAGAGAGGGAGAGAGAAAGTTGACAACGTGATTGATAGAAGATGAATGACACACGAGAGAGAATTAGATGATTGACAAAGAGATAGAAAGTGCGTATATATATTTATAGCTTTTATATACCGCTATTTTCATGCTTAAAGCATGCTCAGAGCGCTTTGGTCCAATCTCATTTGTGTATGAGAGAGAACAAGAGAAATAGAAATTAGGTGACGGAGAACGAACAGAAAAATTGGAGAAAGAATGTGCCTTGTGAAAGTGAAGGGAAAACAAAAAGTGTCGACATGTTCTTACAACGAGACAATGGCTTTCATTTTTATGCAAGTGATATCCACTATTTTCTTTTCATGGCTATATCACTGTTAAAAATAGAAGAGTTATATTATCTTATAAAATACAGACGTTACTTCAAAAAAGAAGATGATTACGTCCTACGCGTCATGCATTTAGTTATGCATATTAACCAATGACTTAAATTCTGCCAAGTCAATTGTTTTTTCTTGCTAGCTTAGGCAACCCATTCCATGCTCTAATAGCACTAGGGAAGAAGGAGTATTTGTACAAATTTGTCCTAGCATATGGGAAGAGGAACGTGCCTTTATTTTTGTGTCTTTCAGAGTATTTTATTAAATTTTGTTTTTGTATTTGAAGATTATGGTTAAGTGTTTTATGTATAATTGCTACTTTACTTTTGAGTCTTCTGACCTGAAGGCTTCCTTAAATTTAGTGATTTTACTAATGGTGTTACTCTAGTCAAATGTGAATATTCGTTTGTTATGAATCTCACTGCTCTATTTTGTGTTTGTTCCAGTTTCTTAATGTTTTCTTGAGTTGAGGGGTCCCAAACGGTGGATGGGTATTCTGTTATTGGCCTAACCAAGGTTAAATAACATTTTAGTTTTATGTTCTTATTTGATTTATAGAAATTTCTTTTAATAAACCCTAATGCTTTGTTTTATAGTTTTATCAATATGTGGATTCCATGAAAGTTTTTCATTTATTATAACGCGTTTTTAGTCTGTGTTACTGGTTTGCCATGAATAAGATAAGTGGAATTAATTTGTTTTAGTTTTTTTGTTACTCTTAATCAACACCAATAACAGTAAACTCAGGTGTACCTCAAGGAACAGTCTTAGGTCAACTACTATTTTTAATTAACATAAATGATTTACCAAATTGCATTAGTTCAGGAACAAAAGTCAGATTATTTGCAGACAATTACATAATATATAGAACAATAAAAACAACACAAGACACAGATATTTTACAAAGAGAATTAGGTGGATTACAGAAATGGGAATCAAATTGGAGCATGTCTTTCCACCAAGAAAAATGTCAGTTATTAAGACTCACAAAAAAACTAAAACAAATTAATTTTACTTATCTTATTCATGGCAAACCACATTGATAAAAGTATTAAACAATCAAACAAAGCATTAGGGTTTATTAGAAGAAATTTCTATAAATCAAATAAGAACATACAACTAAAATATTTTTTAACTCTTGTTAGACAAATAATAGAATATGCATTCTCTGTTTTGGACCTTTTAACTCAAGAAAACATTAAGAAACTGGAACAGACACAAAATAGAGCTGTGAGATTTATAACTAACGAATATTCACATTTGAGTAGAGTAACACCTTTATTAAAATCACTAAATTTAGAAAGCCTTCAGGATAGAAGACTCAAAAGTAAATTTGCAATTATACATAAAACACTAAACCATAATCTTTAAATACAAAATAAAAAAAAATAAAATACTCAGAAAGACACAAAGATAAAGGCACACTGCTTGTTCCATATGCTAGGACATATGCTAGGACAAATTTTTACAAAGGCTCCTTCTTCCCTAGCGGTATTAGAGCATGTTTAGAATGGGTTGCCTGAGCCTGCCCGGAAAAGCAGTGACTTGGCAGAATTTAATTCATTAGTTAATATGCATGTTAATTACGCGTAAGACGTAATCATCTTCTTTTTGAAGTAACGTCTGTAACATATAAGATAAGATAAGTAGCTAGACTATGTATAAACCTAGAATCAAGAAACTAGACTAGGTCTAAAATTTAGAATCTAGACTAGGTCTAGATCAACATCTAAATCTATATCTAGAATCCAGACTAATCTAGAATCTAGACTAGAAACTAGACTAGACCTAGAATAAAGATATATAATCTAGGTATAGATTAGGATTCATATGACTTAACGCGTTTTATCTTAAAATTACTTGACCGATAGGCCAATCTGAATCCCTAAGCTGTAAGAAGATAAACTATTTGCTGAATAATTTATAGATATAACTTTTGTTCATTTTGCTTACTACGTTTAAATCTACATCTACACATTAGTTGGACTAATACGTTTCTTTGGTTTAAATCTAGAGCTATAAATTCCTATAAAAACTAAATAGTTTAAATGCAGATTTCACGCGTGACAAACTTGTGACAGCATGAACTTGTATTGAAATGGAGAATGTTCACACTTGTCCATCATATCAGGAATTAGACGTCTGCTCAGTATTTTGATACATGTAGATCTGGTATACATTTTTATCTGCAACACCCCCACGATCAGCATTTCTCCACTTTAAACTGCTGACAACGTAATACCAAATAAATACTTCCTAATCTTACTTACACTACTTACTTATTTATATAAACAACATATTTTCTTGAAAATTCATGAATGTTTTGACCTTTGTAAAATAGTATAAATGCTACTAATATTCACTTTAAATAATATCAAACCAAAATATATCTCTCATTTCTAAATTTAAAAAAAAACCTACTGTTAAGGAAAATGACTTCAGTTTTGCAGAGAGCAGCTCTTGGTTTCTGGTTTGGACTTGTTCTTGTCAATATAAGTCCAATTCAGAGGTAAACTCATTCTTCCATATTTTCTTTCAGCATTTCATTTCTTCTTTGTGATTTTAAACGAAATGCACTGTGATCATATATATGTTGATTGAAAATGAAATCTATTTAGATTCACTTTTATAAGTTGTTTTATGATGCTTCCAGGGTTGAGATTCATAATTGAGGTTTAAGTTTCCAAACTTCATACATCAATGGCAATCTAGCTAATATCTCTAGCAGAAACCTAGGACCAAAGTATATCACATATCACAATAAAAGTTGAAGCTGTTAAAATTAAAGTTTTTGAATGTTACAACACAAGAATACTACAATACTTATTGTAATCATTGATATTGTAGTGTAATGTAATTCTCTTTCTTTTTTTTTCGCTTGTTCAGTACACAATTAAAACTTATGCTGCACAGTCCCGGTCACTTTGAACTGGACGTTGACCAGCAAGTGCCACCAAACTTCCCCCCGTTAGATGAGGAGATTACGTGGGAAGAACTGCAGAAGACTGTTGCGACCTACCATCACTTTTTTGATGGAATATCGATTGAGAGTTCCAAAGTTTCATTCCAAGGTAATACATTACTATTTTTCTTCAATAAATCATTCAAGTTTTTTGTGTTTATATATAATAGTGTAATAACTGAAGGGAGGCAACTCAACAAGATATAGATGTTTATGTACATTACATGCATGTAGAAGAACATCTTCATGAGCTCTAGACTTGGGCGGAAATCAGTTCTCTCCTTCTCTAATCTCCACATCCTTCCTAGTCAAGTCACTAATAGTGTGCACCTTAAGCACTATCTTGGATGGTGGTGTGCATGGCAGGGTTATAACAATAAAATAAACAATAAATATATAGAAATAAGACATTTTGTGGTTGTATTTTTACTCTCGTGTCATTCCGTACACTCAGCTCTGGGTGTAACTCAATCAATTAGACCATCCTTTAACTTTCAAACATTTTTTTACTTATTGGAGTTTCTCAAGACGTATAATTCTCAATAAACATTTGCAGAGAAAGTTAATTATTAAGATAAAAAAAAAAAACTTATATTGAGTGAGAATGTATTGATTATTTTTAATTTATCATGCAAATAATTTTTAGTAATTGAAAATTTAACTATTATTTTTCGATTTATATTTCTGGATCCAAACGCTGTTTCCTTTATAAGCTAGCTAACAATGGAAGTTGAAATAGTAGTTTGTGCCTTAACTGTCTACTTGATTTTCTAATTTAAATATATTTTTTAAATTCATTTTTTTGTCATCGGCTATAAATAATTGTGCAAAATGTTCAACTTGATCCGAGAATTAAAAGTGGATAATTGAGAGTGCACAAAACTTCGATCAGACAGACCAACAGACAGGTGGTGTAGTTTAATATAACCTTGGTAAAGAAAAAACAAAACTCTTACCGTCGCTCAAACCTCCAAACAAAAATCACACGCATATTGTTGCACGCATTACTTATCAACTAACAGTCTCCAAAGTGGTCTATATAAACCCGAACAGGTCTTCGAAGACCCCCAATGGGTCTAAGAAAGTGAAAAAAGAATTGGGGGCTTATGACAAGTAAATGGGGGTCCACGAGAGTAGATCTCATTTGAGAACGTCGTAACTTTAATTTTACATCAATAAAGTAAACTATTATTTCGCTCGAAATAAAGTATCTATTACTTATCTATTACTTATTATAGGTAATCATTTAAATTAGAATCCTAATGTTCCAATTAAATATTTTGTAAATTTTAATACTTCATTGATATAGCTAATTTTAGTCTATAGGTAACTGATACTTATCATGGCCGAGTCTAAATATGAAATGTATACAAAAGTGTTTTTTTTTTATTTGACTTTGTCCTTGTCAAACTTATATTGCCAAATGTGCTTTTTATTTAAGAAAGTTTATGTAATGACAATGAAATCACCTAAGATGAAGAATCATTTCAGACGTAGCTACCCTGATAGAATGCTAATTTACGCATCTTGACATTAATCACTAGTCTAGTATCGCGTCTCTAAACATTCTATTCTCTGCATATCTTTTCCTGAATTTTTTATAGGTCCTGTTGGATTAAAAAATCTGAACTGTGCTTGTAAAGATCTATACTGTGCCTGTTGTTATCAACTGTCATTTGAGACGCTTCGTATTAGTGTATCAGGTAACAATTTTTATATATTCATTAATAACTTAAAATAACTCTTTTACGATTTCTAGTATTACATTTTTTCTTATGGATGGAAATGTAACAAAAATGTTAGACTAAAGTTAGATTAAAGCTAGTTCGAAATAAAAACTGAGCTATTTATTTTAATCTAAAAGTGTAAAAATAATTGTATTGCAATCTGGAAAGTTAAGTTGATAGAGCGCCAATAACGTGAAATTCTCATATATATCATTGCAAATTGTTAATATTTTTCATTTAAAAATTAAAATTTTAATGTTTATACTACTATATTTTTTGAAAAAATTCGTTGGTAGTAATATTTCTAAAAATGTTTCTTGTTTTCAATATTTATTAAGAAATTTTTTAAAACTTATACTTTTTAAAAATATTTCATACCTCTTAAAATATTTCAAGCTCATACTTTTTAAACAAAATGTCATATTTATACTCATTATAAAAGTTATTTCATACTTATACTTCTTAAAAATATTTCATACTTATACTTATACTTATAATATTCTAAAACGACAGTTGACAATTCTTAGATTTACCTTACAGGACAAGAAAAATTTCACAAGCTGCAGAAGATTTTGTATATGCCGTGTTTAATCATTCTTAGTATAAAATTGACCACGGCAACCAATATCCTAGTCTACAATTCCTGTGTTGTGAGCACTCTTCTTAATGATAATGAGAGCTGGGCAACGTACATGTAGCAAGAGCATAGATTAAATAGCTTACATTTACACTGCCTGCGACGCATAATATGCATCTCTTGGAGGGATCATGTCTCCAACCAGGACGTTTTGAAACTAGTTAATGTGCACAACATCTATGCTGTTCTGGGACAGAGAAAACAACGCTGGCTCGCACATGTCACCGGCTTGCCAGAAGGAAGAGACCTACATGCTGTGCTTGCAGAGAGAGTCAGACCCAAAACTAACCTACAGAGATGTCTGCAAGCGAGACATGAAAACCACAGGTATCAACGAAAGTATGAGGGAGTTGCGTGCTGGTACGAACCTCGCCGAGAGCAAAAGAAACGAAGCTGCATCAGTCACGAGAAAGAAAAATAAAGCTGCACTGTCAGATAGCCCTAGAAAATATACGTATACATGCACAAACTGTTTCAGAATTGGCTCGATAAGTCACTTCAGATTCTACCAGTCTCAAGATGAAACCAAAGCCAGCGACTAATCTGGGCGCATCCATTATTATCCGAGACAGAAACCATATAGTAATTTTTTTAAAATGTGAAGTTGACTATAGTAGAAGAGGAATACTTCAAAAAACTAATTAGTCAAAAAATGATTGTAAGATTAATGTTAACACAGAATTTTTTACTTATTTAAAATCTTTGTTATAGTACTTTATGTTCAAGCTACAATGACTAATAAGATATAATTTATATCGTTAGAATATATTGAAGCACAAACTGCATTTTCTTAAACTTTTCTTTTAATTTGCGAATTTTTTTTAATTTTTTTTTTGAGGATTCGAATAAAAGATTAAGCCATAAGACTTCAGTTAGGCCAGGAGAGGCGCGGTAGATGAGCGGCCCGGGTTCGAATTCTAGTAAACACTGGGATTTTTAACTTCGGAATCTTTGGGCGTCTCTGAGTCCACCCAGCTCTAATGGGTACCTGACATTAGTTGGGAAAAAGTAAAGGCGGTTGGTCTTGTGCTGGCTACATGACACCCTCGTTAAGCGTAGGCCACAAAAACAGATGAACTTTACATCATCTGCCCTATAGACCACAAGGTCTGAAAGGGGAACTAGTTAGGCCAGGTTCACATCTAATTTTGCATTCACTTGCACCTATCCTTTGATCTGCTGGACCGTTGGGGCACTACACAAGATCTGTCAACCTTCTTTCTCCATTCTTATCTCTCATTTGTCTGTAATATAATTTCATTCGGATGTTCTTTCTGAAAATATTGAAGCCTGCCTGAGTGGACCACTTCAAGGGCTGTTTTTGAGTTTGTGTTTCCACACAAAATTACTTTGTAACCTTGTTTTTTTTGTGTTAATAGATCTCCATGTCCAGTCTAAATATAAAAGTATAATATATATATAGGCTTAGTCTTATATTATAATTTTTTATTTCGAATAAAATACGTTTATTCATTAAAAGCTTTATTTTTTTATTTATTACAACTAACACATTTTTATTAAAAATAAGGACTTTTATATGTGAGCTTTTTATTATTAATTTCTTGTCTATGGCATTGAACTTCTTGGAGAGATAAACTCTTCTTGTTTCTACTTCTCTTATCGATACTATGAGACCAATCCTTTATTTGCATCTACAGTCACCGATAACAGAGGCGCAGCTAGGATATAACCATCATTTAGTGGCCCGCGGGGCTTGACCTCTTTGGGGCCCAACCTCTTTGGGGCCCCTGCATTTTACGTACTATTTACTATTTATTGTAAAAAAACAACTTATTTGGTCAAATGGGAGCCCCTGGGTATTTTCATTTTTTCCCACCTTCCCCAGACCTTAGCTACGCCTCTGATCAATAAAGACTTAGTAATCACCGGATACTTCAACGTTTTAGTTTTCGTTTTTTTTTCTAATAATTCAGGTGTGCTGCCTATTTGCGATCCAGTATCCCATTTATTTGCTGATTTTATTATATAACCAGATATAGTTAACAATGTATATCGTCAAGCATGATTCCTCGAAATTTTTGTTTCATAAATTATTTAAAACAAACTTAAATTTTTAAAATGTTTATGTCCTCTTTCATCTAGCTTGTGTCAACATTTCTTACATTCCTGATGAATTTGCTATAAAACTGGCAATAACTGTAAATAGGAAAAACCTCATCAGTAAAAAAATATCAGGTTAGTTTTTTTTAAATATTTTTTTTCGTAGTCAAAATTATATGAAAAATTTACTAACGCAAAATTACTGTTTCGAATCCCTCTTCTAACAAATAAATAAAAATAATTTTCTTCTAATTTACGAAAATTAAGTGTTCCGGATTATTTATGAAAAACATTTTAACTCTATGTAAAATCGCACTTCTTTCTTACATTACATATAATTTTCTAGTTAAAACATTAGAAAATCTAACTATCCTTAATATAATGTTCCGATTTTTATGGAAAACAACTTCCTTACTCCAAAGTATGATATGAAAATCTCTCCACAAGGCTATGGTACATAAAATTTCATACTAGACCATTCCGAATATTTAATTAAATAAATGTATTAGATTTATTTGGATTTCTTTTTGTCTCTTACTATATATGTATATATTAACATTGGAACAAATTATTATCGATACTTAAAACAAATGCGATGTTTAGAAAGAAAAATTAAATGTTAATAAGATTTTAAATAGCTTTTGTTCTTTTTTTTTTACATTAACATGGCGAACAGACAGACTGACAGACAAAAGCATATACATATTTTTAAAAAATGCTATTTGAACTTGGTGTACCAATGTCTATGAACCCTCGTCAGCTTGCTCGTATTGATAAAGACATTTTTAGTTGAATTAGACTGTATTATGAAGTGGAAAATTTCCTTTGACGTCATATGGAATTATCTCTTTGAATAAAATGCTAAAAGTAACTCGGTGCACCAATGTCTATGAACACTCGACGACTGGCTCGTATTGATAAAGACATTTTTAGTCTAACTAGCCATGTGACGTAGTGGATGTTTTTCTTTGATGTCAAATGGAATAAAATCTTCTAAAGAAATCTTAAAACAACTCATTTAACCCTTGAAGTGCTGAGCTGTTTTACAATAAGTGCATAGAAAATTATAAGTATGATGTTTAGAGGCTAAACTACCACACGCGTTTTAATGGTTAATTAATGTTTGCTAAACCTCGTTATGTTCACGTGTTAAAGAAAAAC
Organism: Biomphalaria sudanica; assembly: GCA_036873155.1. Classification (NCBI taxonomy): domain Eukaryota; kingdom Metazoa; phylum Mollusca; class Gastropoda; family Planorbidae; genus Biomphalaria; species Biomphalaria sudanica. The sequence continues at coordinate 172,315 of JAZGLO010001624.1, forward strand.
ATAATAGCTAGATTTTTACTTTTGATCTAGATTTATTTTCTAGATCTAGATTTTTTACACTATATCTAGATTTTTTACACTATCTATATTTTTTACACTATATCTAGATTTTTCACACGAGATTAAGATTTTTCCAACTAGATATACATTTATATTGTTATTAAAAATTATTGTAGATTCTAGATCTAGAATTTCTAGTTCTAAAATGATATAGACTAGATCTAAAGTTTTAATTTTTAGACGTAAAGTGTAGATTTTGATTTCCAAATGTCTAGATCAATGATGCAATGTTATAAAATACAAAAACTAATCTTTCATTTTTTAAATTTAGTCCATTGATAAATTATCTAGGCTCTTTTTTTTTACAAAATCCTTATCTGATTTACATCTAAATTTACTCCAAATTTAAATTTAGATCTATATCTAGTGACATAGTGCTAAATAAGAAGTTAGGCTTTGGTAAATCTACATCCTCACTCTAGTACCATTTCTATGAAAATGCGGCAATAGCTCTGTTGGTAACTGTGTAGGGACATCGTGCAGACGTTGCTGTTCAAGCATGATACCTGTTCTTTTTTGTTTTTGTTTTTAATGCCAAAAAAGTATCTGAAATTGCTCGTCTGAACCATGGTAATTTTTAAGTCGTGCCGTAATGTACACTATATCACTTTATCAATAATTGGCTTTTAGTTTGTTATTAAATAACAGCAATTCCTGAACAGCAATTCCTGATGATCCCGACGGTCCCAGATTCATCATCTGCTCGCTCCTTTATCCAGCGGGAGGTTAGGATAAGAAAGTAAATTATCTTAAGCAATGAAAAAACCTGTAAAAAATTTTACAGAAACAACGCCTAATGAATATTTGAAACGTTATTACTTTTGACAATTAAATCAAAATCACGTCTTAAATATTTCTTACGAATAGGGTGGCCGAACAGAGATCCGACAGGGGCCGCCTCTCTTTGTAATCTTGTATTGGATCAAATACTTTGTTAATTTTTTTTATTTTCTTAAAATTTCTAAAATATACCCTCATTATAAAGAAACTTGTTTAATAGGGAAGCGTGGTCGAGAGGCTGAGTGCGCTTGAACTTGGCTTGGCTTTACCTAGAAGGGGGCTTGAGGTTCGGCACCTGACTCGGGTGCCTAAAGGCAGCACGGAAAACCAACTCCTAGATACCCCCCCCCCCACTGGTCTACAAATGAGATTGGACCAAGTGCTCTGAGCATGCTATAAGCATTAAAGTAGCGCTATATAAAAGCTATAAATATATATTTATATATATAATATATATATATATATATATATATATATATATATATATAATATGTTTGTATTTCTGTCACTTTTTCAGTTAAAACTCCTGAAATAGTCTGTGTAGGCGTACCATTTATCAGCAGATTCGCCAACCTGTGCCTTAGATTTAGTGACATGCATTACACTCACACTTCACTCAAGGGATGTGTTGGCCTGGAGGCTAAAGCCTTGGGTATAACCCTTAAAAAATTTAACCTTGGCTGCTTTGAGATGCCATAAATTGAAACACCTTTAGTTTTATATTGTCTGTACTTATCATTCAATAAACTAAATGGATATTTTATATTCCTTTTGTTGGCTAACATCATCTACTGCTATTTTTTAATATAAGTTATGCTAGATAGAAATGTATATTATTTTTATTGATAAACATGTATCATTATGTCATTCTATCTTGGTTAGTTGGCATTTTAAAGTTTATTTCAATAAGGGAAAGTGTGAGCAGGCAACATTGAACATATCATGAAAGAGTTAGAAAAGATTGTATAAGAATATTAGCAGATGTGAATTATGTCATTATTATAAATTTCTTTTATTCAATTAGAAAATATTTTATTGTTGATAGTTTTAATGTCATATTGTAAGTTGTATCCTCACGATTAAGAAAATGTATTATAATTATTAAATTATTAAACCAAAAATGTTATTTATGTTGCGCTTTAGAACTATTTATAAAATAGTTTAGTACATTTACTATTAATTAGTAATAAAAAGTTTTATCATAATTTACCAACCAAACACTTAATGACATGTTATCCCACAATCATATCAAGCCTATAAAAAGAATAAAATAAAAGTATTATGTTCAATTTAAACTAATCAACCTTACAAGGGTAAAGAAGAAAAACATTGATGCTTTTTACAATTCAAATCACCGTTAAGCCTTTGATACTGTCACACACATTGGGAAAAGGCCTCCATTGTCATGTGAATCTGGGTGGTGTGTTCAATTAAAAAAATAATTATTTAAAAATTTGCTTTTGGTGACGTGAAGCCTAGGGGTTTCGAAAGCCATCATAGACCAGCGTGAGTTACAGATTGGAAACAGAACACGGGAAGCATACAATAAAGAAAAAAATTTCCTCCTGTTAACAAGATCAAAATGTTTAATATATATAAAAATCAAAAGGGCAAGGATTTTAAAGATGAGAATTATAATTAATATAATAAATTAACTTATATATAACTAAAGATAAAACATCATATTGACTGCTGACTGCATATATGTGTGAATGCCCTATTGTTTGCATGACTTAGCTCTTAGGTTGCTGGGTTCGGTCGATGTATCAGGAGCTTGTCCCTCTGCCTAGGTGCTGTAGACTGTTTTAGTATGCTAACATAAGCATCAGCTTAGAAGGTGCCAGCTCCTGCTGAAATACGGTAGTTTAATTAGTAAAAGCCCGGCTACTAGTATGTGTCCTCAAAGTGGGAGTGACACAAAAGAAGGTGGGTAAAAATCAACGATGATTAGGAAGGCTGCGGGGGCTGAGTGTTGACTTCAGACGTACTCAGCGTTCGCCGACGGCAATGTTTCTTCCTCCAATAACGTAGTTAAGGTTTTGGGTTCAACAGATTCATCAGAATCGTGAAACCTGGAAGTCGTATTGAGGGCAAACAGAACGTGTAGGGATTCTGAAACGTTACAGGAAATGTAGGGATTCTGCCACGTGACAGGAAATGTAGGGATTCTGTGACAGGCAGGAAATTTAGGGATTCTGCAACAGGCAGGAATTCCAAGTAGCAGAATCTAGTCGGATTCGCAATTAGGATGAAATAAAACATGAACTAAATATATTCAATATATAAAGGGCATAATGTTCTCCTCGAACATAAACCGTTAATCAGAGAATCTCTGAGATCAGGGGATCTCAACCTGTGGGTCTCGACCCATTTGGGGGTCGATTGACGATTTACCAGGGGTCGCCTAAACCATCGAAAATATGAATTGTTATTGTCTTTTCTTCTATTGATGTGTGTGGGGGGGGGTCGCGGCAGAGTGGAGGATTGTAAAAAGGGGTCACCGAGCACAAAAGGTTGAGAACCGTGGTCTTAGATCAATTAACATTTACAAGCAATGCAGGTCACTGAGATCAGATCAATACAAGAGAAATTATTAGAATACAAATAGTAGGGGGGGGGGGGGGTCAACAAAAAAAAAGAAACACGTATAGTAGTCAGCAATTTTGACGTCGGTCACGGACAATAAAAAGTAGAGCATGCCCGTTCAGGGGACACAACTCCTGACAATCATAATGGACAAGGGGAGGTAATTTTTAAACTTTCCTAAGCGCAGTCTCAATGGGTTAGAAAGATTGTCACAACGATCAGCGAGAAAAATAAAATAATATGTACACATATATACAAGAATGCGACAATGATCAATTAACGCAATGTAGAGATATGACATATTTATTTCTGTTTCTAACCATTTAAAAGTAATATTAACATATTGTAGACATAAGTTAAAGCAATACATAAATATGTACACAAAAGTATATATGTTTGTAACTGACGACAGTGCGAAGTACACATAATGCACGTATTGAGTATAAGTGAAACAAGAAAAGTCCACACTACAAGAGTCCAGCCATGAACTTACCACAAGGTCCAAGTGAAAAGAACACGAGTAAGGGTGTCACAAGGCGCTAGCAGTGTGCTGGCGCCTGCTTAAACCTGTCGTGGTCTAGGGTGATTCTATAGGCCCGACTGTTGACGCTGGAACTTTGGTGGCTTTAGCCCTGTCGCGATTTTGGTGTTTGTCTATATAATTAAGATATAAAACTAAACACCTGAATATAGTTAGAAAAACGTAGGCGTATAACTTTATTTACATACAATATAGAATCTTCCAAATATAAAACGTTTACATACAGGTACATCAACAAAACTGGCGACTAAACTAAGATCTCTAATGACTATGAACGTTAGATTTCACTATAAGTCTCTCGTACATGATTAGGAAGACAAACAGAAGCGGGAAGTGCGACTGTCCACTATACAAAACCCACGCTAACTGTCCGTTCGTTTCAAGAGCAAAATCCCTCCCATGTGGACTACACAGCAACACAGTGGCTACGTCCCCTTGCATTATCAGTGACGCATAACCTCAGTGGTTACGTCCCCATGCATCATCAGTGACGCATAACCTCAGTGGTTACGTCCACATGCATCATCGGTGACGCATAACCTTGGCCTCTGACCAGTGATGACGTAGGCCGCGATCTGGTCAGAGCCTAGGCTTTGTATCTACAAGGCGCCGCGCCAACTGCCCCTTTTTCCCCAAATTTCCAAGGTCACCCCGCCCTCGTTGTAGCCTAGATCTTCTGGTCACGTGACAACAAAATAATTATTAAAGCACACAAAAAAATACTTATTTCCCCTTCCAAAAATGAAATAAATCTAATTCAACTAATTAAAATATATTAAAACATAAATAATTGCATTAGATCTAAAATATAAATAACAGTAAACAAACAAAAAACAAAACTTAAAACTTTCCACAATAACTAAGGCCATGGTAGTGGACTGCAGTTGTTCTGCTACACACACACAAACGGCTCACAGCGGTTTGTGACAAAGGGAGCACAATGAATGGAATCTGTACATGAACGCCCTAAAAGTTATAAATATTGTTACGAATCTCACTATCCAGGCTCTATGTAAACTGCACCACACGACATCACCAACTGAAAGAACTTGACAACTCGGGGTTTTATTTGATAAAAGACATCGTTAATTCTTTTTATCACGCGGTAGGGTCCATCCCAGTCTGTTTGAAGCTATGGGGACTTGACTTTTCGTCTTTGTGGGTTGTACAGCCACACCAGATCTGTTACGATTGATAGTTGAATGTACACAAACTTGACATAAGAACATTTAAGATCATAACAACTTTAATCAGTCATCTTGGCTACCAGAGTAGTGTTACCTATGCATAGGCACAACTCCTCCTACTCTATACAGTATACCTAAAATGGGGGTAATATACAATATTATGTGGATTACTGAAAGGGGCATAACATTTCATCAACAAGATCGTTCCCATGAAACCCAGCGGCATTGGTCCGTTTGTCGTACCTTGTCTTCGCCTGGTCACTGTTGATCTTGATGTTTTTACGGGCTAGAGCTTGAGTTTTCTCCATCTGTTTTCGGAGATTTTCGACATACTCTGTCGAAGAGGCTGGCACAGTTCCCGGAATCCTGAAAAGCAAATCACATGGTAGTTGCAGCTCTCGGCCGAACAACATCTTTGCTGGAGTGTAACTGGTGGTGCTGTGAATCGATCCTCTATATGTTATAAGGAACATTGGGATATAGGTGTCCCAGTCATCTTGACGTTCATCGACTTTCGGCAGGTGTTGTTCCAGTGTTCGGTTAAATCGTTCCACTATTCTGTCTTATTGGAGGTGAAGAGGGATTGTGCGTGTCTTTTCGCTGCCGAGTACCTGGCACATCTCTTGGAAGATCTTGGATTCGAAGTTTCGGCCTTGTCGGAGTGTAACTCCCTGGGAGCACTGAATCGGGTAATCCAATTTCCACGAGTGTTTCCGCTATGGTGTTTGCTTCTTGGTTTGCTTCGCATACGCTTCAGGCCACTTAGTAAAATAGTCATTCACTACTAGAACGTACTTATTTCCTCTCTGGGACTCAGGAAATTGTTCTGCTACATCGATCGCTATTCTTTCGAAGGGATTACCGACGTTGTATTGCTGCATAAGTCCCCTCGTTCTCCTGTGCGGTCCCTTGGCTGCAGCACATGCGTCGCACTTTCTGCATCATTCTTCTACATCATCTCGGTAGCCGAATCAGTAAAACCGCTAACGTACTTTTTCAAAGGTTTTGTTGACACCTAGATGTGACCGACTGGTATTATTATGGATTTCATGCAGCACCTCAGCAACTCTCACTTTAGGCAACAAGAGCTGTAAGTGATTGCATGTCCCATCTGCTGTTTCGCAGACCCTCTTGTCAGTGAGTCCTATTGCGCCCAATATACCTTATCTTATATAATACAGACGTTACTTCAAAAAAGAAGATGATTACGTCCTACGCGTCATGCATTTAGTCATGCATATTAACCAATGACTTAAATTCTGCCAAGTCACTGGTTTTTCTGGCTAGCTCAGGCAACCCATTCCATGCTCTAATAGCACTAGGGAAGAAGGAGTATTTGTATAAATTTGTCCTAGCATATGGGACGAGGAATGTGCCTTTATTTTTGTGTCTTTCAGAGTATTTTATTAAATTTTGTTTTTGTATTTGAAGATTATGGTTCAGTGTTTTATGTATAATTGCTACTTTACTTTTGAGTCTTCTGTCCTGAAGGCTATCTAAATTTAGTGATTTTACTAATGGTGTTACCCTAGTCAAATGTGAATATTCGTTTGTTATGAATCTCACTGCTCTATTTTGTGTTTGTTCCAGTTTCCTAATGTTTTCTTGAGTTGAGGGGTCCCACACGGTGGATGCATATTCTATTATTGGCCTAACCAAGGTTAAATAACATTTTAGTTTTATGTTCTTATTTGATTTATAGAAATTTCTTTTAATAAACCCTAATGCTTTGTTGGATTTTTTTTAATAGTTTCATCAATATGTGGATTCCATGACAGTTTTTCATTTATTATAACACCTAGGTATTTTGAGTTTTTAGTCTGTGTTACTGGTTTGCCATGAATAAGATAAGTGGAATTAATTTGTTTTATTTTTTTTGTTACTCTTAACAACTGACATTTTTCTGGGTGGAAAGACATGGCAGCAGCTCCTTTATCAGAAAGGTGATGCCATTCCAGTGTTTTCCGTCTTTCTTCATAAGCAGAATGGGAGAGAGGTCTTCATCTTTTAAATGATTTTCTCAGATTCTTTTGTTGAACCATGACCCTGAAGCTTATACCCCAAGACGTTGGCAACCAATGATAACTTTCTTTTCTTCAACCTTGCTGCAGTGTTTACATTCTTTTCTGCAAGGTCGTCGAGACAGCGCTTCAGCATTCTGGTGAGTTTGTCCTTTTCGGTGCTGTGTCTCGAAGTCGTAGGCTTGGGGGAGCTACCACCTTCTACCAAGCGCGTACCCAGGTGGCGGATAGGGGAAAGACCCTTAGATATAAGGGTTAGCTGTGAATAGCAAATAAACAGCCGCGGACCAACTGGTTTGCAGTCATGGAGGATGAGGTGAAGTATTCCAGTGGTTAGAATATTTACTAAAAACATCTCAGAAATCCAGGGAAATGATTGCAAAAAGCGAGTATAGGGCGCTCTATCTCTAAACCCGGGTAGATGAAACTCGTTAGCTAGGGATAGCAGTTCATCTAGGAGAGAAAACTCCGAAAATAAACACCTGCTGCCTTGCAGATGATCTTGGATGATCAAAGGCTATGGGAGCACACCCAGAAAGAAAAGCAGGCTGAAGTCGGAGTCAATGGGCCTCCTGGCGCAAAACACATTGACACGCAACCTCATCTATGTTGGAGTTCAGTAACGATTCTAATAGATGTGGCGTCCTGCCTGTGGAATCCCGCCGCGCAGGTAGGGGGCCGGGCTCTCCGCCTCGAAGGAGCCCACACAAGCGAGCTGGTGGTTCTTCTATCTCTGCCTGTGGAGCCAGGAGCAGGGACAAGAAAGTAAATACTACTGGCCAACACTCCAAGACCAAAAGTTTAAAAATCCTACAATGGAGAGCAGAGGGCATCCAAAAGAAAAAAGAAGCTCTAAAAATATTTTTGCATGAGAAAGAAATAGATGTAGCTTGCATCCAAGAAACTCATTTGAACAGTAATCTTCGTTTCTCCATTAGAGGCTACACCTGCATCAGACAAGATAGAGAAATCAGACCCAAAGGAGGAATCCTCACCCTCATTAAAAATGACATCCCTACCACAGACATAACTATGGCCAACTCCTCAGAATCAGAAATAATGGGAACTAAGCTAATTCTTCCAGATGGAAATATTAATCTATTTAACTGCTACTTCCAACCAGACAAGGAAATAGAGATTGATCACATACAAATACCTGACCAAGAAGACTGTCTTATCTTAGGAGATATGAATAGTCACTCTCAGAGCTGGGGATACCCAGACCTAAATGCCAGGGGAGAAGAAATTGAAGAATGGCAAGCAGAGAACAGACTTATCCTACTTAACAAACCTGAGGATAAACCAACATTTTTCTCAAGAGCCTGGCTAACATCAACCACTCCAGATCTAGCCTTTGCAACTGACAACTTATCCAAAAAGTGCACCAGAGAAGTTGCAGACCAGCTAGCCACCAGTGACCACAGACCCATATTGATCAGTATGGATAGCTCCTTCAAAATATCAGAAAACTCCACCATCCCCAGATGGAACTACAAAAAAGTCAACTGGCACCTATTTTCAAAGCTCACAGACCTATACACAACTTCAATAAACTGCAAATCAAATCAGGTTAATAAGTCATACTCAGCTTTCTCCAAAGCAATCCTCCTAGCATCTAAGGAATCAATTCCTAGAGGAGCAAGAAAAGATTATATTCCAAACTGGTCTGATCACCTTCAACAACTCCACAATGCCACCATTGAAGCCAGAAACACAGTAGAAAATAACCCTTGCACAGAAAATAACATAAATCTAAAAGCAGCTAACGCAGTTTTCAGGAAAAATTACCTTTCCGCCATGACAAAAAGTTGGCATGAAAAAACAGAACGGCTAAACGTAAACAAGACACGGGCCCAGACAAAATATCTAATGACATGCTTCTTTATTTGGGTCCTCAAGCCAAAAGAAAACTGCTACAAATATTCTATGCTAGCTGGAAATCTGGCAGAATTCCAAACATCTGGAAAAAAGCCATTATGATCCCTATACTAAAGCACGGCAAACCAAGAAACAAGCTGGATAGCTATCGTCCCATCAGCATCACTAGCTGTTCCTGCAAACTGATGGAAAGAATGATAAATAGAAGGCTGACATGGATCCTTGAGTCAAATAACCTACTCACTGAAGCCCAGGCTGGCTTTAGAAAAGGCAGATCAACAGAAGATCAAATCGCCTTTATCACACAGGAAATAGAAGATGGCTTTCAAGAAAAGAAACCAACAGCAATTGTGTGGGTTGACTTAGAAAAAGCATTTGACAAAGTCTGGAGCAAGGTCTCTTGCTCAAACTAATCCATCATCACATATCCCACAGAATGTACAACTGAATAAAGGAATATCTAAAAAATAGAAAAGCCTTAGTTTGCATGCAAGGACAAAGAAGCCACACAGTGGGTATTAAAAATGGTGTCCCCCAAGAGAAGTCCTATCCCCAACACTTTTCCTAATATTCATAAACGATCTAAATCAAAACCTACCAAGAAAAGTTAAAAGCAGCATGTATGCAGATGACCTTGCCTTAATTAGCACAGAAGAATATGTAGGAACATCGAAATTTCGATTACAAGATGCTCTCGATATACTCAATAATTGGTCCAAAGACTGGGACATGTCCATCAACACAAAAAAGACCACATATACCATATTCTCACTGTCAACAAAACAGCAAACAATAAAATTAACATTAGATAAGGAAGCTTTAGAAAAAAATGACAGCCCTACATACCTTGGAGTCACCTATGACCCGAGACTAACCAGGAAAAGCCAAATAGATAAAACACAGAGTAAAGGCATCCAGAGACTATCCCTCTTGAAAAAATTAGCTGGCTCAGATTGGGAAGCAAATCACAACATCCTGAAAAAGACCTATACCAGTTACGTGAGACCTGTAATAGAATATGGTGCCACAGCATGGTTTTCAGCAGCCCAAACCAACCTAAGAAAAATAGACAAGGTTCAAAATATTGGTCTAAGGATAGTGACAGGAGCTATCAAAACAACACCCATAAGAGATATGGAGGAAACCGCTGCCCTGATCTCTCTGAATGAAAGAGGTGGACTGTGCACATGCAATTCTGTCCAGCATTTTAGGTTTGGTTTATTTACCTGAAATGATAGCTCTAGAGAATTTCGCCGTCAAAGCTCTATTGATTATTTGTGTTATATTGTGTTTTTTTTCGACATTTCTTTGCATACTATATGCTGCAGAAGTCTTTTCTCTTGTGCACCACTGAGTCAGCGAGTTTTTCTTCTGTTTCTGCTAGACCAGGGGTTCTCAACCTGCGGGTGGCGACTCTTTTGGGGGTCGATTGACCTTTTGCCAGGGGTCGCTTAAGACCATCGAAAATATGGATTGTTATTGTCTACTCTTCTATTGCTGTATGTGTGTGTGTGTGGGGGGGGGTCGCGGCAGAGTGGGAGGTTGTAAAAAGGGTCGCCAATCTTAAAAGGTTAAGAACCGCTGTGCTAGACCATCTTGGTCATTCTAGGTCGTCTTCCGAAAAGCGAAATTTTGTAATTCTTCACCCTCCTTTATCCTTTCAGAGAAGCCTTGTCTCACTCCAACTATAGTTTGAACATAAGCTAATCACAATGTTATTGTTGAAACACACTCAACTAATTTCCTGCATGCAAAGGTTCTGGATTATCTTTATTTATTATTGATTAAGTTATCCAGGCTTATTTTGTACTGTTCATTGTCCTCATATACGGCACAAATTAGGTTATTAACGGGCTTCCCTTGTGTTTCTATGTCATCTTGGGTTACAATTTCGACTAGCATACTGTTTACTTCCACGTGATCTCTTTGTTCGAGTTTTGTTAGTTTGTCTACACTCAGAAGCTTTTCCTTTTCGTCTTTCTTGACTTTGTATGTTTTCTTTCCAGTCCTCTCAACGACAGTGTATGGACCATCAGATTTCAATTTGCTACCTATACCTTCCACCTTTGCGACAACTAAATCTCCTGCCTGGAACTGTTTTAATTTTCTGTTCCTATTTTTGATTTCTCTATGTCTGTCCAGGTTACGTTGCATATTTATTTCTGCTGTATTTAGGGCGTATCTAAGGTTCTACTTTGTTTCAACTATCCACGGGTGTGATGTTTTCCTGTCGCTTAGGTTTAGCATATGTTCAGCCCATAGTTGGAGTGAACCTTTTGGTATTGTTTCTGTTGTGTCGTCTTGATATAAGAAAAGAGTGCTTGTAATCACAACAAATTTCCTTCTGGATCAATAAAGCAGTCTTAGTCTTAGTCTTAGTTTTTACTCTTCCAACGTTGCTCAGTGTGTCGAATACCAGACTTTGTCGAAAGCTTTCTTGAAATAAAAAAAAGATACGAAACAGATTATGTTTGTGTGAATAGTATTTTGTTTTGTGCAGAGTATCTTTTGATATAGAATTTGTTTTGTGATGCTGCGACCTTGTCTAAAAGTCGTTTGTTCTTTTGATATAGTTTAGACTGGTACAGGTTGTGGACGGTTTAGTATAATTTTTAACAAGACTTTGCTAGGATTACTCATGAGCTTTTGACAGAGTTGCACATATTTGGTTTTTAAATATTTCTTTTTGAGTGTAAGAAAATGCCATCAATTGTATTACTACTATTACACAGTAATCAAGAAAAGTGATGGTTTCTCTGAACAGACCATTATAGCCATTACAGTCTTGTTAGCATCAGCAGCTTTGATAGCTTTAGTGATCTTTCTAATCGCCTTAAAAGTCACAGGTAGGTCAGAGAGATTCAAGTGCATTGAAACTTAAATTAAGATCCATTCTATTACATAAAAAGTCATTCTAGGGTTTATAAAATATATTTTGTAAATTTTATTTGTATTCATTTACTTATATCAAAGGATGTTTTCGAAGATACAATATTGATAATAATAATAATAATAATGATAATAAAGATGATATATTTCAATCAAACTGATTTGCTGTTTATTGATAAAAAAAAAAGGAAAAAAATGCTACTATTACTGACAGATTACTGGCATCACCGAACCACTGTTCCATATTAAAGTAAAAACTAAATAGAAAAACAAAGAAAATAAGAGAACCAAAGCTTTAAGCGGTTATGGAAGTTATCTAAAATAACAATATATCCTGTTGTTATATCAAGGTGGATAATGACAACTGACCTCACTTTCAAGTTCATTAACATTCCTCAGATCCTCATGCCACATCACAAGAAAATTCCTCAGTGGACACTGTTAAAGGAATTGCAATACATTTTGTTTCTCTCTAACGACGCTCAAGTCTGTCAGTGCCAGTGTCAGTTCGTTTCTAACATAATAATAATATTAATTATTATTATTATATCTTTATACTGTACTCTGTACGTTTAGATTGGCGACAGTAAATAATGCTAATTTTGTCAGTTGGATATTCCAAAACATACTGTAACTACAATAGAAGTATTTGTGTTCTTTGAAAAATAAATTGATAGTTTTAGCGAACCATTGCACTCTTTTAATTTAATAATAGGGTATTAGTAATATGTAATCCTTATATAAATGTAACTATCTACTATCGCTAAGTCGGTTTAAATGTCTTTTATAATTATTTTAATTTAGCTTAGACCACCATTTAAGCCAAGTACTATTTCTTTCCTTTCTTTAAGATACCAAACAAAATAATTTATTACCAATTTTCAATTAACTAATTGGTTAATTGTTTTCTTGATTCTTGTTTGTCAGTTAAAAGAAATAATTGTACACAATTTCAGCTTGATACGAGATAGATTGCGTGTTGGAGAAATAACGTGTACATACTTTTTATCAGACTGAGTTGACATATGCTTTGTAAAAAAAATATTTAAACTATTTGAATAAATATTTTTTTACAAGAAAATTACGTTTTAAACATAAGGAAAACATGTACGTTTTAACACTTTTAACATAGTATACTGAAAATATCACTATACATGTATATACGTATATATTGTAAAGGTTAAATCGATTTTATAGACTCTGTCACTTCTTCTAGTACCACAAATTAACCTTTTTTATAAAGTAATAAAATATAATATTTGGAAAAGAAACTTGTAAAGAAAAGTAAACTTTCTCTTTCAAACCTTGTGGTCTATAGGGCAGATGATGTAAAGGTCATCTGTTTCTGAGGCCTACGGTTTACGAGGGTGTCATGTGCCAGCACAACGACCAACCGACTGTAATTTTACCCAACTATTGTCAGGTATCCATCAGATGCGCCCGAAGATCGTTAAATTATAAGATCCCAATCTTCACCAGAATTCGAACCCTGGAACCTGGTTCGGAAACTAAGCGCTTTACCGCTCAGCCACCGACCCTCCAGAAACTTGTGGTGCGGATTATTACCTTCTCATTTTTTCGAAATATGTGCTTGAAAAAACATGAAAGAATAGATGATAAGACTATAAATAGTTGTTTTTTTAATTTTGTGTACCTAAAAGTTTAAATTGTGGTTTACCTTTTTATTCAAAATTAGAACTCATTTTGTAATATGTTAAATATTAGATAAGATAAGATAACTTTTATAGATCCAATCAAATGGAAATTCTGTTTGACTACAATTGACAACCTCGGCGTAACATAGATGAAAAGTACAAACAACATTCACACACGAAACACATACACATTCACATTCAACAAGTGTTTTATGAATTAGACTTCTGTGTACTTCTCGATGACGACAGATGATCTTATAACACATTTACAGGAAAATATAAATATAATTAAAACATTTTTCTTTATTTTTGTTAAAAGCATTAAAAGCAGTTTATATTTATAGGTGAATTCTTTTTAAAAAGACTAACAGAAAAATCATTGCGTAATTACTATAGACTTAGCTATAGATATTGTTTTTAAAAACTAGTT
>JAZGLO010001625.1:0-16235 GCA_036873155.1 Biomphalaria sudanica
TTAGGGTGGCCCTTACTTACAGGCAAAAAATAAAATTAAAAAAAACTAAGCTCTGACCCTCTTATTATCTTACATATGGTACAAAAACATTACACATAAAATTTCAGAAAGAAATTCTAACAATTAGTGGTAGCTCAAGCGATCTAAAGTTTACCTCACTGTCCACGTTTCTAATACAGTCCATACAAAATGTTAGCAGATGCTTGAAATTAACAGATTTTTTTATTTCACTTCTAGTATGTAATACAAAGTAAATTGCAACGATAAAGTAGCTTACAATGTCAAGCGTCTATCACCAACTGTCACTGGTGATCCATTAATGAGCGTTTCAGTGCGTTGGGGTACCGCTTGCGATTGTCAGAGACCAGCTGCATTAGGAACTGTAGTTGTTCTTCATTCTTGGTGAGGCGTCCGGAAAACTGTTCCACTAGAGCGACTCCCCTTTCAGCATGATCATTAATGACTGTAAGATGGTGAACACGTTTGGCTGCAGCCTGGTAGTCTTCACTCTGAGCCCACTGTTCGGCGGGTAAATGAAGGAATCCCTGTGGAAGATCCAGCGTGATGAACAAAGATCTGGTATTTTTCGTCACAAAGTCAGCTGTTGACATACGTTCTAGGTCGGCAGAGGAAACTTGATGTAATTGTATGCGCTTAGGAGGATCAGCTGCTCCATCAACTTCATTCATTGCTTGAACCATTCTGTCTTTGATCTCGTTGCTGATTGCATTATCAAAGAATGCCAAGCCAACCAAGTTCTCTGATAGGTACCACAAGTGATCCATCATCTTGTGGGATGTTACCTTTGAAATAGCACTGTTTGTAGAACTGTACTTTAATAGGCATTTCAGAAGCTGAAGATCATTGTTTGCTGCAGCACTTGCAAGAGGAGCTGTATACCAAGCCTTGACGTAGACTGTCGCAAAAAATATGCTCAGTTGACGCAGACCTGTCTCCTCACGTGTGGACAGTTGAAACTGTGAACGGAACAGCCACACCTTGAAGGTGTAGATAATTTTTGACATCCACCTGGCTTGATGCATAGCCCCAGGCGCTCTGAAGTGTATTCCACGTTGTGGAGTTATGCCAAGATAGATCAGCGTTACTTCTGCTAACTCGCGGTAATCATCACGAGGTTGGTTTTCAGCCACAGCAGACATGAGCATCGTTCCAAGAGCCTCCTTGATGCTAGCAATGACAAGGGCACTTTCCTGATCAGAAGATGAATCTTGAAATTGACTCTTATCGATGAACTGCCAGTGTGCTTTAAATCTCTTGAAGAGAAGAACTTCTGGTGCTGATGAGGAACCCATAACTTGTGTGAATGCTGCACTGGCCACAAGTTCGAGCATATGATGACGGCAAGCAAGGTACAGAAGATCCCTACCAATCAGCTGTTGAAGCAAAACACAGGCTCCATTTTTTCGGCCAGTATTAGAGCTGGTGGTGTCAAAGCACAATCCTTGGACATTACTGGTTATTCCCCACTCATTCAGTGCATCAAAGACTGCACGGGCTTGCGCAGACCCTGTTCCTGCAGGAATTTTTGGAACGGCCAATAACTGTACATCCCCATCGGTAGAAGACACCAGTATAGGCAAGCGGTCCACCATTTCCTGACCACTGAGATCAGGTAGAAGCTTGCCATCCCAGTGAACGACCAGTACACCACCAGGTTGAAAGCTTTGTTGAATCTTCTCTGCACATTCTGCTCGGCAGTGCTGTCTCTGGCGCTGAATACTACTCCTGTTGAGAGTCAGTGTACTAATGTCCTGCCCGAGTGATTTCGCTGTCTCACCAACAATCATTACAGCAGCCCGATCGGATACCTTGTTGCGATCTAGGAAGGCTGCCAGGTCGGGTGTCATAATAGTTTGTCGACCACGTTTTGCTGCAGGTGGTAACTCGGAACTGGTAACACCACTGGCCAAATGATATGAAACATCTTTATCAGTGTCGTCATCACTACTGCTACTGCTGCTACAGTCAATACTAACTTGTTCCTGCAAACTGTCCTGTTCAGAAGCAGATTTATATCGACGTTCCTGCTCCTTAATTAACTTCTGATGCTGTTTTGTTTCTTTCTTCGCTAATACAGTATCCACTGATGACATGCCGCCTCTACGCCCCTTTTCTCTCTGTGCAATTAGAAATTCTTTATCCTCATAAATTTTTATCATACTCATTGCCTCACCATGGGCTATATCAAACAGATCATCAAACAATTCTGTGAATTGCTCTTCATTCCTTTGCTGTGTATCTGTTCGTCTCGAGGCATTTTTCTTGAGAGATCGCCATTGATCAAACAATACTTCAATCTTCTTGATTGAATCCTGCTTATGACGAACCGGAATTCGTGCACGGTTCCAGAATTGTTCAATTTCATCAACAGTAAGCGTTGATGATTCGCGGACAGTCTTCTTCTGTTGTAGGTGCAGAAAGAGGAAGTGTCCAAGAGCCTGCCGGTTTGAGGGCAACTTCTGACCTCTGATTTCTTCTGTAAACTTCTCCAATAAGTACACAGGTTTTCTGCTTTTGGTGGTGGTACTTACAGAAGCCATAATAACACTAAAAAGATGAGTGTTCACTGAAGTGTTCACTGTTCAACTAATTAAACAAAAATGCTTTACATCACTGACAGTGTGAAAGAGACCACTTAACAATGACAGTCTGTCATGTAATCGCATGCTTGCTTAGGTAATACACAACACTGCAGGCTGACGCAATATTACATCAGACATATTAAATAGATGATGCAATGTTGCATCACCTAGAGTTGTTACTTAGATGATGCAATGTTGCATCACACATATTAATTACATGATGATGATGCAATATTGCTTCACATGTCATGCTGCTGAGTAATGAGTGCCTATTGTAAACTTCAATGTTATTGAGCTACCCCTAAATGATTAAATATCTGCGTAAAATTTTGCAAACAATGTTTTCTTATCATAAGGACACTTTCTAGAGGGTCAGAGGTTAGAAAATAAAAAGTTCAAAAATAAGGGCCACCCTAATGGGTATTCTGTTATTGGCCTAACCAAGGTTAAATAACATTTTAGTTTTATGTTCTTATTTGATTTATAGAAATTTCTTTTAATAAACCCTAATGCTTTGTTTTATAGTTTTATCAATATGTGGATTCCATGAAAGTTTTTCATTTATTATAACGCGTTTTTAGTCTGTGTTACTGGTTTGCCATGAATAAGATAAGTGGAATTAATTTGTTTTAGTTTTTTTGTTACTCTTAATCAACACCAATAACAGTAAACTCAGGTGTACCTCAAGGAACAGTCTTAGGTCAACTACTATTTTTAATTAACATAAATGATTTACCAAATTGCATTAGTTCAGGAACAAAAGTCAGATTATTTGCAGACAATTACATAATATATAGAACAATAAAAACAACACAAGACACAGATATTTTACAAAGAGAATTAGGTGGATTACAGAAATGGGAATCAAATTGGAGCATGTCTTTCCACCAAGAAAAATGTCAGTTATTAAGACTCACAAAAAAACTAAAACAAATTAATTTTACTTATCTTATTCATGGCAAACCACATTGATAAAAGTATTAAACAATCAAACAAAGCATTAGGGTTTATTAGAAGAAATTTCTATAAATCAAATAAGAACATACAACTAAAATATTTTTTAACTCTTGTTAGACAAATAATAGAATATGCATTCTCTGTTTTGGACCTTTTAACTCAAGAAAACATTAAGAAACTGGAACAGACACAAAATAGAGCTGTGAGATTTATTACTAACGAATATTCACATTTGAGTAGAGTAACACCTTTATTAAAATCACTAAATTTAGAAAGCCTTCAGGATAGAAGACTCAAAAGTAAATTTGCAATTATACATAAAACACTAAACCATAATCTTTAAATACAAAATAAAAAAAAATAAAATACTCAGAAAGACACAAAGATAAAGGCACACTGCTTGTTCCATATGCTAGGACATATGCTAGGACAAATTTTTACAAAGGCTCCTTCTTCCCTAGCGGTATTAGAGCATGTTTAGAATGGGTTGCCTGAGCCTGCCCGGAAAAGCAGTGACTTGGCAGAATTTAATTCATTAGTTAATATGCATGTTAATTACGCGTAAGACGTAATCATCTTCTTTTTGAAGTAACGTCTGTAACATATAAGATAAGATAAGTAGCTAGACTATGTATAAACCTAGAATCAAGAAACTAGACTAGGTCTAAAATTTAGAATCTAGACTAGGTCTAGATCAACATCTAAATCTATATCTAGAATCCAGACTAATCTAGAATCTAGACTAGAAACTAGACTAGACCTAGAATAAAGATATATAATCTAGGTATAGATTAGGATTCATATGACTTAACGCGTTTTATCTTAAAATTACTTGACCGATAGGCCAATCTGAATCCCTAAGCTGTAAGAAGATAAACTATTTGCTGAATAATTTATAGATATAACTTTTGTTCATTTTGCTTACTACGTTTAAATCTACATCTACACATTAGTTAGACTAATACGTTTCTTTGGTTTAAATCTAGAGCTATAAATTCCTATAAAAACTAAATAGTTTAAATGCAGATTTCACGCGTGACAAACTTGTGACAGCATGAACTTGTATTGTGATGGAGAATGTTCACACTTGTCCATCATATCAGGAATCAGACGTCTGCTCAGTATTTTGATACATGTAGATCTGGTATACATTTTTATCTGCAACACCCACACGATCAGCATTTCTCCACTTTAAACTGCTGACAACGTAATACCAAATAAATACTTCCTAATCTTACTTACACTACTTACTTATTTATATAAACAACATATTTTCTTGAAAATTCATGAATGTTTTGACCTTTGTAAAATAGTATAAATGCTACTAATATTCACTTTAAATAATATCAAACCAAAATATATCTCTCATTTCTAAATTAAAAAAAAAAACTACTGTTAAGGAAAATGACTTCAGTTTTGCAGAGAGCAGCTCTTGGTTTCTGGTTTGGACTTGTTCTTGTCAATATAAGTCCAATTCAGAGGTAAACTCATTCTTCCATATTTTCTTTCAGCATTTCATTTTTTCTTTGTGATTTTAAAAGAAATGCACTGTGATCATATATATGTTGATTTAAAATGAAATCTATTTAGATCACTTTTATAAGTTGTTTTAGGATGCTTCCAGGGTTGAGATTCATAATTGAGTTTTTAAGTTTCCAAACTTCATACATCAATGGCAATCTAGCTAATATCTCTAGCAGAAACCTAGGACCAAAGTATATCACATATCACAATAAAAGTTGAAGCTGTTAAAATTAAAGTTTTTGAATGTTACAACACAAGAATACTACAATAATTATTGTAATCATTGATATTGTAGTGTAATGTAATTCTCTTTCTTTTTTTTTTCGCTTGTTCAGTACACAATTAAAACTTATGCTGCACAGTCCCGGTCACTTTGAACTGGACGTTGACCAGCAAGTGCCACCAAACTTCCCCCCGTTAGATGAGGAGATTACGTGGGAAGAACTGCAGAAGACTGTTGCGACCTACCATCACTTTTTTGATGGAATATCGATTGAGAGTTCCAAAGTTTCATTCCAAGGTAATACATTACTATTTTTCTTCAATAAATCATTCAAGTTTTTTGTGTTTATATATAATAGTGTAATAACTGAAGGGAGGCAACTCAACAAGATATAGATGTTTATGTACATTACATGCATGTAGAAGAACATCTTCATGAGCTCTAGACTTGGGCGGAAATCAGTTCTCTCCTTCTCTAATCTCCACATCCTTCCTAGTCAAGTCACTAATAGTGTGCACCTTAAGCACTATCTTGGATGGTGGTGTGCATGGCAGGGTTATAACAATATAATAAATAATAAATATATAGAAATAAGACATTTTGTGGTTGTATTTTTACTCTCGTGTCATTCCGTACACTCAGCTCTGGGAGTAACTCAACCAATTAGACCATCCTTTAACTTTCAAAAATTTTTTTACTTATTGGAGTTTCTCAAGACGTATAATTCTCAATAAACATTTGAAGAGAAAGTTAATTATTAAGATTTAAAAAAAAACAACTTATATTGAGTGAGAATGTATTGATTATTTTTAATTTATCATGGAAATAATTTTTAGTAATTGAAAATTTAACTATTATTTTTCGATTTATATTTCTGGATCCAAACGCTGTTTCCTTTATAAGCTAGCTAACAATGGAAGTTGAAATAGTAGTTTGTGCCTTAACTGTCTACTTGATTTTCTAATTTAAATATATTTTTTTAATTCATTTTTTTGTCATCGGCTATAAATAATTGTGCAAAATGTTCAACTTGATCCGAGAATTAAAAGTGGATAATTGAGAGTGCACAAAACTTCAATCAGACAGACCAACAGACAGGTGGTGTAGTTTAATATAACCTTGGTAAAGAAAAAACAAAACTCTTACCATCGCTCAAACCTCCAAACAAAAATCACACGCATATTGTTGCACGCATTACTTATCAACTAACAGTCTCCAAAGTGGTCTATATAGACCCGAACAGGTCTTCGAAGACCCCCAATGGGTCTAAGAAAGTGAAAAAAGAATTGGGGGCTTATGACAAGTAAATGGGGGTCCACGAGAGTAGATCTCATTTGAGAACGTCGTAACTTTAATTTTACATCAATAAAGTAAACTATTATTTCGCTCGAAATAAAGTATCTATTACTTATCTATTACTTATTATAGGTAATCATTTAAATTGGAATCCTAATGTTCCAATTAAATATTTTGTAAATTTTAATACTTCATTGATATAGATAATTTTAGTCTATAGGTAACTGATACTTATCATGGCCGAGTCTAAATATGAAATGTATACAAAAGTGTTTTTTTTTTATTTGACTTTTTCCTTGTCAAACTTATATTGCCAAATGTGCTTTTTATTTAAGAAAGTTTATGTAATGACAATGAAATCACCTAAGATGAAGAATCATTTCAGACGTAGCTACCCTGATAGAATGCTAATTTACGCATCTTGACATTAATCACAAGTCTAGTATCGCGTCTCTAAACATTCTATTCTCTGCATATCTTTTCCTGAATTTTTTATAGGTCCTGTTGGATTAAAAAATCTGAACTGTGCTTGTAAAGATCTATACTGTGCCTGTTGTTATCAACTGTCATTTGAGACGCTTCGTATTAGTGTATTAGGTAACAATTTTTTATATATTCATTAATAACTTAAAATAACTCTTTTACGATTTCTAGTATTACATTTTTTCTTATGGATGGAAATGTAACAAAAATGTTAGACTAAAGTTAGATTAAAGCTAGTTCGAAATAAAAACTGAGCTATTTATTTTAATCTAAAAGTGTAAAAATAATTGTATTGCAATCTGGAAAGTTAAGTTGATAGAGCGCCAATAACGTGAAATTCTCATATATATCATTGCAAATTGTTAATATTTTTCATTTAAAAATTAAAATTTTAATGTTTATACTACTATATTTTTTGAAAAAATTCGTTGGTAGTAATATTTCTAAAAATGTTTCTTGTTTTCAATATTTATTAAGAAATTTTTTTAAACTTATACTTTTTAATAATATTTCATACCTCTTAAAATATTTCAAGCTCATACTTTTTAAACAAAATGTCATATTTATACTCATTATAAAAGTTATTTCATACTTATACTTCTTAAAAATATTTCATACTTACACTTCTTAACAAAATATTTCATACTTATACTTATACTTAGATTTACCTTACAGGACAAGAAAAATTTCACAAGCTGCAGAAGATTTTGTATATGCCGTGTTTAATCATTCTTAGTATAAAATTGACCACGGCAACCAATATCCTAGTCTACAATGCCTGTGTTGTGAGCACTCTTCTTAATGATAATGAGAGCTGGGCAACGTACATGTAGCAAGAGCATAGATTAAATAGCTTACATTTACACTGCCTGCGACGCATAATATGCATCTCTTGTAGGAATAATGTCTCCAACCAGGGCGTTTTGAAACTAGTTAATGTGCACAACATCTATGCTGTTCTGGGACAGAGAAAACAACGCTGGCTCGCACATGTCACCGGCTTGCCAGAAGGAAGAGACCTACATGCTGTGCTTGCAGAGAGAGTCAGACCCAAAACTAACCTACAGAGATGTCTGCAAGCGAGACATGAAAACCACAGGTATCAACGAAAGTATGAGGGAGTTGCGTGCTGGTACGAATCTCGCCGAGAGCAAAAGAAACGAAGCTGCATCAGTCACGAGAAAGAAAAATAAAGCTGCACTGTCAGATAGCCCTAGAAAAAATACGTATACATGCACAAACTGTTTCAGAATTGGCTCGATAAGTCACTTCAGATTCTACCAGTCTCAAGACGAAACCAAAGCCAGCGACTAATCTGGGCGCATCCATTATTATCCGAGACAGAAACCATAAAGTAATTTTTTTTTAATGTGAAGTTGACTATAGTAGAAGAGGAATACTTCAAAAAAACTAATTAGTCAAAAAATGATTGTAAGATTAATGTTAACACAGAATTTTTTACTTATTTAAAATCATTGTTTTAGTACTTTATGTTCAAGCTACAATGACTAATAAGATATAATTTATATCGTTAGAATATATTCAAGCATAAACTGCATTTTCTTAAACTTTTATTTTAATTTTTTTTTTTTTTTTTTTTTGAGGATTCGAAGAAAAGATTAAGCCATAAGACTTCAGTTAGGCCAGGAGAGGCGCGGAATTTGAGCGGCCCGGGTTCGAATTCTAGTAAACACTGGGATTTTCAACTTGGGAATCTTTGGGCGTCTCTGAGTCCACCCAGCTCTAATGGGTACCTGACATTAGTTGGGAAAAAGTAAAGGTGGTTGGTCTTGTGCTGGCTACATGACACCCTCGTTAAGCGTAGGCCACAAAAACAGATGAACTTTACATCATCTGCCCTATAGACCACAAGGTCTGAAAGGGGAACTAGTTAGGCCAGGTTCACATCTAATTTTGCATTCACTTGCACCTATCCTTTGATCTGCTAGACCGTTGGGGCACTACACAAGATCTGTCAACCTTCTTTCTCCATTCTTATCTCTCATTTGTCTGTAATATAATTTCATTCGGATGTTCTTTCTGAAAATATTGAAGCCTGCCTGAGTGGACCACTTCAAGGGCTGTTTTTGAGTTTGTGTTTCCACACAAAATTACTTTGTAACCTTGTTTTTTTTTTGTATTAATAGATCTCCATGTCCAGTCTAAATATAAATATTATAATATAAATATAGGCTTAATCTTATATTATAATTTTTTATTTCGAATAAAATACGTTTATTCATTAAAAGCTTTATTTTTTTATTTATTACAACTAACACATTTTTATTAAAAATAAGGACTTTTATATGTAAGCTTTTTATTATTAATTTCTTGTCTATGGCATTGAACTTCTTAGAGAGATAAACTCTTCTTGTTTCTACTTCTCTTATCGATACTATGAGACCAATCCTTTATTTGCATCTACAGTCACCGATAACAGAGGCGTAGCTAGGATATAACCATCATTTAGTGGCCCGCGGGGCTTGACCTCTTTGGGGCCCAACCTCTTTGGGGCCCCTGCATTTTACGTACTATTTACTATTTATTGTAAAAAAAAAACTTATTTGGTCAAATGGGAGCCCCTGGGTATTTTCATTTTTTCCCACCTTCCCCAGACCTTAGCTACGCCTCTGATCAATAAAGACTTAGTAATCACCGGATACTTCAACGTTTTAGTTTTCGTTTTTTTTCCTAATAATTCAGGTGTGCTGCCTATTTGCGATCCAGTATCCCACCTATTTACTAATTTCATTATATAACCAGATATAGTTAACAATGTATATCGTCAAGCATGATTCCTCGAAATTTTTGTTTCATAAATTATTTAAAACAAACTTAAATTTTTAAAATGTTTATGTCCTCTTTCATCTAGCTTGTGTCAACATTTCTTACATTCCTGATGAATTTGCTATAAAACTGGCAATAACTGTAAATAGGAAAAACCTCATCAGTAAAAAAATATCAGGTTAGTTTTTTTTTAATATTTTTTTTCGTAGTCAAAATTATATGAAAAATCTACTAACGCAAAATATATATATATAAAAATATATATAATGTTCCGATTTTTATGGAAAACAAGTTCCTAAAACAACTTCCTTACTCCAAAGTATGATATGAAAATCTCTCCACAAGGCTATGGTACATAAAATTTCATACTAGACCATTCCGAATATTTAATTAAATAACTGTATTAGAATTATTTGGATTTCTCTTTGTCTCTTACTATATATGTATATATTAACATTGGAACAAATTATTATCGATACTTAAAACTAATGCGATGTTTAGAAAGAAAAATTAAATGTTAATAAGATTTTAAATAGCTTTTGTTCTTTTTTTTTACATTAACATGGCTGACAGACAGACTGACAGACAAAAGCATATACATATTTTTAAACAATGCAATTTGAACTTGGTGTACCAATGTCTATGAACCCTCGTCAGATTGCTCGTATTGATAAAGACATTTTTAGTTGAATTAGACTGTATTATGAAGTGGAAAATTTCCTTTGACGTCATATGGAATTAACTCTTTGAATAAAATGCTAAAAGTAACTCGGTGCACCAATGTCTATGAACACTCGACGACTGGCTCGTATTGATAAAGACATTTTTAGTCTAACTAGCCATGTGACGTAGTGGATGTTTTTCTTTGATGTCAAATGGAATAAAATCTTCTAAAGAAATGCTAAAATAACTCATTTAACCCTTGAAGTGCTGAGCTGTTTTACAATAAGTGCATAGAAAATTATAAGTATGATGTTTAGAGGCTAAACTACCACACGCGTTTTAATGGTTAATTAATGTTTGCTAAACCTCGTTATGTTCACGTGTTAAAGAAAAACATAATAGCTAGATTTTTACTTTTGATCTAGATTTATTTTCTAGATCTAGATTTTTTACACTATATCTATATTTTTTACACTATATCTAGATTTTTCACACGAGATTAAGATTTTTCCAACTAGATATACATTTATATTGTTATTAAAAATTATTGTAGATTCTAGATCTAGAATTTCTAGTTCTAAAATGATATAGACTAGATCTAGAGTTTTAATTTTTAGACGTAAAGTGTAGATTTTGATTTCCAAATGTCTAGATCAATGATGCAATGTTATAAAATACAAAAACTAATCTTTCATTTTTAAAATTTAGTCCATTGATAAATTATCTAGGCTTTTTTTTTACAAAATCCTTATCTGATTTACATCTAAATTTACTCCAAATTTAAATTTAGATCTATATCTAGTGACATAGTGCTAAATAAGAAGTTAGGCTTTGGTAAATCTACATCCTCACTCTAGTACCATTTCTATGAAAATGCGGCAATAGCTCTGTTGGTAACTGTGTAGGGACATCGTGCAGACATTGCTGTTCAAGCATGATACCTGTTCTTTTTTGTTTTTGTTTTTAATGCCAAAAAAGTATCTGAAATTGCTCGTCTGAACCATGGTAATTTTTAAGTCGTGCCGTAATGTACACTATATCACTTTATCAATAATTGGCTTTTAGTTTGTTATTAAATAACAGCAATTCCTGAACGTGCGGTTAGCGCGCTGGACTGATGATCCCGACGGTCCCAGATTCATCATCTGCTCGCTCCTTTATCCAGCGGGAGGTTAGGATAAGAAAGTAAATTATCTTAAGCAATGAAAAAACCTGTAAAAAATTTTACAGAAACAAAATTTTTTTACAACGCCTAATGAATATTTGAAACGTTATTACTTTTGACAATTAAATCAAAATCACGTCTTAAATATTTCTTACGAATAGGGTGGCCCAACAGAGATCCGACAGGGGCCGCCTCTCTTTGTAATCTTGTATTGGATCAAAGACTTTGTTAATTTTTTTTTATTTTCTTAAAATTTCTAAAATATATGCTCATTATAAAGAAACTTGTTTAATAGGGAAGCGTGGTCGAGAGGCTGAGTGCGCTTGAACTTGGCTTGGCTTTACCTAGAAGGGGGCTTGAGGTTCGGCACCTGACTCGGTGGCCTAAAGGCAGCACGGAAAACCAACTCCTAGATACCCCCCCCCCCACTGGTCTACAAATGAGATTGGACCAAGTGCTCTGAGCATGCTATAAGCATTAAAGTAGCGCTATATAAAAGCTATAAATATATATTTATATATATAATATATATATATATATATATATATATATATATATATATATAATATGTTTGTATTTCTGTCACTTTTTCAGTTAAAACTCCTGAAATAGTCTGTGTAGGCGTACCATTTATCAGCAGATTCGCCAACCTGTGCCTTAGATTTAGTGACATGCATTACACTCACACTTCACTCAAGGGATGTGCTGGCCTGGAGGCTAAAGCCTTGGGTATAACCCTTAAAAAATTTAACCTTGGCTGCTTTGAGATGCCATAAATTGAAACACCTTTAGTGTTATATTGTCTGTACTTATCATTCAATAAACTAAATGGATATTTTATATTCCTTTTGTTGGCTAACATCATCTACTGCTATTTTTTAATATAAGTTATGCTAGATAGAAATGTATATTATTTTTATTGATAAACATGTATCATTATGTCATTCTATCTTGGCTAGTTGGCATTTTAAAGTTTATTTCAATAAGGGAAAGTGTGAGCAGGCAACATTGAACATATCATGAAATAGTTAGAAAAGATTGTATAATAATATTAGCAGATGTGAATTATGTCATTATTATAAATTTCTTTTATTCAATTAGAAAATATTTTATTGTTGATAGTTTTAATGTCATATTGTATGTTGTATCCTCACGATTAAGAAAATGTATTATAATTATTAAATTATTAAACCAAAAATGTTATTTATGTTGCGCTTTAGAACTATTTATAAAATAGTTTAGTACATTTACTATTAATTAGTAATAAAAAGTTTTATCATAATTTACCAACCAAACACTTAATGACATGTTATCCCACAATCATATCAAGCCTATAAAAAGAATAAAATAAAAGTATTATGTTCAATTTAAACTAATCAACCTTACAAGGGTAAAGAAGAAAAACATTGATGCTTTTTACAATTCAAATCACCGTTAAGCCTTTGATACTGTCACACACATTGGGAAAAGGCCTCCATTGTCATGTGAATCTGGGTGGTGTGTTCAATTAAAAAAATAATTATTTAAAAATTTGCTTTTGGTGACGTGAAGCCTAGGGGTTTCGAAAGCCATCATAGACCAGCGTGAGTTACAGATTGGAAACAGAACACGGGAAGCATACAATAAAGAAAAAAATTTCCTCCTGTTAACAAGATCAAAATGTTTAATATATATAAAAATCAAAAGGGCAAGGATTTTAAAGATGAGAATTATAATTAATATAATAAATTAACTTATATATAACTAAAGATAAAACATCATATTGACTGCTGACTGCATATATGTGTGAATGCCCTATTGTTTGCATGACTTAGCTCTTAGGTTGCTGGGTTCGGTCGATGTATCAGGAGCTTGTCCCTCTGCCTAGGTGCTGTAGACTGTTTTAGTATACTAACATAAGCATCAGCTTAGAAGGTGCCAGCTCCTGTTGAAATACGGTAGTTTAATTAGTAAAAGCCCGGCTACTAGTATGTGTCCTCAAAGTGGGAGTGACACAAAAGAAGGTGGGTAAAAATCAACGATGATTAGGAAGGCTGCGGTGGCTGGGTGTTGACTTCAGACGTACTCAGCGTACGCCGACGGCAATGTTTCTTCCTCCAACAACGTAGTTAAGGTTTTGGGTTCAACAGATTCATCAGAATCGTGAAACATGGAAGTCGTATTGAGGGCAAACAGAACGTGTAGGGATTCTGCCACGTTACAGGAAATGTAGGGATTCTGCCACATGACAGGAAATGTAGGGATTCTGAGACAGGCAGGAAATGTAAGAATTCTGCAACGTGACAGGAAATGTAGCGATTCTGTGACGTGACAGGAAATGTTGGGATTCTGCGACAGGCAGGAAATGTAGGGATTCTGCAACGTGACGGGAAATGTAGGGATTCTGCGATAGGCAGGAAATGTAGGGATTCTGCAACGTGACATAAAACGTAGGGATTCTGCGACGTGAAAGGAAATGTAGGGATTCTGCTACAGGCTGGAAATGTAGGGTTTCTGCCACGTGACAGAAAATGTAAGGATTCTGCGACGTTACAGGAAATGTAAGGATTCTGAGACAGGCAGGAAATTTAGGGATTCTGCAACAGGCAGGAAATTTAGGGATTCTGCAACAGGCAGGAAATTTAGGGATTCTGCAACAGGCAGGAATTCCAAGTAGCAGAATCTAGTCGGATTCGGAATTAGGATGAAATAAAACATGAACTAAATATATTCAATATATAAAGGGCATAACGTTCTCCTCGAACATAAACCGTTAATCAGAGAATCTCTGAGATCAGGGGATCTCAACCTGTGGGTCTCGACCCACTTGGGGGTCGATTGACGATTTACCAGGGGTCGCCTAAAACCATCGAAAATATGAATTGTTATTGTCTTTTCTTCTATTGCTGTGTGTGTAAGGGGGGTCGCGGCAGAGTGGAGGATTGTAAAAAGGGGTCACCGAGCACAAAAGGTTGAGAACCGTGGTCTTAGATCAATTTACATTTACAAGCAATGCAGGTCACTGAGATCAGATTAATACAAGAGAAATTATTAGAATACAAATAGTAGGGGGGGGGTCAACAAAAAAAAGAAACACATATAGTAGTCAGCAATTTTGACGTCGGTCACGGACAATAGAAAGTAGAGCGTGCCCGTTCAGGGGACACAACTCCTGACAATCACAATGGACAAGGGGAGGTAATTTTTAAACTTTCCTAAGCGCAGTCTCAATGGGTTAGAAAGATTGTCACAACGATCAGCGAGAAAAATAAAATAATATGTACACATATATACAAGAATGCGACAATGATCAATTAACGCAATGTAGAGATTAGACATATTTATTTCTGTTTCTAACCATTTAAAAGTAATATTAACATATTGTAGACATAAGTTAAAGCAATAAATAAATATGTACACAAAAGTATATATGTTTGTAACATAATGCACGTATTGAGTATAAGTGAAACAAGAAAAGTCCATACTACTAGAGTCCAGCCATGAACTTACCACAAGGTCCAAGTGAAAAGAACACGAGTAAGGGTGTCACAAGACGCTAGCAGTGTGCTGGCGCCTGCTTAAACCTGTCGTGGTCTAGGGTGATTCTATAGGCCCAACTGTGACGCTGGAACTTTGGTGGCTTTAGCCCTGTCGCGATTTTGGTGTTTGTCTATATAATTAAGATATAAAACTAAACACCTGAATATAGTTAGAAAAACGTAGGCGTATAACTTTATTTACATACAATATAGAATCTTCCAAATATAAAACGTTTACATACAGGTACATCAACAAAACTGGCGACTAAACTAAGATCTCTAATGACTATGAACGTTAGATTTCACTATAAGTTTCTCGTACAAGATTAGGAAGACAAACAGAAGCGGGAAGTGCGACTGTCCACTCTACAAAACCCACGCTAACTGTCCGTTCGTTTCAAGAGCAAAATCCCACCCATGTGGACTACACAGCAACACAGTGGTTACGTCCCCATGCATCATCAGTGACGCATAACCTCAGTGGTTACGTCCACATGCATCATCGGTGACTCAGAACCTTGGCCTCTGACCAGTGATGACGAAGGCCGCGATCTGGTCAGAGCCTAGGCTTTGTATCTCCAAGGCGCCGCGCCAACTGCCCCTTTTCCCCAAATATCCCAGGTCACCCCGCCCTCGTTGTAGCCTAGATCTTCTGGTCACGTGACAACAAAATAATTATTAAAGCACACAAAAAAAATACTTATTTCCCCTTCCAATAATAAAATAAATTTTATTCAACTAATTAAAATATATTAAAACATAAATAATTGCATTAGATCTAAAATATAAATAACAGTAAACAAACAAAAAACAAAACTTAAAACTTTCCACAATAACTAAGGCCATGGTAGAGGACTGCGGTTGTTCTGCTACACACACACAAACGGCTCACAGCGGTTTGTGACAAAGGGAGCACAATGAATGGAATCTGTACATGAAAGCCCTAAAAGTTATAAATTTTGTTACGAATCTCACTATCCAGGCTCTATGTAAACTGCACCACACGAAAGAACTTG
>JAZGLO010001626.1:0-13073 GCA_036873155.1 Biomphalaria sudanica
TTCTGTTATTGGCCTAACCAAGGTTAAATAACATTTTAGTTTTATGTTCTTATTTGATTTATAGAAATTTCTTTTAATAAACCCTAATGCTTTGTTTTATAGTTTTATCAATATGTGGATTCCATGAAAGTTTTTCATTTATTATAACGCGTTTTTAGTCTGTGTTACTGGTTTGCCATGAATAAGATAAGTGGAATTAATTTGTTTTAGTTTTTTTGTTACTCTTAATCAACACCAATAACAGTAAACTCAGGTGTACCTCAAGGAACAGTCTTAGGTCAACTACTATTTTTAATTAACATAAATGATTTACCAAATTGCATTAGTTCAGGAACAAAAGTCAGATTATTTGCAGACAATTACATAATATATAGAACAATAAAAACAACACAAGACACAGATATTTTACAAAGAGAATTAGGTGGATTACAGAAATGGGAATCAAATTGGAGCATGTCTTTCCACCAAGAAAAATGTCAGTTATTAAGACTCACAAAAAAACTAAAACAAATTAATTTTACTTATCTTATTCATGGCAAACCACATTGATAAAAGTATTAAACAATCAAACAAAGCATTAGGGTTTATTAGAAGAAATTTCTATAAATCAAATAAGAACATACAACTAAAATATTTTTTAACTCTTGTTAGACAAATAATAGAATATGCATTCTCTGTTTTGGACCTTTTAACTCAAGAAAACATTAAGAAACTGGAACAGACACAAAATAGAGCTGTGAGATTTATAACTAACGAATATTCACATTTGAGTAGAGTAACACCTTTATTAAAATCACTAAATTTAGAAAGCCTTCAGGATAGAAGACTCAAAAGTAAATTTGCAATTATACATAAAACACTAAACCATAATCTTTAAATACAAAATAAAAAAAAATAAAATACTCAGAAAGACACAAAGATAAAGGCACACTGCTTGTTCCATATGCTAGGACATATGCTAGGACAAATTTTTACAAAGGCTCCTTCTTCCCTAGCGGTATTAGAGCATGTTTAGAATGGGTTGCCTGAGCCTGCCCGGAAAAGCAGTGACTTGGCAGAATTTAATTCATTAGTTAATATGCATGTTAATTACGCGTAAGACGTAATCATCTTCTTTTTGAAGTAACGTCTGTAACATATAAGATAAGATAAGTAGCTAGACTATGTATAAACCTAGAATCAAGAAACTAGACTAGGTCTAAAATTTAGAATCTAGACTAGGTCTAGATCAACATCTAAATCTATATCTAGAATCCAGACTAATCTAGAATCTAGACTAGAAACTAGACTAGACCTAGAATAAAGATATATAATCTAGGTATAGATTAGGATTCATATGACTTAACGCGTTTTATCTTAAAATTACTTGACCGATAGGCCAATCTGAATCCCTAAGCTGTAAGAAGATAAACTATTTGCTGAATAATTTATAGATATAACTTTTGTTCATTTTGCTTACTACGTTTAAATCTACATCTACACATTAGTTGGACTAATACGTTTCTTTGGTTTAAATCTAGAGCTATAAATTCCTATAAAAACTAAATAGTTTAAATGCAGATTTCACGCGTGACAAACTTGTGACAGCATGAACTTGTATTGAAATGGAGAATGTTCACACTTGTCCATCATATCAGGAATTAGACGTCTGCTCAGTATTTTGATACATGTAGATCTGGTATACATTTTTATCTGCAACACCCCCACGATCAGCATTTCTCCACTTTAAACTGCTGACAACGTAATACCAAATAAATACTTCCTAATCTTACTTACACTACTTACTTATTTATATAAACAACATATTTTCTTGAAAATTCATGAATGTTTTGACCTTTGTAAAATAGTATAAATGCTACTAATATTCACTTTAAATAATATCAAACCAAAATATATCTCTCATTTCTAAATTTAAAAAAAAACCTACTGTTAAGGAAAATGACTTCAGTTTTGCAGAGAGCAGCTCTTGGTTTCTGGTTTGGACTTGTTCTTGTCAATATAAGTCCAATTCAGAGGTAAACTCATTCTTCCATATTTTCTTTCAGCATTTCATTTCTTCTTTGTGATTTTAAACGAAATGCACTGTGATCATATATATGTTGATTGAAAATGAAATCTATTTAGATTCACTTTTATAAGTTGTTTTATGATGCTTCCAGGGTTGAGATTCATAATTGAGGTTTAAGTTTCCAAACTTCATACATCAATGGCAATCTAGCTAATATCTCTAGCAGAAACCTAGGACCAAAGTATATCACATATCACAATAAAAGTTGAAGCTGTTAAAATTAAAGTTTTTGAATGTTACAACACAAGAATACTACAATACTTATTGTAATCATTGATATTGTAGTGTAATGTAATTCTCTTTCTTTTTTTTTCGCTTGTTCAGTACACAATTAAAACTTATGCTGCACAGTCCCGGTCACTTTGAACTGGACGTTGACCAGCAAGTGCCACCAAACTTCCCCCCGTTAGATGAGGAGATTACGTGGGAAGAACTGCAGAAGACTGTTGCGACCTACCATCACTTTTTTGATGGAATATCGATTGAGAGTTCCAAAGTTTCATTCCAAGGTAATACATTACTATTTTTCTTCAATAAATCATTCAAGTTTTTTGTGTTTATATATAATAGTGTAATAACTGAAGGGAGGCAACTCAACAAGATATAGATGTTTATGTACATTACATGCATGTAGAAGAACATCTTCATGAGCTCTAGACTTGGGCGGAAATCAGTTCTCTCCTTCTCTAATCTCCACATCCTTCCTAGTCAAGTCACTAATAGTGTGCACCTTAAGCACTATCTTGGATGGTGGTGTGCATGGCAGGGTTATAACAATAAAATAAACAATAAATATATAGAAATAAGACATTTTGTGGTTGTATTTTTACTCTCGTGTCATTCCGTACACTCAGCTCTGGGTGTAACTCAATCAATTAGACCATCCTTTAACTTTCAAACATTTTTTTACTTATTGGAGTTTCTCAAGACGTATAATTCTCAATAAACATTTGCAGAGAAAGTTAATTATTAAGATAAAAAAAAAAAACTTATATTGAGTGAGAATGTATTGATTATTTTTAATTTATCATGCAAATAATTTTTAGTAATTGAAAATTTAACTATTATTTTTCGATTTATATTTCTGGATCCAAACGCTGTTTCCTTTATAAGCTAGCTAACAATGGAAGTTGAAATAGTAGTTTGTGCCTTAACTGTCTACTTGATTTTCTAATTTAAATATATTTTTTAAATTCATTTTTTTGTCATCGGCTATAAATAATTGTGCAAAATGTTCAACTTGATCCGAGAATTAAAAGTGGATAATTGAGAGTGCACAAAACTTCGATCAGACAGACCAACAGACAGGTGGTGTAGTTTAATATAACCTTGGTAAAGAAAAAACAAAACTCTTACCGTCGCTCAAACCTCCAAACAAAAATCACACGCATATTGTTGCACGCATTACTTATCAACTAACAGTCTCCAAAGTGGTCTATATAAACCCGAACAGGTCTTCGAAGACCCCCAATGGGTCTAAGAAAGTGAAAAAAGAATTGGGGGCTTATGACAAGTAAATGGGGGTCCACGAGAGTAGATCTCATTTGAGAACGTCGTAACTTTAATTTTACATCAATAAAGTAAACTATTATTTCGCTCGAAATAAAGTATCTATTACTTATCTATTACTTATTATAGGTAATCATTTAAATTAGAATCCTAATGTTCCAATTAAATATTTTGTAAATTTTAATACTTCATTGATATAGCTAATTTTAGTCTATAGGTAACTGATACTTATCATGGCCGAGTCTAAATATGAAATGTATACAAAAGTGTTTTTTTTTTATTTGACTTTGTCCTTGTCAAACTTATATTGCCAAATGTGCTTTTTATTTAAGAAAGTTTATGTAATGACAATGAAATCACCTAAGATGAAGAATCATTTCAGACGTAGCTACCCTGATAGAATGCTAATTTACGCATCTTGACATTAATCACTAGTCTAGTATCGCGTCTCTAAACATTCTATTCTCTGCATATCTTTTCCTGAATTTTTTATAGGTCCTGTTGGATTAAAAAATCTGAACTGTGCTTGTAAAGATCTATACTGTGCCTGTTGTTATCAACTGTCATTTGAGACGCTTCGTATTAGTGTATCAGGTAACAATTTTTATATATTCATTAATAACTTAAAATAACTCTTTTACGATTTCTAGTATTACATTTTTTCTTATGGATGGAAATGTAACAAAAATGTTAGACTAAAGTTAGATTAAAGCTAGTTCGAAATAAAAACTGAGCTATTTATTTTAATCTAAAAGTGTAAAAATAATTGTATTGCAATCTGGAAAGTTAAGTTGATAGAGCGCCAATAACGTGAAATTCTCATATATATCATTGCAAATTGTTAATATTTTTCATTTAAAAATTAAAATTTTAATGTTTATACTACTATATTTTTTGAAAAAATTCGTTGGTAGTAATATTTCTAAAAATGTTTCTTGTTTTCAATATTTATTAAGAAATTTTTTAAAACTTATACTTTTTAAAAATATTTCATACCTCTTAAAATATTTCAAGCTCATACTTTTTAAACAAAATGTCATATTTATACTCATTATAAAAGTTATTTCATACTTATACTTCTTAAAAATATTTCATACTTATACTTATACTTATAATATTCTAAAACGACAGTTGACAATTCTTAGATTTACCTTACAGGACAAGAAAAATTTCACAAGCTGCAGAAGATTTTGTATATGCCGTGTTTAATCATTCTTAGTATAAAATTGACCACGGCAACCAATATCCTAGTCTACAATTCCTGTGTTGTGAGCACTCTTCTTAATGATAATGAGAGCTGGGCAACGTACATGTAGC
The DNA here is from genome assembly GCA_036873155.1 of Biomphalaria sudanica. Lineage (NCBI taxonomy): Eukaryota > Metazoa > Mollusca > Gastropoda > Planorbidae > Biomphalaria > Biomphalaria sudanica. The sequence goes on from JAZGLO010001626.1 coordinate 4,895, forward strand.
AAGAGCATAGATTAAATAGCTTACATTTACACTGCCTGCGACGCATAATATGCATCTCTTGGAGGGATCATGTCTCCAACCAGGACGTTTTGAAACTAGTTAATGTGCACAACATCTATGCTGTTCTGGGACAGAGAAAACAACGCTGGCTCGCACATGTCACCGGCTTGCCAGAAGGAAGAGACCTACATGCTGTGCTTGCAGAGAGAGTCAGACCCAAAACTAACCTACAGAGATGTCTGCAAGCGAGACATGAAAACCACAGGTATCAACGAAAGTATGAGGGAGTTGCGTGCTGGTACGAACCTCGCCGAGAGCAAAAGAAACGAAGCTGCATCAGTCACGAGAAAGAAAAATAAAGCTGCACTGTCAGATAGCCCTAGAAAATATACGTATACATGCACAAACTGTTTCAGAATTGGCTCGATAAGTCACTTCAGATTCTACCAGTCTCAAGATGAAACCAAAGCCAGCGACTAATCTGGGCGCATCCATTATTATCCGAGACAGAAACCATATAGTAATTTTTTTAAAATGTGAAGTTGACTATAGTAGAAGAGGAATACTTCAAAAAACTAATTAGTCAAAAAATGATTGTAAGATTAATGTTAACACAGAATTTTTTACTTATTTAAAATCTTTGTTATAGTACTTTATGTTCAAGCTACAATGACTAATAAGATATAATTTATATCGTTAGAATATATTGAAGCACAAACTGCATTTTCTTAAACTTTTCTTTTAATTTGCGAATTTTTTTTAATTTTTTTTTTGAGGATTCGAATAAAAGATTAAGCCATAAGACTTCAGTTAGGCCAGGAGAGGCGCGGTAGATGAGCGGCCCGGGTTCGAATTCTAGTAAACACTGGGATTTTTAACTTCGGAATCTTTGGGCGTCTCTGAGTCCACCCAGCTCTAATGGGTACCTGACATTAGTTGGGAAAAAGTAAAGGCGGTTGGTCTTGTGCTGGCTACATGACACCCTCGTTAAGCGTAGGCCACAAAAACAGATGAACTTTACATCATCTGCCCTATAGACCACAAGGTCTGAAAGGGGAACTAGTTAGGCCAGGTTCACATCTAATTTTGCATTCACTTGCACCTATCCTTTGATCTGCTGGACCGTTGGGGCACTACACAAGATCTGTCAACCTTCTTTCTCCATTCTTATCTCTCATTTGTCTGTAATATAATTTCATTCGGATGTTCTTTCTGAAAATATTGAAGCCTGCCTGAGTGGACCACTTCAAGGGCTGTTTTTGAGTTTGTGTTTCCACACAAAATTACTTTGTAACCTTGTTTTTTTTGTGTTAATAGATCTCCATGTCCAGTCTAAATATAAAAGTATAATATATATATAGGCTTAGTCTTATATTATAATTTTTTATTTCGAATAAAATACGTTTATTCATTAAAAGCTTTATTTTTTTATTTATTACAACTAACACATTTTTATTAAAAATAAGGACTTTTATATGTGAGCTTTTTATTATTAATTTCTTGTCTATGGCATTGAACTTCTTGGAGAGATAAACTCTTCTTGTTTCTACTTCTCTTATCGATACTATGAGACCAATCCTTTATTTGCATCTACAGTCACCGATAACAGAGGCGCAGCTAGGATATAACCATCATTTAGTGGCCCGCGGGGCTTGACCTCTTTGGGGCCCAACCTCTTTGGGGCCCCTGCATTTTACGTACTATTTACTATTTATTGTAAAAAAACAACTTATTTGGTCAAATGGGAGCCCCTGGGTATTTTCATTTTTTCCCACCTTCCCCAGACCTTAGCTACGCCTCTGATCAATAAAGACTTAGTAATCACCGGATACTTCAACGTTTTAGTTTTCGTTTTTTTTTCTAATAATTCAGGTGTGCTGCCTATTTGCGATCCAGTATCCCATTTATTTGCTGATTTTATTATATAACCAGATATAGTTAACAATGTATATCGTCAAGCATGATTCCTCGAAATTTTTGTTTCATAAATTATTTAAAACAAACTTAAATTTTTAAAATGTTTATGTCCTCTTTCATCTAGCTTGTGTCAACATTTCTTACATTCCTGATGAATTTGCTATAAAACTGGCAATAACTGTAAATAGGAAAAACCTCATCAGTAAAAAAATATCAGGTTAGTTTTTTTTAAATATTTTTTTTCGTAGTCAAAATTATATGAAAAATTTACTAACGCAAAATTACTGTTTCGAATCCCTCTTCTAACAAATAAATAAAAATAATTTTCTTCTAATTTACGAAAATTAAGTGTTCCGGATTATTTATGAAAAACATTTTAACTCTATGTAAAATCGCACTTCTTTCTTACATTACATATAATTTTCTAGTTAAAACATTAGAAAATCTAACTATCCTTAATATAATGTTCCGATTTTTATGGAAAACAACTTCCTTACTCCAAAGTATGATATGAAAATCTCTCCACAAGGCTATGGTACATAAAATTTCATACTAGACCATTCCGAATATTTAATTAAATAAATGTATTAGATTTATTTGGATTTCTTTTTGTCTCTTACTATATATGTATATATTAACATTGGAACAAATTATTATCGATACTTAAAACAAATGCGATGTTTAGAAAGAAAAATTAAATGTTAATAAGATTTTAAATAGCTTTTGTTCTTTTTTTTTTACATTAACATGGCGAACAGACAGACTGACAGACAAAAGCATATACATATTTTTAAAAAATGCTATTTGAACTTGGTGTACCAATGTCTATGAACCCTCGTCAGCTTGCTCGTATTGATAAAGACATTTTTAGTTGAATTAGACTGTATTATGAAGTGGAAAATTTCCTTTGACGTCATATGGAATTATCTCTTTGAATAAAATGCTAAAAGTAACTCGGTGCACCAATGTCTATGAACACTCGACGACTGGCTCGTATTGATAAAGACATTTTTAGTCTAACTAGCCATGTGACGTAGTGGATGTTTTTCTTTGATGTCAAATGGAATAAAATCTTCTAAAGAAATCTTAAAACAACTCATTTAACCCTTGAAGTGCTGAGCTGTTTTACAATAAGTGCATAGAAAATTATAAGTATGATGTTTAGAGGCTAAACTACCACACGCGTTTTAATGGTTAATTAATGTTTGCTAAACCTCGTTATGTTCACGTGTTAAAGAAAAACATAATAGCTAGATTTTTACTTTTGATCTAGATTTATTTTCTAGATCTAGATTTTTTACACTATATCTAGATTTTTTACACTATCTATATTTTTTACACTATATCTAGATTTTTCACACGAGATTAAGATTTTTCCAACTAGATATACATTTATATTGTTATTAAAAATTATTGTAGATTCTAGATCTAGAATTTCTAGTTCTAAAATGATATAGACTAGATCTAAAGTTTTAATTTTTAGACGTAAAGTGTAGATTTTGATTTCCAAATGTCTAGATCAATGATGCAATGTTATAAAATACAAAAACTAATCTTTCATTTTTTAAATTTAGTCCATTGATAAATTATCTAGGCTCTTTTTTTTTACAAAATCCTTATCTGATTTACATCTAAATTTACTCCAAATTTAAATTTAGATCTATATCTAGTGACATAGTGCTAAATAAGAAGTTAGGCTTTGGTAAATCTACATCCTCACTCTAGTACCATTTCTATGAAAATGCGGCAATAGCTCTGTTGGTAACTGTGTAGGGACATCGTGCAGACGTTGCTGTTCAAGCATGATACCTGTTCTTTTTTGTTTTTGTTTTTAATGCCAAAAAAGTATCTGAAATTGCTCGTCTGAACCATGGTAATTTTTAAGTCGTGCCGTAATGTACACTATATCACTTTATCAATAATTGGCTTTTAGTTTGTTATTAAATAACAGCAATTCCTGAACAGCAATTCCTGATGATCCCGACGGTCCCAGATTCATCATCTGCTCGCTCCTTTATCCAGCGGGAGGTTAGGATAAGAAAGTAAATTATCTTAAGCAATGAAAAAACCTGTAAAAAATTTTACAGAAACAACGCCTAATGAATATTTGAAACGTTATTACTTTTGACAATTAAATCAAAATCACGTCTTAAATATTTCTTACGAATAGGGTGGCCGAACAGAGATCCGACAGGGGCCGCCTCTCTTTGTAATCTTGTATTGGATCAAATACTTTGTTAATTTTTTTTATTTTCTTAAAATTTCTAAAATATACCCTCATTATAAAGAAACTTGTTTAATAGGGAAGCGTGGTCGAGAGGCTGAGTGCGCTTGAACTTGGCTTGGCTTTACCTAGAAGGGGGCTTGAGGTTCGGCACCTGACTCGGGTGCCTAAAGGCAGCACGGAAAACCAACTCCTAGATACCCCCCCCCCCACTGGTCTACAAATGAGATTGGACCAAGTGCTCTGAGCATGCTATAAGCATTAAAGTAGCGCTATATAAAAGCTATAAATATATATTTATATATATAATATATATATATATATATATATATATATATATATATATAATATGTTTGTATTTCTGTCACTTTTTCAGTTAAAACTCCTGAAATAGTCTGTGTAGGCGTACCATTTATCAGCAGATTCGCCAACCTGTGCCTTAGATTTAGTGACATGCATTACACTCACACTTCACTCAAGGGATGTGTTGGCCTGGAGGCTAAAGCCTTGGGTATAACCCTTAAAAAATTTAACCTTGGCTGCTTTGAGATGCCATAAATTGAAACACCTTTAGTTTTATATTGTCTGTACTTATCATTCAATAAACTAAATGGATATTTTATATTCCTTTTGTTGGCTAACATCATCTACTGCTATTTTTTAATATAAGTTATGCTAGATAGAAATGTATATTATTTTTATTGATAAACATGTATCATTATGTCATTCTATCTTGGTTAGTTGGCATTTTAAAGTTTATTTCAATAAGGGAAAGTGTGAGCAGGCAACATTGAACATATCATGAAAGAGTTAGAAAAGATTGTATAAGAATATTAGCAGATGTGAATTATGTCATTATTATAAATTTCTTTTATTCAATTAGAAAATATTTTATTGTTGATAGTTTTAATGTCATATTGTAAGTTGTATCCTCACGATTAAGAAAATGTATTATAATTATTAAATTATTAAACCAAAAATGTTATTTATGTTGCGCTTTAGAACTATTTATAAAATAGTTTAGTACATTTACTATTAATTAGTAATAAAAAGTTTTATCATAATTTACCAACCAAACACTTAATGACATGTTATCCCACAATCATATCAAGCCTATAAAAAGAATAAAATAAAAGTATTATGTTCAATTTAAACTAATCAACCTTACAAGGGTAAAGAAGAAAAACATTGATGCTTTTTACAATTCAAATCACCGTTAAGCCTTTGATACTGTCACACACATTGGGAAAAGGCCTCCATTGTCATGTGAATCTGGGTGGTGTGTTCAATTAAAAAAATAATTATTTAAAAATTTGCTTTTGGTGACGTGAAGCCTAGGGGTTTCGAAAGCCATCATAGACCAGCGTGAGTTACAGATTGGAAACAGAACACGGGAAGCATACAATAAAGAAAAAAATTTCCTCCTGTTAACAAGATCAAAATGTTTAATATATATAAAAATCAAAAGGGCAAGGATTTTAAAGATGAGAATTATAATTAATATAATAAATTAACTTATATATAACTAAAGATAAAACATCATATTGACTGCTGACTGCATATATGTGTGAATGCCCTATTGTTTGCATGACTTAGCTCTTAGGTTGCTGGGTTCGGTCGATGTATCAGGAGCTTGTCCCTCTGCCTAGGTGCTGTAGACTGTTTTAGTATGCTAACATAAGCATCAGCTTAGAAGGTGCCAGCTCCTGCTGAAATACGGTAGTTTAATTAGTAAAAGCCCGGCTACTAGTATGTGTCCTCAAAGTGGGAGTGACACAAAAGAAGGTGGGTAAAAATCAACGATGATTAGGAAGGCTGCGGGGGCTGAGTGTTGACTTCAGACGTACTCAGCGTTCGCCGACGGCAATGTTTCTTCCTCCAATAACGTAGTTAAGGTTTTGGGTTCAACAGATTCATCAGAATCGTGAAACCTGGAAGTCGTATTGAGGGCAAACAGAACGTGTAGGGATTCTGAAACGTTACAGGAAATGTAGGGATTCTGCCACGTGACAGGAAATGTAGGGATTCTGTGACAGGCAGGAAATTTAGGGATTCTGCAACAGGCAGGAATTCCAAGTAGCAGAATCTAGTCGGATTCGCAATTAGGATGAAATAAAACATGAACTAAATATATTCAATATATAAAGGGCATAATGTTCTCCTCGAACATAAACCGTTAATCAGAGAATCTCTGAGATCAGGGGATCTCAACCTGTGGGTCTCGACCCATTTGGGGGTCGATTGACGATTTACCAGGGGTCGCCTAAACCATCGAAAATATGAATTGTTATTGTCTTTTCTTCTATTGATGTGTGTGGGGGGGGGTCGCGGCAGAGTGGAGGATTGTAAAAAGGGGTCACCGAGCACAAAAGGTTGAGAACCGTGGTCTTAGATCAATTAACATTTACAAGCAATGCAGGTCACTGAGATCAGATCAATACAAGAGAAATTATTAGAATACAAATAGTAGGGGGGGGGGGGGGTCAACAAAAAAAAAGAAACACGTATAGTAGTCAGCAATTTTGACGTCGGTCACGGACAATAAAAAGTAGAGCATGCCCGTTCAGGGGACACAACTCCTGACAATCATAATGGACAAGGGGAGGTAATTTTTAAACTTTCCTAAGCGCAGTCTCAATGGGTTAGAAAGATTGTCACAACGATCAGCGAGAAAAATAAAATAATATGTACACATATATACAAGAATGCGACAATGATCAATTAACGCAATGTAGAGATATGACATATTTATTTCTGTTTCTAACCATTTAAAAGTAATATTAACATATTGTAGACATAAGTTAAAGCAATACATAAATATGTACACAAAAGTATATATGTTTGTAACTGACGACAGTGCGAAGTACACATAATGCACGTATTGAGTATAAGTGAAACAAGAAAAGTCCACACTACAAGAGTCCAGCCATGAACTTACCACAAGGTCCAAGTGAAAAGAACACGAGTAAGGGTGTCACAAGGCGCTAGCAGTGTGCTGGCGCCTGCTTAAACCTGTCGTGGTCTAGGGTGATTCTATAGGCCCGACTGTTGACGCTGGAACTTTGGTGGCTTTAGCCCTGTCGCGATTTTGGTGTTTGTCTATATAATTAAGATATAAAACTAAACACCTGAATATAGTTAGAAAAACGTAGGCGTATAACTTTATTTACATACAATATAGAATCTTCCAAATATAAAACGTTTACATACAGGTACATCAACAAAACTGGCGACTAAACTAAGATCTCTAATGACTATGAACGTTAGATTTCACTATAAGTCTCTCGTACATGATTAGGAAGACAAACAGAAGCGGGAAGTGCGACTGTCCACTATACAAAACCCACGCTAACTGTCCGTTCGTTTCAAGAGCAAAATCCCTCCCATGTGGACTACACAGCAACACAGTGGCTACGTCCCCTTGCATTATCAGTGACGCATAACCTCAGTGGTTACGTCCCCATGCATCATCAGTGACGCATAACCTCAGTGGTTACGTCCACATGCATCATCGGTGACGCATAACCTTGGCCTCTGACCAGTGATGACGTAGGCCGCGATCTGGTCAGAGCCTAGGCTTTGTATCTACAAGGCGCCGCGCCAACTGCCCCTTTTTCCCCAAATTTCCAAGGTCACCCCGCCCTCGTTGTAGCCTAGATCTTCTGGTCACGTGACAACAAAATAATTATTAAAGCACACAAAAAAATACTTATTTCCCCTTCCAAAAATGAAATAAATCTAATTCAACTAATTAAAATATATTAAAACATAAATAATTGCATTAGATCTAAAATATAAATAACAGTAAACAAACAAAAAACAAAACTTAAAACTTTCCACAATAACTAAGGCCATGGTAGTGGACTGCAGTTGTTCTGCTACACACACACAAACGGCTCACAGCGGTTTGTGACAAAGGGAGCACAATGAATGGAATCTGTACATGAACGCCCTAAAAGTTATAAATATTGTTACGAATCTCACTATCCAGGCTCTATGTAAACTGCACCACACGACATCACCAACTGAAAGAACTTG